>VZTM01011784.1:0-30975 GCA_013400555.1 Jacana jacana | reverse complement strand
CGGAGCAGCCTCGCATCGCTGCCCCCGGCGTGCCCGGGGGCCTCTCGCTCCTTACTCGGGTGAGTTACTGCAGGTTTCCTTCGGTCGTAGCAGGGCTGCCCGTCGCAGCTGCCCCGCCGGGGCCCGGTCCTCAGGCGGGCCGGGCCAAGCAGGAGCTGTTGCACAACCATGCACTTCCCTGAGGCAACTCTGGGCCTGGCGCAGCCTCTCACACGCAGCCTGAACGGGGATAAGCCCGGTCTGGGCCTGAGGGGCTGTAACCAGTGTTCTCCCCCCGCACGTCTGCCGGCTGGAAAGGCCCCTGGAGGGGCCTGAGCCAGAGCCCTGCCCTGGGGTTTTGACTCCGGCGGAGGTCAAGTCTCGGTGGTCTCCTCTGAGACGAATCTCTGGGAGGCTGAGGGGCGTTTGGATGCCTTAGTGTGTCACGCTGCTGTGCTACGGAAACGCTTCCCCAAGAGCCTGGGGAAGTTGAGTGCTTTTGGATTGCAAGCTAGTTGCACAAGAGTGGGGTGAAGAACTGAGAACATAACTGAGCTCCATTTTTAATTTATATAATCGCTACATGTTTATCTTGGGATTTTAAATGGAAAAAATACCCTTATCAGCCAAATACTAGGTTTAAAGAAGTAATACTTAAAAATTCATCTGGAGCTGTTTTAATTCTTTTAATACTACAGATTTAAGACTCAAGAGTTTTGAGCCTCTTTCAGCGTATGTCAGTATGATTCAAGCTATGAGATAGTTTAATGTTCTTTGTCCATCCTTTAGGTTATACAAGTGGGTCTTTCCTACAGGTAACGTAGCCTTAACAGTGTTGGTTATACCTTTGTCCGTTCATTGAATGTTGTTGCTTTTCTACCTTGGGCCGCTCAGGGCTTTGCCAGGTTCATCTGTTTTCCTGGCTGTGGGTAATGCATCTGTTACCTCCACCTTGCCTCTTCAGTTTCTTGGAAAATACGCCAAAAATCCCAGGCTGTTGGCCCTGTGCTACACAAACACCTTTTAATTTCTTTTTCCGTGTAGTACCCTGTGGCACTTTTGCTGTCATTTCTGAGAGAATCTGGACAGACTGTGTACCTGCTTCTGTACTTTTCTGTCCAGTCTGCAGTGAGTTCCCAGCCCATAAACCTAGCTTTTGCTACGTGTTTCCCTACCTTGTCAAACCCTCTCTACCAAGCCACCTGCTGCAGTTTTCCTATCTGAGCTCAACAGCTGCTGGTTTCTTCTCTTGCAGAGCTAGCATGAAAAGACTGCGTTTTTTAGATAGTAGATGATTACCATCTTTTACATATAGTTTTGAATGAACTTATTAAGTGGAAAATTCAAATACCCTTTCCTGTAAAGAGAGACAGGGAACGCTGTCTTCATTTAGCCCCTGAAAATTTGCAAGCCAGTGGATAGGAAGGGTATGCGGTTGCGCAAATACAGTACAAGCTCTTGGTCTTTTATGTGCCTATTAGCAATTGTCAAGACAATCAAGGTGAATGTGAAGAACTGGCATTCATGTAGTTCCTTACACTGAATGTAACACCTACACTTTCTGCCACGTACTTCTGTGGGAGCTAGCAGCACCATTACCTGTGTTATTCTTGAAAAAAGTCTTGGGTGTATTTCTATGACTGGAAATAGGATGCACCTCTGTATGCAGAGGTAAAATGGGATGTTGCCTTTTATACACTAATAACACAGATATCAAACTGCCTAAGAGAAAAGAATGCAATGGAACAAGTGTCAAGATGCTTCAAATCACAGTTGTGAAAGCATAATATTCTCATAATAGCTGTTCTATCCTTCACTAGGTTTGAAGTTGTTGAAATGGTTGCTTGTAACCTTGTAAAAACAGCTCAGTGGGCTCATGGGTTATTAAATTTTGAGCCTCACAACAAGAAGAGAGCAAAAAGAATCCACTTTCCAACACAAAGAATAAAGCTGTGGGTTTTCACTCAGAGTGAAGTAAGACCAACTGTAAAAGTTGGCAAAGCCAACTAAGCAAATAGAGTGCCTGCATAAATATATCTATTAGGGTTTTTCTTCCTAGAGAACTGCCCTTGTCTCCAGCTCAGTTAGTGTGATCCCTTCAATCTAAAGGGCTTTAATGAGGAATTACATGCACTTCTTTTTATGACAGGCTGCATTAAATTGTCAAGTGAATGGGTTTACTTTTTGTTCCCTAATGGCCTATCGTTTCCATATGAGGTGGATTCTGCAGGCAAAGGCAAACAAGCGCGTTGCTCTGACCTAGCAACAAGTCTGTTTTTAGAGTAGGTTGGGTTTTTTCTTCTGAGTTTTTTTTTTTGTTTCTTGATAATACATTTAATAACCCTGTGAACAGGAATATCTGAGCAAGATATCATTTGTAGAAATATTTATGTATGCAGATAAATTTCAATATAAGAAAACATCCACATTTCTGAATATAACGTTGTTTACTGAAGTTATGGGCAAGTTTGGAGGAAGTTGAGAGACTTCTTTTGACCCTATTGGTTCTTCTGTGCTCACCTTGATATCAGGCTTCACTGATAGAGCTTTCTTTCCTTCAAAACTTAAAAAATATAATAGTTTTAAGTTAAACTAGTGATAGCTATAATGCAATGTAGTATGTTTAGCTGAAATGCATGTAGACTAATAGGAGCTGACCCTGTCAGTCCTTTCAGGAGAACACCACTGAGTCTTATTGTACTAAATATCCGTCGTGTGAATGCTGTTCTGTAGTGTGTCTTTAAAATGTGCTGAGAATTTGCAGTTATATTGGAAATTGATGGCAGTGCAATAAGTTATTTGCCTTTGAAAATCTGACTTGAAGAAGGTTGTGGTTAGGACTCGAAGTTGGAGAAGAGTGTGGCTTTGAAATTTTTTTTGGGAAATACTTGAAAGAGACCAGACTGGAATGAAAAAGAACCTTCAGTATGCGCAGAGGGCAGCTGGATGATCTCGTGTGCTTTAAGGAGTTTGAGACATTTTTATAGCACTGTGTGGGTGGTTAGGAAGGTTTGTGTACACTTCCCACTGATGTTCATGGGCAAGAATAAATTTTGGTGCTCTAGCCCTTTTTTTTTTCTTTTCTTTCACTTGAAAAATAGAGATGACATAATACTTATTCAGAATAAGAAAGGAGCAGTTGATGTATAAATGTGAAAGACAAGGATATTGTTAAAAATGTGTTAGAATATTATACCTAGTTTTGCACCTGAATACCCTATTGATTTAGTTTGCTTTCTTTTCCTAAAGTTCTATACTTTAAATTTGCAAAGAAGAGAAATGTTTAATAGATATTGCTACCTTTTGTGATCCTGACTGAAATGAATGTATCAATAATATGTTGAATATATTTATTTCATTAGAGAAATCTTGAAGACCTTTGTGGACTATGCTGGGCTTTGTGAGATGATGAGGAACCCTAGAAATGGAAGGCACCAAGTGAAATACTAATTTACTTACTTTCTCAGTAAAATCAATTCATACTCTTTTTTAAATGTAGTTTTTCCTATATTGTTATAATTATCTTTTTTCTTTTTTTTTTTATGTTCAGTCCATGAATAGAACCAACAAACCCCGGAACAGCAAAAGCCACCAGTCTGTCATGGCAAAATCTTTGGAAGCTTAAGGGAAAAGGAGAGAATATAGGAAGTTAAGATGATGAGAACAAATGTCACCAACTGTGCCCATGCCTGTACCACTGTATCTGTGTTTCACTGGAAAGAAGGAAATTGCTTGATTCTTTCTGTATCTCAAATACTGCTTCTTTCCTTTTTTCCCCTTTGAAATTATAAAGAAAAGCTTTAAAATGACTAACCCATTCACTAAAATTAGGCCAATTTGTGAAAGTGTATTTGCAATGGTGCTGTTGGCTGGGGCTTGTACAGTACAAGTCCAGGCAGTAACCTGTTGGCATGAATTAAATATTAATCCCCTGCTGCTGTGCTTGAATTGAAGCCAACAAAAAGTCCTCCAAAGTCTCCAGGTTAATCACCTAGTTAAAGTTTGTTTTGGCCTCCATCTCATTCCAGTCCTAAGTAACCTATTATTTTAATAGAGCACATTCCTAGAGAACTTGAAAGGGTTTGAAGTCTGGTTCTGATACAGCGTATTATTGTGAAGTTGGACTTTGTGGCACAGAGTACAGCTTTAGGTGAAGGGATAAGAATACAAGAATACAATACGTTGGCCAGATTAGGGGTTTTGGGGAATTTGTTGGTTGTGGGTATTTATTTTTTTTTATATGTAATCATCTAGTTTAACTGGTTTTGGAAGCAATCTGCTACCTGTGCAAGTCTTACTGTGTAGACCAGTGAGAAGTCAGGTAGGAGGGGTTGGAAGTTATGACTTTGAATTCACGTTATCCAAAGATGAGTGATATGCAGGGAACTGAACTCCTGCTCAGGATTGCTCAACGCTAATACTTTTATGGCATTTGTTTTATTAAGGTAAACAATTAAACCCGCCAGTAAGCAATGAAAGCCAGCAGTGCTATCTGTGGTGTATAAAACTGCTTTAAACCAGAGGAGGCTTATCTGAAACAGATACTGGCAAATACATTTCAAGTAAAGATAGGCATTGTGTACTTTTATCTTTCCTACCCAGTAACTGCTTTCTATACAGGGAAAGCAAAGCTAGTGAGAGTCACGTATTAATTGGCAGTAGCAAGAAGTTAATTGGTCTTATAGTGCTGCTGAAGTTTTTTTCAAGTATTAGAACAGTATTACTACTTTGTGCAGCACAGTACTGAAGCAAGCACAGGGACAGCTCTGTCTCAGGATCTCTTTGTTTCAGTGATTTTTAAATATGTATTTCTTTACCACCTTTTAAAATAAGGAAATGAAAAAAGATGTTCCCTAGCAGAAGATCTTGTTTTAATATGAGCTTAACCGTGTTCTACCTTGACATGCATAACTCAGCAGTGCATGCTTCAAAGAAAAGCAAAGTCTGGCAGAACCATGCATTTAAATTAAATATTAATTTGCATAACTATGCAGTCTGTAACAACATCAACTAAAGATAAAAATGTTTAATTATCTGACTTCTTTGGAGAAGGGGATTTGTTTTCATCTTAAGAAGCATCTTCTGTTTTGTTGTTTGCCATTTTGAATTCTTGATAAAATACTTGTTCAGTTTTCTTATTGGCATATTGATTTTTCTAATGTTACGTGTTGATTGATACATGAGATTTGTGTTTGGTTCTTAATTTCAGCTTTAACGTTCACTTTAAAGAATTAATTCATGTGTTTTGATATGTTGATCGTGGTGATGATGGAAAGCCAATAGGAGTTAACAAGAGTATTAATAATTCATTTTTTTTACTGGTGGAGTTCAACACCGCTCACTGGTGTATTACTAATCCTGACACAAGTACTAATTGGTGAGACTGTGTTAGAATGAGTATAGTTTAAAAATAATAACTTACATGGGTGCAGTTTATATGCTACAGATCTGTTTTTTTATTTTTATTATGTCAGTTTAGGGTTCTGATTTTGGCCTGATACGCTGCAGTTTTTATACATGGAAGAAGGAATATATAACAGTTTATTTTTAGCTATAACTTTGAAGGTGCTGTAAATTACCATTAATGTTTCCTATCTTTACAGTTAAACGAAACCGTTTCAAGAAGTATGTGGTTTTGTTGCTATTGCAGTACTGAGGGAGTTGAGACCACCCAACCTTGTACACGTCTTGCAGTCTTAAGACATTTAGTCCAACTTCTGCGATATTATTATGACCAATGCAATTAAAGGAACTTTCTTTTCCTTTCTCTTCTCTTTTTTCAAATTTGATGTTGCAGCAACAAGTTATGTAAGACTAGTTTGAAACCATTCCTTTCAAACCTTTTAAGGAAGTATCTTCTGTATGACTATGAAACAAAGATAGCAACTTTTCCCCTCCTTGCCCCCACTTCTGTCTTGCAGTTTGAAAGTTTTGTTGTTGTTTGCTGTATTGTTTTTACATGCTGTCTCTTGTAAATATAAGAGAATCCACTCCTGGAGACTGCTCGCGAAACAAAGTTTGCATACTTGAGACTTGAACTCCGGAGGAGCTTGGTTGGTAGCCTGCCTTTAAGAAGAGGTTTGGTTTATGATTAAGAGTATGCTTATTTGCTGTGTTTGAAACTAATGCCAACTAAATGTTGAAGTGGTAAATTTTCTACAGCTGAATTATGTGAGAAGTTGCTGTGACTTAGATCTGTTTCCTGCTCAGGGCATCACCACTGTTTGGCCATAAAGAGCTATGACAGAAAAATCCTGGAGGGTTTTGTTTGTTTGAACCCTTGTGGTAAAATTAGTACCTTGCTACTTATTGCTATAGTTAGAATGGAGAAATTCCTGTGCTCCCTGGGCTGTTGGAAGATTCCCATTCAGAATTCCCAAGCAGCACGCAGTTGACTCGGGCCCGCTGCTCTTGAATGCCGCCTGTTCCTGTGTAAGATGGGCAGTATTTCTGTCTGCTCCACAGCTGGCATTTGTGTTCTGTGCCACCTGTGCCTGGAAGCTTGGTCATTTCTTCTTTCTGTTTTCAGGAACTGTTTGTTTGTGTACTGTTGCGTAAGACAGCTGAATTTTGTCTTAAGACGGGGTATTTCCAGTTAGATTGTGTGCAGTTATGTGACCAGATGACACGTTGTGTGCTCAGCTGGGTAATAAATGAGGGTGGCAGGGGTTGGCGGCCGGGTGGGCAGCTGTGAAGGTTGGTGCAGCTCCACTCAGATGGGTAACAATTTTTCAGAATTGTTCGTGGCTGGAAGAAGAATATGGAGACTTTTGTGACAGAGGTCATCTGAGATGTGTCAATGGGAGTATTCTATCCCAGCTTGATACACTAATGCTTGTCTTTGCTGGTATTGCAGAGGTAATGACTCATATGTAGGCACTGGTGCAAGTAATATAGCCATTGTCCTTGGAACAAGCATACTGTAGACCCTGTTGCAGTCTTCTGTGAATTAGTTGACACGAGATGTGTGGACGTATGTTCTGTTATATAACATTGACTTATATCTGCACTTTTTTTCCCCTGCTGTATATTGATTGGTCTTGAGCAGATCTGTGTCAGCTGAGGAATATCTGGAGGATTGTCCCACTGACATTTGTAGAATAAATCGAACAAACCTGAGCAGACTTTACCTAGAGTTGAAGATGGAAGTACTTCAGTAACAAAAATGGCACTGGTAAAAGTGTAACGTGATAAAACAGAATTTATAGTGGAAATCAAGTCATAGCTTCTGAGAGCTGGTCTTTCAAATTATTTAAATTTTTGGGCTATGGAAATGCACACTATGTTTCGATGCCTCACAGCTGTGCATGCTGTAACAAAGAGAATTGCCTTCTGATACCGTGCTTTCTAATTTGGTTTTAATATTTGAACCAACCAGTAATAAGTTGTTGTGAGTCCGTGGAATGTTGTAGTTCTGTGGGATGTTTTCCTGCTTGATTTGTGACCCTTATTAGCCTGAGGAAGAGGAGGCTGAGGGGAGACCTCATCACTCTCTACAGCTGCTTGAAAGGGCATTGTAGAGAGGTTGGTGCTGGTCTCTTCTCAAGGGCAATTAGTGATAGAACAAGAGGGAATGGCTGCAAGCTGCAGCAGGGTAGGGTTAGGCTGGACATTTTCTGTGAAAAAACTTTTTCCTCAGGGTAGGGTTCACTGGAATGGGCTGCCCAAGGAAGTGATGGAGTCACCATCCCTGACTGTGTTTAAGAGTAGATTGGATGTGGTGTTGAGGGATCTGGTGTAGGGGAGAACTTGTAGAATAGGGCAGATGGCTGGACTCAATGATCCCAAGGGTCTCTTCCAACCTCTATGATTTTATGATTATGATTCTATCTGCCACTACAGGAATGTAGTCTGTGCCTACCATTGTCAGGAATCCTTGCTCAGCTGGTGACTTGTGCAAACATCTCTAGACATCTCTCAAAGTTTCTTTTTGCTGACAAAACGAAGAAAGGAAGCCACTTAAATAACGGAACTGTTAATAGAGTGCTTTACATTATTCTGGAAAAAAAAATCTGTTATAGGATCAGACCCGTAGAATTATTTTAAATTCTAATGAAGCTTGATATGAGAGTTTTTGATAAATTGTGTGTGTATGTGGCAGAGATTATGAACAAGGTCTTATGAAATGCAAGTATAATGACAGAATTAAGAGTTCACAACTGAGTAGTGATTTATACTAACAAGATATCTGTCTCTTGTCCGAATTAGCTGGGTACTATAGAGAAGTTTTAGCATCTTGCAGTTTTTACTGATGATTTGTGATAATTTGATTATTTTTTTCCCTAAGTGAGGTATAAAGAAGTGCTTTGATAAAAGGTAGAAAACTGCTTAAGATCCAAACCTGACACTTTCTCTGCATTCCATGTTTTCTTATTTTACAAGTAATCATCAACAAATTAATCCTAATTACAGAAGATTTTATTGCTTTCCAGATGTAATGTCTTCTACTAGAAAAGTTAGCTGTAAATGCTGATTTTAGAAACAGTCTGCTAAAATACAGTAATGTATTTACAATCTGAATAGCCTCCCCCCCATTATTCAATGCTTGTCAATTGTATTATCCTGCCTGGAGTATGTTTACTGCTTATGGATGGAAGAGATATATTGGCATGTTTATTATTTGTAGCAAACAGTCTTGTTATGGCCATTGATAGAGTGTGTGAAGGGGTCATGTGACAGGGATTGGCCTGTAGCTTGTTTTCTTGGGTATGTCTACCCATCTGATCAGAAGGCTGAAAGAGGCATCCCTGTGATAAACAGCTGTACAGGCTGTGAGCCTCCTGCGTGCTCCAGTGGAACAGGCATGGCAGCCTCAAGAAAAGCAATGGGCAGTGGAGGTACTTGATTTGGATGGAAGGACACAGTTACTGATTGTTGACTTTGGGGGGGGGGGGTGGTTGTTGTTCTTTTGAGGATACTGAGAATTGCTGCTTTCGTGTAATTTGCTAAGAAGTATAAAACCATTTCTCTGCTCTAGTTCATGCCTTGGAAGATTAATTAGCTCCTTTTACTTTCAGAATTTATAAATTGAGTATTATGGAGAACTTTAAAAAGTGAGGTTGGGATTGCAGCACATAGAAACAAAGCTTTAGTTTTGTACACAGCGTTGTTCAGTTCCTCAGTGGATTTACCTTTTTTAAGCAAAGGCTGTTGTGTACAAAACCAAGACATGTGGATGCCTGATATGGTGTCCCTTCTCGAGCTTTCTGATTTAGTTGTTTAACTTTGCAGGACCTTCAAGAGCTTCCTGAAACCTTTGTGAAGGTTAATGGGTTTTAGAGGATTGCTTTTTGCTCAGAAATGTGAATTACAGGTGCTTAAGAAAACTGGTAAAATCTATCCTTGCTTCATTCTATGGAAAAAAAAAACTGTTATCATGTATCTTGGCATGGCTGGAGGAAGCAGCAAAGCTATACAAACTCCTTTCATGCAAATTAAATAACAATTTCTATGATGTTTCATGTAAATTTCTGTGGTTTTTTTCTTTCCCCTTGTAGAAACTAAGTAATCTTTCCAAGTGTATTTAAAGTTGAATGCTCAAAAAAAAGTAAAAAAACTTTGTCCCGCTTGTTTATTTCAAAACTGCCCTGACACTAAATTTCCTGCATTATCTGTGTAAATCATGTATGTGGAAAGTACACATTAATTGCAAGATTCTAGTCCACAAGCGTATCTGACACCTGTGCCCCTCAGACTGCGGTGGGAGGTGGGCACCTACATATTCTGCCAGATGTATATACAACATCTCACAGCTGGTCACCTCTGGAGCCAGCTGTATTCCCTGCAATGTAACCATGTTCTTAAGCTTTTAGTCTTAAGATAGTAGTTCTGGGCTGGTGAGGTGCTTTGTGTGGCATGTTCTCTGGGATAGAAGGCTTACTCTTTCTTTGTCAACTCTGCTTGGAATTGTGAAAGAATTTCCTCGATGTGGCCTTATGGAGTAGATGCCTGTGTTACCGAAGCAGGGCTGATGGATGCGTGCTGGCAGTACACCTATTGAAACCTCACTGCTTTCTAACCCAGACAGATAATTCCTGTTGCTGGTAATTGTAGCTTGCCCCACAAACAACAACAACAAAAACCAAGTTGCTTGTGAGATCAGTGAAGTGAAACTTGGTGAGACATGCTGCTTGTAGTCCTGGAGCATGCTGTTTCCACAGCCAGGCTGTAGTGCAGCTGTAGTGACATATCTGGTGCCTGTCCCCATAGTTTGCCAAGCCATCAGCAAAGTAACAGCAAAAAACGGGGTGTTTGCAGGAAGATCTCAGTGCAGTGAAAATGTGTAGTACAAGAGAGATCCTAAATAATCTTGCAGAATATTTCAACTCACAAACACAGTTTTCATGTTTGGTTTGAAACAAGCTTTTCCAAAAAGTGTGTAATACTGATGAAGTCGAACTAACAGCTTACAGGTTTTAACCCAAGGTTGATACAACCAGTAAGTGTGCTATTTTGCAGTTCTGTTAGGGTATTTTCTTGTTTCTGTGCTCTGCTTTGCGTACTTCCCGATTTGTTTCATTGGACGTAAGAGCGTGCTAGAATTTGACTGGATCGTGTTTCCCAGATGACTGAGCCATTATTACAAACAAATCCTCTTGTAGATAAACTAATGGGTAGCCTGTGGCAATGTCCGCACACAGTGCATGCCTGGCTGGATGCAGCAGGATAGCTTGGAGATTATCGTTTACAGGTAATTGTTTTCCAAGTACTGTAGGTCCAATATATAACATGAATTGGGACACAAAGGCTTTTTGTGTTTTATATATATTTTTGTGTTAGAAAAACAGTTTTTCTACTGTTAAAAGAACTGCAGTATTTTCAGATGCTGTGTATTTTTTATATTACTGATTTACACTTAGGGTAAGGAATCTTTTTTTTTATGATGTGTAAATGCCAGGGGATGTTATGATGCAGTTTTGACTTGGGAGGAGAAAAACCCATACACAAATAAAGCCATTAGGGTTAGCTTCTCCTGAAATGAAAAAGACCTCTGTCTGAGATGGCTGCTGTTTGAATATCTTTCAAAATGGGGTTGGGTGGTGCACTACATGGTTATTAGACAACAGCTAGAAAGTCAGCCACAAGAGAATCACTCAGTTTACTTGCTGGGGCAACACAGCAGAGTTTTGTTGATATATCAAACATGTGAAAACAAATAGACAGCCTAACCCACTCTTTTATAGAACAATCTTATATTTTTGCCACCCTCCCTGTTCCATTATGCAACTTGTGTAATAGATTGTAACTCAAACACATTAACTTTGTGTGCTTGTTGACTTAATCATTTTGTAGTGCTGTTCGTGCAAGATGGAGTAAAGAAGTAGCAAATAAATAGCTGTGTTAAGATGAAAGAGGGATTCAGAACTGAAGTAGAAGGGACAAGGCTTTTATGCCAGCCAGATATACTGTAGAAAAGTGAAATTTAGATAAACACAATAAAGACTGAAAAGGGGGGAACGGAACCCATCCAGCTGAAACAGCAAAGCTCTGAAAACATGTAAGATTCATTGCTGTAGATACTGATGTTCCAGGAAGCACTCTGGGATGTCAAGAGACTTAGGACTAACTTTGAAGAAGCAGGATGACACCCATGACCATTTTTGGCTTTTGCTTAACAGCCATGGTAGTGCTCATAAAATATGGGCATAGTTACATTTATTCAAGAAAAGTTTGTCATCATCAGCTCACAACATCAGACCTCACTCTGTCTTTTCCTTTAGCCTAAGGCAGAAATAGGGGAATTTGGAGAAGCTACAATGCATGACAGACCTGGCCATTGATAATGAAGAATAACTTTTAAAAAATCAGGTATTGAACACTGAAAATAAGCACCAAAGTCAGATTTAAGAATTTGCTTTATGTAAGTCATGCAATTCTTTTTTTTTCGATGGATGTTGAGGCAGGATTGGTCCTGGGACCGTTCAAGCCCCTGGAAATCACATATGCTATATTAAACTATTATTTTAAAGCTACCGTGTAAATTTTGTACTGATAAAATGGTTTAGAAAAACACAGCCACTTCTGGGGTGTCTGAGATGGAGCATGAAAAAATAATCTGTGAAAAGATCTGCAGCACTGAGCAAGAATACCATGATCTGTTGTACCAGAAATGGTGACCTCAAGGCAGACCAAATGTGGTGGGAGAAGTGTATATATGTATGTATTTCTGGCTCCAGCGGTTAATGAGCCGGAGAGGAGAACATCTCTCCTGCTGCAGTGCCCCAGGCTGGAAGGGAGTGCTGTGAGGCTGTCACACACCTTCAGTGTTTTAAGGAGTGGCAGGGAGGTGGAGGTTGATTGATTTTGCAGAAAAAGAGAAAACTGTTGTGAAAGTGAAGTAAACTGTTCTTTACGTTCCTCCTTTTCCTTTTTTTGCTGCATTTTTGAGGAGGGGTTTGGTTTGGTTTTTTTTTCTGTACCTGCTGTAGTCTTGCTGTACTGCTAGCGTTAAGATTTTGCAGCTTTTGGAGCTGGAATGAAGTTAGTAGGTTAAAGACCATAACCAGCCCACCTCTGCTATTCCTTATTGCAGTTACACTCTTGCTCCCTGTCTTTTCACTATTACTGGAGGATTTATGAGGTATATGTTTTCCCTGGCAGTTTGGAAAGCTTGGTGGCCATAGGATGTATCATATGGGAACACCATCATGTCGGGGGCTGTACAGATCTTACAGTCATAGCCTTTGTTGATACTATTTCTGGAAGATGACGCTTCAGGTGAAATATATCAATCATACTTTTCTCAGAGGAGTTATTTCTGGAGTGGGGACTGGGGGAGCGGGTAGTTAGTATTGAGACTTGCACTTAGAGGGGAAGATTGTCCTTGCAACCTGCCCAGATGTGCCTTGTAGTGAAACTGTCTTAAGAATGCTAAACCATCCAGCCAAGGAGTTCTTCAACTGATCTAATTTATAAGAGTAGGTCCTGACAATTTGGCATTTATTATGAGAGCCTGCTGAAATACAGTAGGAGGTACAGTCTGAAATATGAGATGTGTGTTAGGAGAAAACAGAAGCTAATCACTTCTAGCTAATGAAATACCAAGACACAAGGTCAGCGTTTTTCAACAGGCTTATTGATATAGACATAGAGTGGACATTGTCTTACAACATCAGTTCTTTAAAGCTATGGCTTTCCAGCCCTTTCAGGGTCCCTTCTTAAGTAAGCTAGCCTACCAGGGCTTGAAAAGAGTTTGCTAACCAAGATAGCAGGTATTCAAAGACTGTTTCAGGTCAGGAAGAGCAAATGTGCATCAAGAGGCAGAAGTAGGCTGGTTTAGTGTCAGTGCAGCCACACCAGCAGTAAGTGGCATGGGTGTGAAAGATGGGGGGGGGGAAAGATCGCCCTCACATCCACCCAAGCACCCTGTTTCTTCCTAGATTGCCTGGGACATCTTGGTGAAGAATGCTCCACAGGGCAACCAGGGATTTGACCTTATGCATTTGCAAGTCACAGGTTGTTGTCACAAGGGTTTGCTTGACAGCTGTGTGTTCTGTCACATTTCCAAATCCTAAATGTAGCCATCTAAAACTACTATTGC
This sequence comes from Jacana jacana, assembly GCA_013400555.1. Lineage (NCBI taxonomy): Eukaryota > Metazoa > Chordata > Aves > Charadriiformes > Jacanidae > Jacana > Jacana jacana. The sequence continues at coordinate 17,456 of VZTM01011784.1, read as the reverse complement.
AACCCTCTGCCCTCTAGCATAAATAGCTTCTGCCATTACCTTTTCCCTATTCTTCTTACAAGACCTGCTGCTTGTTCGCATTTTTTCATGTCCTTACTGTCCCTTCCATGCTCTTAAATTACCTTCTTCAATTTCCAGTTGTAAGGGATTGAAAATTGTAGGTCAGCTTTCAAAACTCAGTAGTTTTTAAAAAAGCTATGGTGCTGGGCTAACTATCTGCTTTCTGTGCTTTCTCTGAAGCATGAGGCTTATGTGTCCAGGACTTTACTCTTTTTTTTTTTTTTTTTAAATATAATTGAGTTGTAACTAAATTAGTGGCTTACCTTGACAAATATTTCAAAAATAAACCACTATTTGTGGGGATTTCAGAGATCATATGAAAACATGAAATGATTTCTAAGGAATTCTTAAAACCTACTGTAGCAAAATCAGTTTCTTCTGAGGATAATGAGTGGAAAACATAGAGGAAGATGTTCAGCCCTTGCTACCACTGCCTGTGCCTTTCTGAAGTGGTGAGATGCTTCCAGATCCTTCTCTTGCACTCTCTATTGCTTGATCCCCTCCCTTTCATTCTTGCCTTGGAGTATCTCAGGTCCTTGATCCTCACTTCCCACGTGCTTTTTTTTTTTTTTTTTTGGGTTTTTTTTTTTTTTGAAACAGCAAAAATTTAAGGTGCTTTTTGTTCATTCCTTTCACTTTCTGGAAAACAAATATGAATTGGGGATACTTTGCCATCTCTTGTGAGTAAGGTGTAGGAGTGTTTTCCTGCTGCTTCCAGGTCCCAGTCTGAGCTCTCTGCTGGATGCAATATCTATCTATTGATTTTGATTCTGTTGCTCTTATTTACTCATGCTGGCATGTGAAGTGTTGGAGTCGGGTGCTAACAGATAGTGGGAAAGAAAAACAAATCCTTGTCTAGTGAGAGATTCTGCTATTATTATCCCAATGTACATTGCAAAAGGCATGACTTTAAGAAGTAATGTGCCAAAACCCCCTGATGTGCTCTGCATTAATAAGGGGGTGGCTAATAACAGGTTAAAAGTGAGATAGCAGATTGTTTCTCTCCTGACACTTTGGTGCTGGATGTTTCAACTTTACTAATGCTACCTGTAAGTGGATTATATTCCAAACAAAAAGGAAACCAGTCAGAAAAACCAAGCAAGGAAAAAATGAAAGATTAGCATTTTGTTTAAAGCACAAAAGTCAGTCTGTGAAAATAACATGGAAACAAGGGTCTCTTGCCTTTGTTTACCCTGCTGCAAATACGCTTGCCTAGGAGCAATAAGAGTTAATTGTCAAACTTTACAATGGAGTCAGAGATTTTCGCATAAAATGTATAACAGACTCTGCCCAGATGGCAAATGCTGATATGTAAATCTAAAACATGAAAATTTCCATTGGGGGCCAGATGGTGGCTTAATGTGAATTGTTTAACATTTATGTTTATCTTATTAAGGGTGCCTTTATATGTCCAAACTAAGCTATCAGTGTGGTTGGAAGAGCATATCACTAAATGAATAACAGAAAAATAATAAAATCAAACAACGAGTACAAGGCACCTCCTGCTTACGTGGACCATGGGAAAGCAGAGCATGTCCTCATCTCTTGAGAGAGGTTCTTCCTCTGTCTACAGAATTGTGAAGAAAATATTAGAAATAAAATCAAATAAGTGTCTGCCTGCGAGGAGCATTACAATCACAGTAGTTTCCCAGAAAGTCCGGTGGCGGCAGATGTCAAACACCTTTCCCCTCAAACTGGGCGTTGGTGGTCAGGGGGAAGGAGCTGAGCTCTGGAGAGCTCTACAGGCATCGCTGCGATCCCTCCCAGGCGCAGGTCCTTCCTCCTGCAGGGCAGGCCTGGCTCTTCCCACGCTGCCTCTTGGCCCGGCCAAAACCGTCGTTTCCTCTGATGCAATTCAAGAAATTGCACAACAGGGGAAAGAACAAACGGGCGCTTGTGGAGTCTGTCACATGAGGGGCTGCTGGCACCTTTACAGTAAATCCCTCTGATACTAAGGGAAGTGGTTCGTGTGGCTCTGGAGGGCAGCAAGGAGCCCTGGGTCAGACGGGTCTTTCACAGGACTCTGATGGCACGAGCTCCAGTTAGAATGCTCGCTCGTCCCTCCACAGGAATCTCCAGCACATCACGTTAAGGCATCTAAGAGTCAGACGGTAGCTGTTGTACAAGCAAGAAGTGAAATGCCTTCTAATAGGTTCAGTTAAAAACACTCCAGGCATCAAATACATGGTTATTTTTTGTGACGCTTTCACAGTGGAAGAGGGAAAGATGCTTCAGTGATAAACCTGAAATTGAATGCCTGCCTGTGTCTCTGGGTACCTCTGTGTGTGTGTGTGTGTGTGTGTGTGTGTGTGTGTGTGTGATGGTGTTCAGCAGCGCAGAGAAAAAGGGGAAGGCTGTGGGGAGGCCAAAGGAACAAAATTGCAAAATATTTGATATTTGCTTTAGACTGCAATTTTAATTTTTTTTATTTTTTTTCTAGTTCTTTGCTATCCCCTTATGCTGGGGTTGTGATTCCCTGCTAACTAAATCTCTGGTCAGCGTTGACTCCATTAATTTTAACTTCAGGCTTTGGACTAATGCCCAGAATTAATAATATATTTTATATGTTTTTTTTTTTTCTTGAAAAGGGCGATATTACTAAAAGCATTGGCTGAAGTTATAGATAAGTGTTAAATGGCAGGTTAATTTTTAAATCAGTGTGTTGTTTGATGATGTTATATATTAACACTGAACAGAAGAACACTTCCCTCATGCAAGCCATTAAAGTGAAGAGTAATTACTCGAATTGGTATTTGAAGTTATGGCTAATATTGCTGTATAGAACTTTTCAGATTGAAAATAGGAGAGCTTTTCTCCAACTGTATGGTAATAATGAAAAAAAAACTTATAAATAATTTACTCTTGATTTTAAGTCCCACAAACATAACAGCTAAAGTAATAATAATAAAAAAGGTGCTCCTGACAAGCACGTCTTTCCAGGGTGTTAGAGCTCAACAGCATCTAGCAAAACTCACCCCTTTGCCAGATATAAAATACTGGGCTAAATACAGTCCCTTGAAAACTGGTGACAGGAGCCAATTGATGCTGTCATACTTCCCAAACAACAGCCCTAATTCCTGAAAACTGTGCAAGCGTATTCATTCAAACAGTAATCCTGCTGGCTGAACTGGTGGCCACACATGGGCAGAGGAGGTGGGGGACAGCCACAGAGGTTTGTCTTTGAAGGTGTCTCATCCTGCAAATGAGGCAGCACCTAAAGCCACTTATTTTGATAAAAATTATAGCCAGTAGCATGGGTGAAAGATTGAATAGCCCTAGTGCAGAACCTTAACATGCAGCTATGTGGGTTTTTCTTCTGAAGGAAAACATGTTATGCCTTCTATACCTCTTCTTGTGATCACTTGTTTTTTGTGACTTAAACTGAAACTGAGCACCAGTTCTGCTATTTTTGTGCTGTAGTCTGTGGCAACTTGGAGAGGAAAACAGCTCTGTTAATTCACAGCCTCGTGAATTATACATACACAGACAAAATCTTTTGAGCCCCATTTTTAATGGTGCCTTGGAAATGAATAATTCAGAAGTGAGCCCTAAAATCCAGATCCTGCATTTTTATCCAGAACATATTGCAAATGCTCTGTGACTAGGAAGCAGTTTCGAATCTGCTGCAGAAGGAGACAATGAGCAGCTGGTAAACTACTGGCCCTTAATGAAGCTATACCATATTGCAATATTTCCAATTACTGCAGAACTTAATTAGTTCGTTTTACCCTGCCAATCTTGCAGAGACCAAACGTTGTCCTGGGCAGCCACTGTAATATTTCAGCTTCTTCACTGCTGGCCATTAAAGCTGAGTTTGGTCTCTCCCAGCAAGATATATTTAATATCTTAGATTTAGGAATGCCTGTGTTGTGTTACACATAAATATTTTGTAGAACTACCTGGTTTTAGAGAAAAGTGCTTTTTTTAGTAACTGTCTGAAATACTTCATGCAATGTTTAAATATGGTTGTTAATGGCAAGTGTTTCTGAGGAACAAGTGAGAATACTGAATTGGTCAGTTTGCGTGCAGACTTGTCCTAAAGCTATTTTTGCCATAGCTGATGTACAGCAGTGATGGGTTTCAATGGCAAAAGGGACTGGGTGTTCAGGTTACTCAGCTTTTCTATTGGAAAATGGCCTTCAGAGCTAAGGGAATGTTTTAATTTGACGTGATGGCAAAATAAATGTATGTTGGGTACAGAGCTGCCAACTGCAGGAGTAAAGTTGTGTTTAAATGAAATGTGGTGTCTGGTATAGTACTTGTAGTGTGCCGGCCTGATGGGAGTGCCCAGCACTGAACACTATTCTTGTGTACTGCTGCTAAAGGGCAATTTTAAGAATAATGAAACACCATAAAATCAAAACTCCCCGGCACTAGCAAGAAACTGTTGGTGCTTACTCATCTGACAATTGTGGCCACCAAGTATTAAAATTCTGTATGAACTAACATCCAAATTAATGATTTCTGCGTGTTAGGTTTTCTTTACAGCAGAAAATAGTCTAGACTTCAGTCCTTAAAAGTACTGAATATTTGAACAGTAAAAAATGAAAACAATCTGCTAACTCCTCCCCCACCCTCCCAAACCTTTTATTAAAATAAATGGTAGCCAAAGCAAATAATATTAACTGGGTGGTTTTCCCTAAATAACAGAGTTTGATTTGTCTTCTAAAACACTACAGGCACAAGAGGTAGCTGAGTTCCAAGAAATGTAGGTCATTGTTAGCTGTCTGATAATGATTGACTCTGATGAACTGGAGCCCAACTGATTACCAGTATTTGACACCTATTGACCTCTAGTTTATATTCGGCTGCCCCAAACCAACTGCACTTAGAACATCATCTTGGACTAAGTTTTAAATGTTTTAATAATTGTGTTTGGTGCTACAGTGATGTTGTGTCATTTGGTGATTTTGAACCCAGGTTATCCTCCGACCCTGAAGCCCTGTTCTGCAGATCTTTAAGATTAATGGTTAATACCCAGATGGAACATGAATATTTTAAAATACATTTAGCAACATGGCTATTGCAGTTACCTCAGACAGCCCCCATCGTGTTTTCAGTCAGCTTTTACAGTTTGTGCAGATCATACTGAAAAAAAAAAACTTAAATGGACAGTTTTTTCAGTTTCCTTCTCTTTTTTTTTTTCCTCTTTAATTTTCTTCTAAAAATGACTTTACTGTGACATAATTCATTCTATAGCTCCATGTTTTCTATGAGCTAGCTTAGAAAAGAAGAACATATTCATTCTATGGCTAGTTCGTGCGTTACCTTAACGATTGCAACAAAGGGCTTAGCTTCTGTAAGCCTGCATGTGGGCCACAGCAACCAAACCTTCGGTTCACACCCTTCAGAAAGGTTGGATAGAGCCACGTTTTGTTCAGATAATTTTGTAGGATTAAGAGAATAAGCTTCAGTTACATGAGTCCGCCTCTTTAGTACAGAATTTAAAAGCTTTGCTATTGTTCTAAACCAGTTTTGCTGGGGAAGATGCTTCCTTATAAAAAGCATTTCTATTACAGGACATGAACTTGATTGACATCCTTTGGAGGCAAGATATAGACCTTGGGGCAAGGCGTGAAGTTTTTGATTTTAGTCAACGGCAGAAGGAGTATGAACTCGAGAAACAGAAGAAACTTGAAAAGGAAAGACAAGAGCAGCTCCAGAAAGAGCAGGAGAAGGCCTTGCTGGCTCAGCTGGAGTTAGACGAAGAGACGGGTGAATTCGTTCCTGTTCAGCCAGCTCCAGCTCAGCGCGTAGAGCCAGAAAATAGCGAGCCTCCAGCCGAGTTTTCAGAGGTAAACTCTCGTATGTGTTTGTGACTGCGTCTAAACCATTTTCCACTCACAGGAAGACACAATGTTAGTGGTTACCTAAAATGAATTTGCATTCGTTGCTGTAATGGAAGATTCTTCAGTTATTCAAAGATGCAGTAACATTTTTTTCATAACTTTCCTATTTAGACCACACAAACTTCAAAACCAGAAGCAGAGGCCTTGTCCTTTGATGACTGCATGCAGCTCTTGGCAGAAGCATTCCCATTTATAGATGACAATGAGGTAAAAACGCTCAATAAAGCGGGTTCATGGGTGGTCTCCTAAGGGGTCAGTCTTGTGTCTTCTCTCATTAAGATTTGTCTTCACCAATAATATTAGTCTGTGATACAACTTGAGTTTTGTCCTCAGGCCGACTCCAGCTGGAATAAAGTACTAGGGCTGTGTCCAGAGGGACTGGAGTTGTGTTCCTGTGTTCCTTCTGCTTGCTGAATCCTGCAGCCAGGATTCAGCATACGATGCCAGCTGTTGGCAGCTGTTCTAGTTACTGCAAATAACAGCAGTGGCCTTCCTTGGTTTGCTGCAGTGAGTTCAGTGGGGCTCTCCAGAGTTTAGTGCGTTTGAGCCGCTTAATTTCTCTGTGCATTCCCCGACTATCTGATGTCTAAAGATTTCTAGCTTTTTTTTTTTCTTAATATGAAAACCCCTTTAATGAGAATATTTTTGTATTATCCCATTATTTACAGAAAAAGATTTTGGCAAGAAATACCTGTCTGTCCTGCAGAAATGGTACAACACAAAATTCAGATTTTCGCTGTGGAAAACTGGGGGTGTTGGGTAGTGGTTTTTTACGTTAATTTCTTTGTTGGTATTGTTGCTATTGTATTGTTGGTCTGATTTTTTTTTTTTTTAATTTATTTTTTTAAAAACACTTCAGACCTCTTCAGCTGCATTTCAGTCAGTGGTTCCTGGTCAGATTGATAGCAACCCAGTCTTCGCTTCCTCTGATCAAACTCAGCCACCTGAATCACCTCTTCTAGTTCCAGTCACTGATGCAGAGAATATGCAGAACATAGAGCAAGTTTGGGAAGAACTACTGTCCCTTCCAGAGTTACAGGTAAAGCTTTAGTATGATAAGCACCTGACAAAAAAATAGCATGATGTTTTGGAAAAATAGGGTATTCCAGAGAATGAAATGCAGGAGCATCTTAACAGATGGTGATTATGACTGTAGGGCATCTGTAACTCAATATGAGCATTAATTTTTTAAAAATAATATTGAAAAACATGTAGGAGGAAAGAAATCAGTTGTCTATCAGAAGGCCTTTATAAAACACAATCTGTCTTCCCAATTGGAAGTTCCCCATGTTTAGCAAATCAGTGTTTGCCTCTGCGACTTCTTACAGCGGGATCATGGTTGAGATTTCAGCTGCTTAAAGTCGGGTGCTTCTCAGTTGTGGATCTGCAATGGGAATTCGTTTCACCAGCATTAGTGTAAACATTGGGTTTTTGCTGTGTTTAAGTAGATTGTGTCAATCACTTATTACTTTTGCCTTCAACTGTTATCTAAGGAAAAGGTTTTGCAAAGGTGGTAATAGAATGTATATTTAGATACAGCGAGTTGGGAATATATAACTTGTTTGTATATATTCAGTAAGAACTAATTATGTAATGTGCTGAATTATAATTGTACGTAATTGAGCTGAATATTTCAAAGGAACAGAGCTTTGCTGTCGTACTAGATTGGGTATTGCAGAGGACACCTAGGGTTTTTTTTTTTCATTCTATCCTTATGGTTCTATTTAGATTTGACTACAAGTTTAAGTAAATCTGTTTTCACGTGTATTAGTGTAGAACATGCTTCAGCATGATGCTGCTCTGCTTTTTGCTGTTAACACAAGAGATGAATGCTTACTGGAATGCCTGCAAATCTGAATTTTATTTTTTTTTTAATTTAAAGTGCTTGCAGGAACTGTGTTTTTCCTCCTCCTCTACTTTTTCCCCTTTGCCTTTTACTATTTTTGAAAATTTTCCTAGTTTCCTATTTTTTACTGCTGTGGTAGGCTCTATATAAGTAACAAGGGCAATTGGCTGTGGAGGAGGCAGCAGTGATGCTGAAAATCCAAACCAAAGTTATCTATTGCAGTAATTCTGAGTAGTAACTGAATAATCTTCTGAAAGAAGCAAGATAAGTAAACTGAGGACACCGCCTTTTATGAATTATGTTTGAAGAAAAAGCAGGGGGTGGGTGAGGAGAGAGCTCTCATTCAAAACCTTAGCTCAAGCCCTGAACGATCTCTGGTTAAATAATCAGTGTGTGATTCCTTCTTAAAAGAAAGAGTCATTCTGGTAATTGCCTGAATCTTTGGGGACAGCAGGCACATTTATTTCAGCTTCAGTTAGAAAACTGCCACCCCGTTGGAAAGAACATTGGTCCTGTCGCCAGTGAAAGCCCATCAGTGTAACAGGCTTTGCTCACGCTGATGTTTGCCAGCTTAACTAAAAGTACGTGGGGTGAGTTAATGTTTGCAGAGCTTCGTGTTAGTGTTCTTTTTACTTCACTGAGGATTAGGTTCTTTGCACTGAGCAGCTGCTTCATTCCTTCAGTGAATCCTAAAAGAATCTTGTTTCTTGAGGAAAAGAAATCTCTCGCAGAACATGAAGCTGAGTGCTAAATGTAGTCGTGTGCTAGTAACGCTCATTAGGTCTCATGGAGTCCTGTCACATTCACTGTACTCACACCATCCCTAGTGGTGGTGCTTGTGAGAAGCTCAGACCTGGCCGCCCCAGGATCCCCACTGGCACCTGAGCAGAGCAGGAGGGCTCTGTGCGGGATGGGAGTGGGCTGGCATGGCATCCTGCTCTGAGTCCGGGAGTCTGCTGGCCCAACCTGAATCGCTTTCTCCAGGATGAGTTGCTTCATACTCTGCTTCTTCCTAGATTGCATCTCCATAGTTTAAGTGTGTTGTAGCCATCTAGGTCACGGCAGTGTTGCAGTACGTGTTCAGTGTGCATGTTAATTGCTAAAATACTTAATGTTTTGGGTTTTGGTTTTGTCATCAGTTGGCGATGTGTTTCTCAACTTCTCTTTTACATTTCCCATGTAGTGTCTAAACATTGAAAATGATAACCTGGCTGAGGTAAACGCAATCCCAAGCCCCGAAAGCAAGCCAACAGAGCTGCACAACGGCTGTAATTACTACAGCTCATTACCCGGCATGAGAAAAGACGTTAACTGCGGTCCAGATTTCCTGGATGGTATCGAGGGCCCCTTCGCCAGCATTTTGCCACCCGAAGACACCAGCCAGCTGAGTGTGAACTCTTTAAATGACACGTCCCCTGCAAACTCGGATTTCTGTGAGGATTTCTACAGTGTATTTATTGATACAAAGGCGACCGGTGACGCCGCGACGACAAACACTATCGGTCAGTCCCTGGCGGAGATTCTAAGCGAACCTATCGACCTCTCTGACTTCTCCCTGTGCAAAGCTTTTAATGGCAGCCACTCAGGAACCCTGCTGGAGTGCAGTGATTCTGACTCCGGCATTTCGCTGAATGCAGGCTCCGGCGTAGCCTCCCCGGAACACTCTGTCGAGTCGTCTGCCTATGGAGATAAGACTCTGGGCTGTAGCGACTCCGAAATGGAAGACATGGATAGTGCTCCTGGAAGTGTGCCGCAGAGCAATGCCGGCGTGTACTCGCTGCAGCTCCAGGATCAAGTGTTTTCTTCCGTGGGGCCAAGCACTCGAACACCCAGTTTGCAGTGTATAAACACACCAAAGAAAGAACCCCCTCCCAGTCCAGGCCACCCCAAAGCTCCGTTCACAAAAGATAAACCTTCAAGCCGCCTTGAAGCTCATCTCACAAGAGATGAGCAAAGAGCAAAAGCTCTGCAGATCCCTTTTCCTGTTGAAAAAATCATCAATCTCCCCGTTGAGGACTTCAACGAAATGATGTCTAAGGAGCAGTTCAACGAAGCCCAGCTTGCGCTTATTCGAGATATCCGCAGGAGAGGCAAGAACAAAGTGGCTGCTCAAAACTGCCGTAAAAGAAAACTGGAAAATATAGTGGAACTGGAGCAAGACTTGAGTAACCTAAAAGATGAGAAAGAGAAACTGCTGAAGGAGAAAGGGGAGCATGACAAAAGCCTTCGTCAAATGAAGAAGCAGCTAACCAGCTTGTACCTCGAGGTCTTCAGCATGCTACGTGATGAAGACGGGAAGTCTTACTCTCCTAGTGAATATTCGCTGCAGCAAACGAGGGATGGCAATGTCTTTCTTGTTCCTAAAAGCAAGAAGGCAGAGACTAAACTTTGAAGGGCAGCACAGCTGGCTACTGTTCTCCGAGTTGCTATTTTTGTATTGTTATCTTAAGAGTTTCTCACTGTGAGGTGGAATGCAGAATTAGGTGATATTTTTTCAAGTAATTCTATGCAATGGTAATTTCTGAGTTGATAATTAGTTTGTGGAAGATGCAAGTTTAAAACTACTAGTGGAATGCAGACGGACATATGCAAGATTTGTAATCTTACTTTTATAAGACTCTTCCTTCTTATAGCACCACTTTGACTAGTTTATTTCCCTATACGTGTAAATATTTACAGATACCTATTTATATACTGTTCCTCTCTCTTGTTATATTCATAGATTTATTGGAGATCTATATATTAAAAATGATTTTAGCCTTCTAAATATAATTTCTTGCAAGACAAACAGTATGGCTTCTGATACTTTTTTATAAATATGCAATAGTGTTTGTTCTTCATTTTTCTTACACATTTATACTTGCTTTATATTTAATATATGATTTTAATTTAGGATAAAAGTTGTTTGACTTTGATTTATCAGTTCATAAACCTTTTTATTTTAATTTTGTTTTTGAACTCCATACGTATTTATTTCCCTCTAGAAGGGAAACCCTGAGTAGTTTTCCAAGGCTGAGTCTTCCCGCAACAGAGACGCTCAATAGCCCGAGATGTGTCTCCCAGCACCCTCGGCGTTGCTCAGGCTTCCTTCAGCGTTAATTGTAGCTGCCGTTTGGGAGGGTTGTGTAACAGATCCAGGCTCAAGCCTCCGCTTCTGTTGTGCTCTTTGAACACTACTTAAGCTCCTGACCGGCGCTTTCCTCCAAAAGCCTTTAACGTCTCTTAAGACAGGCACTGTTGGCATTATGTGGGGCTTTTTCCAGCTAAAAGCTGTTCTAGAAACACACCGTGTGTCTGGGACTCCGCTGGGGAAGCAGCATTCGGCACTGGGGTTACTTTGGAGCCAGCTGGGAAGGGAGCAGACGTGCTGCCGAGCGGCTGCGCTGGCTGGAACCTGCGCTCAGTTAACTGAAGAGTGGGGGGCGTTTACGTGTAGGATTTGTAAGAGAGTAAAAATTGGGCAAATAAATAGCATTGCTTTGTTTATTCTTCTCAGAGGGACTCTGTGCTTCACCACTAGGGGTTTATTGAATACAGAAAACGCATCCTTTTTGATTTGAAATACATATCGATCTGAACAATAGAAACTGCGTCGTCTTCCCTGTGAAACTTGTAAAGGCGTGTTTAATCTGAAATGGTTTCTCTGCCACTGGTGCTCTAGATCATTTTAGGAATATTTTGTCTATTACAACATTATGCATAACTTAATTTAGTATAATAAACACCAAGTTGTTTTGCAAGACCTTATTGTACTTTTTTTTTGTTTTTTTGAAAAGAAAGAAGGGGAGGTGCTGAGGAAGGGTAGATGTAGGGCCCACAAGGGTTGTTTACTAATGGCATAGGAAAAATAGCTGAACTGGAGCCATCGGATGGGAAAACCTGCCCTCCCTTCGCTCATTAGTCACAAAGTTAAGGCAATGCGAAATCAAGATACGTGGTTGTTGGTGTTCAGTTGTGAGACATTTCTATCTCAAGCTGCTGAACCACGCTGGAGTTTCAGAGCCAGCAGAAAGCAGCTCAGCTTCTGCCGGGTCACGGAAGCCACTGGAACAATTTTAGATTATCATATCTCCAATCCCATACCCTATCTCTCCCAATGGACCTGCTGAGTGTACTTAAAAAAAGAGGCACAGAGGAAAAGTCAGGGCCCACTACAGAAAGCCATTCAAAGATGAATGTTGCTCTGTCAGGGTTTGCTATGGATGGGCTCCTGTTTTCAGCTGTTCTGTGCCATTTGCTGCTCCTGTGCAGCTCTCCAGTGACTCCTCACCTGAACAGCAGGACCCAGCGTGGAGCCTGCTGTTTCCTAGGTCCCGCTTTCAGTTTTCCCTGTAGGCAGAATTTCAGATGTTAGGTTACTGTACAGTGGGTCACAGTAGCAGCGGTGTAGCTCTTCGCCATCAACTTCATGTTTCTAATCTCTGCCCCCCTGTCATTCGTCTCTCCTGTTAACTCAGTGACCACTTCCCAGCCGCAGAGCCCGCAGCATTTAGGTTCTTCCAACCTAAATGATTCTATGATTCTCTAGGAGCTGATGCAAACCCTCGCTCTGTCCCAGTGTTCCAGCTGCACAGCCTCAGGGGAGCAGCGCAGTGACACTTCCCCAGCAAGGTGGCTTCTGCTCCAGGGCGCTGCAGTGTCCTGCCCCTCACAGCAAATGGCAACAGTTGCATTTTTTTGCAGAAAACGTTAGGAAATGGGAATCCAGTTGAGCCAACTTGGACTTTGAGGCTGCTTACGTTGTTCATAATGATCTCCTTCCTCGCTAACAGCCTCTCCCTCCACCTCACCCACCTCACCACACCGGCCTGGAGTGCAAGAACAGGCCTCTTGTCTAGAGGCTGGATGTGGTGGACAAAGCAGATGGGTTTGCTCTAGGTGGCCAGGGCAGTCGAGTACCAGCTAACTTAAGATACTGCAGCAGTGAGGGAATTTTTTCTTGCTGCCTGCTCAAATGTGCCTCTATTGGCTTGGCCACCAGCGCTGCCTGGGACAGGAAGCGCCCCCAGCAGTCCCCAAGCCTGCGTCAAACGGTGGGAACACGGCGCTTCGCTGCTGTGTGAGACACGAGGAACTAATCCGAACTTAAGGGTGGCCGTTTGGGAATATAAACATTAAGGAGAAGGCACAGACCTGTGCCCCCGGACAGTGTTTCACCACCGATACTGGACAGCACTATCACAGGGTAGGTCTGATGGCAGAGTGCAGAGAACCTAAAGAGGACAAGCTCCTGTGTCCCCGCCCACCACCGCTGTTCTCTGGGCTATCCAATGTCTCTGGCTTAGAGAAAACGTTCTCTCTAGCTGCAATATAAACACTTGAGCTACAAACTGGCTATGACACAGAGGTGTCAGTAAAACCTTGTCCCAGCTTCAGTTTCATCCCAATTTTAGTGCTAACGGGAGAGCCCGAGGCAAACAGCACCTCGCAGCCTTTGCCGGGGCTGCTGCATCTGCTACCCACATCCCAAACCTCATGCAGGGTGACTTGGTCCATGACCAAGATGAAAAGAACCACAACAAAGGCACCCTGCAGTTAATGCAAAAGCCTCTTTTGAATTCTGCTGGGAAAGAACCAGTCTGGAGTAACTGGGGAGCAGGACGACTCACGCTCAGTTTAAACCAGCACTTTTCACACCACACACGCGGTGAGGGTTGTTCTTGCATCCAAACCCCTCACCTCGGGAAGGAAAACACCCCAATGTCCCACTTTAGGTGACTGTGGTACAGGTGAAAACAGCAGATGGTAAACAGGATCCTGCATTTTATTATTACAATTACTCGGGTACAGAGTAGGAGAGTGACCAGTGACATTGCCAAGTCTCCTCTATCACGACAGCGACCTCATGCACTGCCACGTCTCCCCCTGGAGACCATTCATGTCTTGATCAAAACATGCATTTTTTTTTCCAAGCATCAGAAGTACCACTGAGGAGCTGGGCTGAGCCCAGGGTCTGGGACTTGCAGTCCTGGGTGGGGAAGGTGCTCCTGTAACTCAGACTGTGGTGCAAGCGCTGAAGAGGGCTTTGTGCTCTGCACAGCACTAAAAGAAGGTGATGGCGACGACTTTTAGCTCATAAGTCATTTGACAACATACACTTTATTCTGATACAAAATGGAAATAGTTTAACAATTTTCAATCCATTATGGACTATACTGAAATTTTTATCTCCATGCTGGTTTTAAACTTGTTTAACCACAAGTTCTAAGGCGGCAGCGCACACGAGTGCCATTGCTCTTGAAGTCTTTGCCCGTTATTTTAACATATTATCCTCTTTCCAGTCTTGGGATATTATCTTCTACATGAAGACCATTTTTCTTCTACGAAGAGACTTGGATTACTTTAGTTCAGGAAAAAGCTAATCTTAGACAGATGTCAACCTGTAGCACCCACAGCAGAAAAAGAATCATCCATCAGACATCTGAATTTTGGGGATACTCAAGGTCTTTCATGCTCCACACAAGTTAGAGATACAAAAGGCTTGTCAGAGACCACAGACTGGTACACAAGGGAATAGCCCACCGCAGCACAGACAACATAGGAAAACACGTTCATGTCTTAAACAGGGGAAGCAAAGACAGCATGTCAGTACATCACACAGCCAATGCTGGGAAGAGCAGGAGCGTTCCCCTTCCCGCCTCACCTACTGAAAGGATACCAACGGTAGGATGCTGCATTTCGTTTCAGTGTTGTGTAAACTAAATACTTCTCACACCTGCACCGACCTGGGCCCCTTTTGGGGAAATACATGTTTTCTACCTGGATGTACCATTTATAGATTGAGGCTGGTTTAGGTATCAAACAAACTTCTGTAGAACTGCAGCTTAGGGACCAGCGCTTCGTTAGCTTTCTCTCTTGCACACCTCCATCCCCATTTACAGCTGCCATCGCCAACCCCAGCCGCTACAGAAAGACATAGCCATGAAGCAGCGTTCTTAACTCTTGGAACTGCCTCTTGGACAAACATACACTTGACCAAGTACTCCTTCAGGATGTGTTTATCTTTGACACAGTTAATTCCTGAACCAACTGGGGTATGAAGAACTGAAATTAAGCAAATTAGTCCAATGAGAGAGTGTTGTAAATCCACGTGTGAAAATAATTCTAACAGTGAATACCTAGATGTGTCCTGTGCTGCAAAAAGCCCCCTCCAGAGCACGTGAGCCTGCAAATCCTCTACTGGTTGAGGCAGAGAGGATTTGCAGAGGCCTAGTAGTGGGCTGCAAACTAGAAAGTTTTTGTTAAAACTTATTTCTGTTAAAACATCTTCAAGTTTTTGCTGTCAAAAAAAGAATGACCTGTAATGTTCTCCCTTCCCCCAAGTACAAAAGCACTTGCCCTCAGGGGAGGGGGCCCAGGACACATTAATGCTCTTCCCAGTTCCCTGGTGCTAGAGGGGAGCGCCCAGGTGAGCCAAGAAGCAGAGCTCTCCACTACTGTCTCCAAGAAAGGCCATTGTCACCCGGGCACCAGTATGTGAGCATGCTGCCTGGGGGGTGGTGGTGGTGGTGACTGGGGCCTTACTGCTGTACTTGGACATTTTGGCTCAACCTCAGGTAGCCAACAGCCTTTGTCAACTTTTTTTTTAAAATACATGGCATCACTGTGCAGTGACACACGGTCAGGGTGAACTCCCACAAAGCAGATCCTGATTTTATGAAAACCACATCATCACCATTGTAAATCGCTTCCCAATTAACTTCTATTGTACGTCACAGTATCAAGGGTTTGCTTTTTGGATGTTCACAGAGAGGAGAGAACAAGTGCAAATACTCCAACTGGTCTGTGAACATCCCTACACCCCAAGTTGAGCTGAAATGCACAAGTTCCATTTGACTTCATTTTCTGAGTAACTGAAGCAAAACCAACACTAAAATAGAAACGGAGTTCACAAAACCAGTGCAGACTCGAGCGCGCATGGGCAGGTTTAGACAGGTACTATCTAGCTATATATATACATATATATCAATATACACTACTACTGCACAAAAGGAGTTTAGAACATCCCAGAGCTGTAACAACCAAAGATGAAGAAAAGGAGATACATGTTCCAAGAGTTAAGAACCAACGTGCGTAAAAGCAGACCCTGTGAAGAGTTCTTTTCTGGCCTGTGTTTGTCTGCCTAAATGCAGATGTGCTTTCAGCTGGGTGTCTCCTGCCAGGGCCAGCCTCCACCAAACCACCAAAGACTGACAGGTCTAAAAATCCACTCTTCCGAGATCCGTGGAGATAAACCCAAGCCCCCTGGGTAAGCCAAGGCTCGTTTGTTGGGAGGGAAACCCCTGCTCTAACCAGCCCAGAAATGCCTTTACAGACTTTCTGCAGCAGCAGCAGCGAGTCACCCGCTACCAAGAACTGGGAGGAAGCGCTCCAGTGTCTTCAGGGCTGGCTTTCTGTTGGGCTCCTCTCTGTAGGAACAAGTTAACCAACAGCTTCTCAACCACCCTCTCCCCCCACAAGCGGTACCGAGGGCGGGCATTTCAAAACACTGTATCGTTTCTGTCTTGTCGGTCTCAGGCACCCAGCCATTCTGTACCTGGCAGGAACAGAGGAGCGGGCTAGCGACCGCGCCGGCGGCAGCCCCCCGCCAGCGCAGGGAAGGCTGGGCGGCCTCTGCCGCCATACTCGCTCCTGAGCGCTTAAGGCTTTCCTCCACGCTAAAAGGCCGGCAAAGGAAAGCCTAGAAGGAAGCAAGGGTTAAACAAGTGTTTGACTAAACGCTACAGATCTTACCCAGTCAGAAACCGTCAATTGAAGAGGATGTGCAAGACATTCCCCATTTTGTCAAGCAGCAGCTTCTCATTCAACCTGAAAATTAAAGAAATTACTCTTACCTTGTTAAAAAATCCTCCCGCTACTCTTTATAATTCATGAAAAATGTTAAAGGCAAACCTTACCTATGCTCATTGCCCTTCCTTTCAGGTCTAAATGCTAGACCTATTGATTTTGAGTCAACTCAAGTAGCTATCACTCAAGGAGGTTCCAAAAGGTGCAGAACTCTTGCTAGACTTTCTTCGATATTTCAGCTGTGACCAGCAGATTAACTAGCCTTTGGGAAGCTGCTCACTATCAGCCACAGTATCTTATGCCTTCACTTTTCTGGAAGTTGAAGCTGTTGCTCCTGCTGCCTTGTCATTCTGCAATTATGCTGGCTGACTTCTCCATACTCAATAGGCTGCTGAAGTCCTGTCTTAATGAGTCTCCTTAGCAAAGTATGGGTCAGAGGAGTACATCCTAGGTTCTTTAAAGCTGGTTCATCACTGTCCTCACGCTTTTCCACGTCACAAACACCAGCTAAGCTACCCCACCCACCTACAAAGCCGTCACTTACATCCATCTCTTAACAGGTTGCATACAGATCTTGTTCATAAAGTTTATTATGACACTATTTTGCAAAGTTAACATTGTTGTCACAGTACAGCTACAAGAGGCCCTGTTAAAAAGAACACTGTCAATACATTCTAAAAAAAAAAAATAATAAAAATTTAGGAACACCAGATCAATTGTCAGAAGGGACATCAACCCCATCCTCCAGTTCTCCCTGCAACCAGGTGCAGGCCCCGGGTACAAGTCTACACACATCTTCTAAGCGCAGTAGCGTAACAAAGCAAGTCGGTGGCTGGGTGGCTCCCTAGGGAGTTGTGCTTTAGTTTCCGAGGTTTTCAAACTCCAAATGGGTTGTTTAAAAAAAACAAAAAACG
>VZTM01011782.1:44366-70926 GCA_013400555.1 Jacana jacana | reverse complement strand
AGCGGCCGCGGGAGCGCTGTCTGTGCGGGGCGTTCCCGGCCCTCCCGAGCCAACGGGGCAGCCCCGCCCGCGGGCTTGGCTTCTGCCGGATCCCTCTCGGAACGGCTTCGGCCGCTCGCCGCGCACGCAGGTCTGCAGGGCAAAATGCTGCGTGTAAGATCTGCACGGCAACCCCCACCTTTAAACCTGGGTGCGGGGATCTGACACCTACGCGGGTGAATAAGCCTGGCTTAGCCAGCGGGACCGGGCACACACACTTGATTGGCTCCGCAAAGCTCTTAGCAGGTTTGAGGCCCAAAGATACAGTTTATCCAGCTTCTGACTGCTGTGTGTTAGTAGTAGTGCGGCAGTATCGATGTGGAAGATCTATCTCTCCAGCTGGGAAGTTGTGAGGCTTGTATAAAATCCAGGTTCAAGGAGTTTGATGCACTTTCTTTTACGTTCTAGGCATCTAGGCAAGCATCAGGTATCCCTGGGCTAGCTCCAACTGATGAAAAGTAAGTGCTTTCCATCTTCTCATCAACTAAGTTCTGCCTTGTCAGCGGATGCTGTTCGTGACCAGGTATCCTTGTTGTATTCCTCAGGGACGGCAACCTGCCAGATATCATTGCCAGCAGCAGTCTGCATGAGTTCCTGGTGAATCTTCATGAGAAATATGGCCCACTGGTCTCTTTCTGGTTTGGAAGGCGTCTTGTTGTCAGCTTTGGCTCAATTGATCTCCTGAAGCAACATGTTAACCCCAACCGGCTGTGTAAGAGTCCTTTGTCTTTGACTCCACTTGTACCTTCTGGCCTTGTTGGGCATCCTATGTCAAAAGAAACTGGGGTTTTATTGTAAGTAGAAAGAAATTGAGATTTAGGCTGTATCTGACATGATGGGTCGGGTATGTCCTTTGTCCTGTCTATTGGGCTTGAATATCAGAGGCCGAGAGTTGCTCCTGTCCAGTGACCATGAAGAAATTAGTGTGCTTGTGTCTTTCCATCTCCCTGCAGGCACATGTTTATGGAAAGCATCATGCTTATTAGTCATTTGAAACAGCAAAGTGAAGATGCTATAACAACTTGACATTGATTTTAAAAGCAGGTTGAAATACAACTCAGGAGGGGTAAATACACTAAATTAAGTCTGGAAAGAACTCTACTAGTTTGTAATAGCTCCCGCATGTGGTTCAGTGTGGAAGTTTTTAAAGTATTATTTTAATTAAGTTATTTAACATTTGTTTTCCTTTGGCATGTAGAATTTTGTGCTGAAAGCCTCTAGTGATCTTCCGGACACGGAAGTGGCCAGTGGTGCTGGTAGCTTAGTTGACCCTCTTAATCCTAGGAGGATACTTAAATTCAAGGTCTAAGTCTCTTAGGTGGGTGTTTTGCTTTTTAAAGTGATAACAATAAGTTAGCTCAGTTGATATTTGGGTTTAACCTCTTGGTTTTCTGGTTTTTACCTTATAAGGTTGAATGAGGTGCTGGTTGCAGTTCTCTGACCTGATACTGTAGGCTGTCTCTAGATACAGGCAGATACCTCAGCATCACTTTCTGCTGGGGTTGTGATGGGTAAGCTTCTTGTACAGTCGCATGACAGACTTAAAAAAATTGGTGATGATCTGGGAAAGGAGTGGGAGTTAACAAAGATCAGCAAGTTGATAGCAATGGCACTCCAGAAGGTGGGAACCCACCCTTGAAAGATTTGAATGCACTTGAGTGTGTTTGTAGGAAATTGAGCAGACAGTCACTTTATTAGAGCTCAGAGGAGTGGTAACAGGACCCTGAGAAGGCAAGTTCTCAGAAATGTACTGAATTCGGGAGTACCCAAATAGTCAAATACACGTGTCGACTTCAATGCAGGAAATGTGACCTGGGTGGTTGCAGACTAGTCTGGGCCCTTCTGTGCCCAGGGCTAGACATATTTTTTAAGTGTGAGGGTACACACCATAGTTGTTTGATGATTACACTTCCAGACAAGGAAAGCGATAGAACTGTGTTGCTGTCAGGATTCCAGCTCAGCATCTGCTTGGACACTGCTCGGGTCAGCACTGAAGCCGGAGGTAATGCAATATGAGAAGTGAAAAAGGGATTGAGGCTGGATTGTGTAGAGAAGGAGAAATGCTGGGTTAGGGAGGTGAAATACTCCCACTTACGTTAGCAGCCAGCCCTCACAGCATCACACTGGGACCTCTTGTCAACACAGTGCAGCAGAGTGTTGGAGCAAGAAGATGGGTACCCCTGAGGGTGGGGGTAGCAGGAACAGGAAAGGGAGGAGCAAGGGCAGGCTGTATTAATTGCCTGCCAGATGATATGACCATGGGAAAAAAAGAAAGGGATCCATTGAATCATGTATTTTTTGTAGAGGGAGAGGAAAGCATCTAAGCTAGTGCACAAGGTGAACATGAGCCAGAGCTGGCATCCTGTGTATGGCTATGACCTTTGCATGGCTATGACCTGGGTACTCAGACATGACTTTGAATAAAGCAAGTGCAAAGAGAGGCTACCAGTGCTCTCGGGGTGGGGAGCCTGTCGAGCAGGAGAAGACAGGGAAAGTATGTTCAGCCCAGCAGAAGGAAGAACGATGGGACAATCCTTGTATAAAGGCAGGAGCAGCAGGGTTAAGGAGGCTTCTTGTGATCTGTACTGAACTCAGACCTGAAAAAGCAGTGATATTCGTTGTATCAGTGGTTTTCTTTTAGTACTGAGATTTGTCAGAAGTGCTCCAATTTTATTAGAGTGAGAAATCTTACTGATTGTTTTCCTTGGGGCTTTGAGGTATAAACACATAGTAGCTAAGTGGCTGTAGCAAAACAGTTCCTGTACCATTTCCTGGTGAGTGGGATTAAGTGTTGTGGTAGCTCTCAGCCACCAGCTGGTTCTGGGCAGCTTGCAGTTTTGTTGAAGAGCTGGCCTAGCCTGTATCTCTCTGTGCACACAGTGCTGTGGGGCAGGAGAGAGCCCACTGTGGACTGGGTTATATCCAATTCCTGACTCCAGTCCCATCTGAAAACCCTTGCCATGTGACAACTCCTCAGTCTGCTGGGGTACCTGAGGCCAGAGCTGCCCTTCACAGATGCTTGTCGGTTTCCAAGTCTGAGGTATAGGGTTTGGTTCCAAGCACCACAGAAAGGTTTCTCTTGTCTCATGAGTGTAACACAGGTATGGTTGAACTTCTTGGAGAAAGAAAGAGAGAGAGAGAGGTGCTGATAGTGCGTCTCTCCTGAGAGCCTTGAAGTTGGACTAATTGCATTCATAGTTATTAACAGGTTCCCAATGCCGGGAGACTGTTTTTCCTCATGCTTAAAGCAGTGTTGGAAGTTGGTACGTTTTTATGGCTTCTTAAAGCTTAGTTGAGATTAATTAGCAAGGAGAATGCAAAGGAAGTAAAACTTTGCTGCTGATACTGGTGATTCCCATGAGAGGCTCTGGAGAAGCAGTACAGGCCTGCGAATGGTGTGGATGTGAAGAAGGTGGACTATGTCAGGCTTGCCAGGAGAAGTGGATTCAAAGACCCACTTGGAAAACTCCCATAAGTTGATGTCACCTTTTGGATTGGGACAGTGTACCTGAAGCACATGGAATGCTCAAGATGGAGCCATGGGTCCCAGCCCATTTCAGCAGGGCAGCTTTACTGCTGTTTGTACTGTGCAGCTTCAAAGGTCCTTTCCACCTCTGATGTTCAGTTCTAGTTGGCATCTGTCTCTACTATCCAGAGTTAGGTCTTTTCTTCATGTTTACTTACAATGTCTCAAGACAGCACTCTGGGATTCTTGAGATGAGGGAGAAGATTTCCTTGCAAGTGGAAGGAACAGTCAAAAATTTTATATGCTTCACTAAAAGGACTGAAATTGTAACTCTAGAGATGTTTTCAAGACAAGGATAAAGAAAGAACATCCAAATGGCAGCCAGTGATGAGTGTTGTTCTTCAGGGGTTGGTACTGGGACCGGTGCTATTTAATGTCTTTGTCGGAGACATGGATAGTGGGATAGAGTGCAACCTAAGCAAGTTTGCCAATGGCACCAAGCTCGGTGACGAGGTCAACACACTAGTGGGAAGGGATGCCATCCAGAGGGACCTGGACAGGCTTGAGAGGTGGGCTAGTGTAAATTCCAGGAAGTTCAACCAAACCGAGTACAGGGTCCTGCACCTGGGATGTGGCAATCCCAGTCATAAATACAGGTTGGGTGGAGAATGGATTGTGAATAGCCCCAGGGAGAAGGGGTGTTGATGGATGAGAAGCTCAACATGAGCCGACAGTGCACACTGGCAACCCAGAAAGCCAATCACATCCTGGGCTGCATCGAAAGAGGTCAGCAGGTTGAGGGAGGTGATTATACCACTCTGCTCTTGTGAGATCCCACTTGGAGGAATGTGTCCAGCAGAGGGCCATGAAGATCATCAGAGTGATGGAGCACCTCTCTTATGAAAACAGGCTGAGAAAGCTGGGGTTGTTCAGCCTGGACAAGAGGAGACCTTATAGCAGCCTTCCAGTATCTGAAGGGATCTCCAGGAGAGCTGGAGAGGGACTCTTTGTCAGGAAGTGTAGTGACAGGACAAAGGGTAATGGTTTTAAATTGGAAGAGGAGAGATTTAGATTAGATTAGATACTAGAAAGAAATTCTTTACTCTGAGGGTGGTGAGGCACTGGAACAGGTTCCCAGGGAAGTTGTGAATGCCCCATCCCTGGAAGTGTTGAAGGCCAGGCTGGATGGGGCTTTGAGTAACCTGGTCTAGTGGGAGGTGTCCGTGGCCATGGAAGTTGGTGATCTTTAAGGTCACTTCCAACTCTAACCATTCTATGATTCTGTGATTCTAAGAAGTCTATGGAAGTGCTTGCAGGACAGAGCTGTGTCACCAAAAGGTGATTTGTGCCTGTGGAGTCACTCACCTCCCATAGCTGTGGAGAAATAGCTGTTTCCCAAATCTGCTGAGACAGGGCCAGCCCTCAGGAGAGGGCAGCCTGCACTCTGCAGTCCTGAGTTCACAACAGTGAGTGTATCAGTGGCACAGGACTGCCAGTTTGCACTAGAAATAGGGGATCAAAAAATGGAGCCTGTGACTGATTCAGGAGTTTTCTTTCATGTGCATCAGGAGGTCTTTGCAGTTTCTGCAGATGATAGTGCTAAGCATCCTCTGGCCTTTCCAAAGGGCTCTGCTTGCCAGATTTGCTGTGTGGGCTTTACCACCAGCCATGTGTCTTTCTGGCTACCCCACTACTGTGCCTAGCTCTGCCAGGGCCAGTCAGCAGGGAAACGCAGCGTGAATAGCAGCAGCCATTCCATGGCAAAGTAGTACTTCGGAGGAGGAATTGGCAGCAGCGGCTGGAGTCACATAACAGCCTGCTCCATGTGGAGAGCTGCAGGTACCATCTGCTCTGCCAAACGACAGATACTCCTTGTCATTCAAAGTGGGAAGGAGGGTGAGATGCCGAGCTCAAAAAACATTGGAAGGGAAACAATGAGAGTGAAAAGCATTTAGGAAAGTTCACCATATTCATGCCTTTGGCCTCATTAGCTTCTTTTGCGTCGTTATGTAGTAAGTCCCTGGCAGGTGGGAACTGTCTCTTGTATGTTTGTCCGATAGCATAATGAGGCTGTGATCTCTGTTGGGAACCTCAGATTCATCCACAGCTGGTAGTCATGTGTGTCTAGCTCAGCCTTGATGTCTCCTGATGCCTTAGAGGTTTCACTCTCCATCAGATGAGTCAAATAACAGACTGTGATAACCAGTGAAAATAACCCTTTTGAAATCCTTCTGAGTGCTTCTTCCAAATAATTCATTAAAGATTCTGCCAGTTCTGCAAGACCCACAGAAAAAAATTTCAGAAAGGGAAAATCATACACCATGCTTTATTGCACAGTTTCACGTTGACACCTGATATACTTTAGCACATTTATTAAGTAGAGGTCCCTGGTGGTGAAAGCCAGAGTTAAAAATCTGACTGCAGTGAGCCACAGAGAGGGAAGCTGGCGGATATGTGTTGTATACTGCTGCAAGTGTCTGTGTGGAAGGAAGATGGAAAGTAAGGCAATTAGAAATAGGAAGCATTCTGCAGCTTTGTGGGGTGCTGTTTCTGTAAGAGGTTCTCTGCTGGAGGCATCCCTGGCTGAGAGAGGTAGGTGTTGGTTCAGGAAGAGCTCATCAGCAGGGAACTCTGCGCATGCAAGAGAAATCACCCGGCACAGCAGGGTGTCAGATAAGGCTGGGGAGCAAGGTAAGGAGTGCAGAGCACAGCCTCTGGCCCAGTCTCATGTGAGCTGCTGTGTCTCGAGTGCATAGCCACAGGCAGGGCAGGAGGGCACACCAGGTGTCAAGAGGCAATGTGCTAGAGGGGCTGCAGATCAGGCTGGTGGAGAGGAAGCTCACTGTTGTCACCAAGTCAATGGCATCTGCGATCTGGCAAGCTGGGAACAAGCTTCCAAGGCATTATTATTAAAGAGTTACTTGGCAGAGCCAGCAAGCAAACCTCTGCAGGGGAGCTGATCACAGGATGGCACACTGCTACAGAGAAGAGACTTTACAAGGTCCCAGCCCAAACTGAGCAAGAGGAGCTTGATACCCCAAGGAGACTGTACCTGGGGGATGGAGCCATGCCTTGCTCACTGCCTAGAAGTAGCAGCTCCAGATTAAAGAGAATGCTGTTTTTATCATCCCTGTGTGGCATGACTGCCTGACTTTTGAATGGTGCTTCCTTTCTTTGTTTTCAGTGGATCCCTTTGAGACCATGCTAAAGTCCCTCTTGAGGTACCAGTCCAGCCTGAATGGGGATACAGGAGAGAGCCACATGAGGAGAAAGCTGTATGAAAATGGTGTGACCAAGTCCTTGCAAAGTAACTTGGCTGTCATCCAGAAGGTATGTAACTGCCTTTGTACAGCAGAGAAGCCCTGTGTGGCTCACGGGGGAATGTTTAGTGAGAATGATCACTAGGTTAAAGGAGCTGCATTCAAATTAGTGCTGGAACTATAAGTATCTGAGACACTGCCTGTTCAAGCGTGGTGTGAATATTTGGTTTCTCTTAGCTCCAGTGGTTTAGGAGGAAGGGCTGAGCTTGGTAACTTTCTATGCCAAGATACCAGATGCAGTTAAAGGTACTGGAGCATCTTGATTCTAAATTTATTTCCCAGGACGGAAGGGAGGAGGAAGGAACCAACTACTGGGACCATAAACTGGAGAAGAACTGTTTTGTTGACTCAGTCCAGCAGCCAGAATATGATCTGTTTTCCCCGTCTAGTATTCCCAGTATATTCCCCTATAGGATACCAGCTACTAGTACTAAAGGTTTTAAGGTTTCTTTTGTGACAGAGGGAACAAGAGAGGATGACAGGGCTTCCTTTTTAGGGGAAAATCTTGGGAAGACCCAAAAGGTCAGAGGCTAAAATGTTACTGTTTAATTTAACAGTGGAAGAAAACCCTGAAGAGAATGTTAGGTTCATGCCATAGCCATGAAAGTGTGGTCTGCCTTAGTAACTGGGTGGGAATGTCTCCAGGGTATGTTTGGTAAATAGGCTGCTGTTATTACTGCCAACTAATGATTTCTTCCCTTTCAAGCTGTCAGAAGAGTTGCTAGCCAAATGGCTCTCCCTCCCTGAGGCACAACATGTGCCCCTCTGCCAGCACATGCTGGGCTTTGCCATGAAGTCTGTCACGCAGACAGCTATGGGCAGCAGCTTTGAAGATGACCGGGAAGTTATTCGCTTCCGCAGGCACCATGATGCAGTAAGTGTCACAAATAGCCAGGAAATCTCCTGTTGTATCTGTCCACTCCAACAGCACACAGCTTGTGTCTGTGTACAGTTGAGTACAAGCTACTACTGAGACTTTAAACTAACATGAAGCTTAAGAGCTTGAGGGCTCTGCCTCAATTGTCCTACACTGATGCTATCAGAAAGATCCTACTGCTGATCCTGCTGTCATTAGTCTAAGGTGCTTCTAAAGGATCTGTGGGCATCAGGAACCCGGATCCAGTGGCAGTTGAAATGTGTTTGGTACCGAAGTCAGTTAAACTCTAGTGGGAATGCCAGTGGAACTTCTCCTTTTTAAAGATCTTCTGAAGGGTCTGTGACATTGTGGAGAAAGGAAAGTCTGAGGAGTTCTCAAACTTTGTCCACATCTAGGGATTTTAAATCTGATGTTTATAGGCTGAGAAAGAAACGGTTCCATCTGCTGTTCAGGATTCCCATGTCTTTTCCCTTACAGTTGTAATTACGGGTGTTTCATTTAAATTCAGTTTCAGCTATCGTAGATGTAATATCTGGAATGGGATATGGTGACCAGTTCCATGTTCACAGAAAGTCTTCGTTTTATTTGGCATTTTCATTTTCCTGAATAGGCAATAATAGAGGAGTCCCAGCAGTCTCAGCCTGTGATGAGTGATGGTGCTCTTCTCTCTGTCTTTCCTTCAGATCTGGTCGGAGATTGGGAAAGGTTTCCTGGATGGATCCCTTGACAAAAACACGACTAGGAAGAAGCTCTATGAAGATGGTAGGTTCTTCCCCAAATCACAGTCTTCCTCCCAATCTGATTAATACTTAGAATTAGCTAGAGTATGGAAGCACTTAATTTGCCAAGCTGTCTTGGCTTTTGTGCAGAGTTGATCATTGTGCCATAAGCTACTAGGTGTGTCCTCCCTACTCTTGCCTAAAATCATTGTTTTGGATTTGAGTGACAAGTGTGCCATTGTGCAAGAAGTTTGAAGGACTAGAACTCTGGTTCCAGGTCTAGTTCTAGTGTCTGTTCAGTCTGGAACTCCGATAGAGGATCCTGGGAAGTATCTTGCACTTGCTTCCTTGCTGTTCTGTTCCCTGGTGTCCAAATTGACCTCTCTTGGAGGCAGGAGACTGTGCTAGGTGGAAACAGATGGAGCCACTTGGTTTGCTTGTGTGGTTCTTTTTATGATGCACCGTTTGGTAAATGCACTGACAGTCAGGCTAGAAGACACTAGTGCAGAGGTACTGCTTTGATGGATACCTTTCACTTGATAGCCTCTGATGTGCTATTACAAGGTAACATGATTTTCAGGTCTGTTATTGGCAGTGAGTTTATTTCTCATGTAGTTCAGATTCAATTATTTTTCAGTTGTCCTGTCTTTTTTGTTGTTACTAGTTAAAGGCTTTCAGTATTGATTGATAAGATGTTAAACAAAAGTAGCTTGTATCTAGAACTAAGGATTTCATTGTACATCCTTCAAACCCAATATTTCCTTCTTTATGTTGCTTGTTCTGGGTTTCAGAACCACTTGTTTAGGACCGTTCCTGAGTTGTAGTAGGATGATGCATTAGCACACAATTTCACAAACCCTGTCTGGATAATGAGGCTTGGTGTTTAAGTTTTGCTGGCCTTCCCATGTGGACAGAAAGGAGGAAGGGTAGTTCTAAGGTGAGACTTGGGCCTTGGTAAATCAAGTTTCAGATCAACCTTCTGCTCCGTGTTTCCCGCATAGTCTTGAGTAGATCATTTCAATCAGACAGCCACTGGCATCTTGGCCCCTACCTTCCCCCAGTTCCTACAACAGCCATCAGGAGTTAGGCCATGCAACTAGTGTTATCTGGCTAAAGTGTTGTTTTTGTATATAGGGGCTGATTAAATGCATTCTCTGATGGTTCAACACTAACGGTTATTCCCCTTGCAAGATTTCAGCTCACAGAGTACATTTCTCAGTTACACCTGTAAGGGTGGCCTTTTACAGGCAACCTGTCTTGTTTGATTCCTACATTTTCAACTAAATTGGAGATATCACCTTCCAATTTGACAGTAGCATGTAACAGAGGCTGCTTCTGAAAGTGAGCCCAGCAGGGACAGCTGGTCTGAAAATCTGTCTGGGGAGATGGATTTGCTTCTCTGCAGCTCTTGGAATGACCAGGTTTTAAAATAAACATTTCTTTTTGCTTCCAAAGCTCTGATGGAGATGGAATCCACCTTAAGGAAAGTTACAAAGGAGCGCAGAGGCAGATCATTCAACAGGCACGTCTTTATAGACACCTTGCTGCAGGGGAGCCTGAGTGACCAGCAGGTCTGTGCAGCTGCTACATCATTACACAGTAACGGTCTTTTGCTATTACAAGCTCATTACACTGTAGCCTTAGATTAATTTAAGTCTGTGCATCTTAGGTCAGATTCCTTACTAAAGCAGGGTTTCTCGTTCTTTGTCTTTTTCCATTCCTACAGTGCTTAATTGCATTAGGCCTTGGTAGCTTTCCTTGCTGCTGTGCTGCTTCATTGCTGTTTTTATAAAGCTTTTTTTATAAAAGAAGTGTGTTAGTATTAAGCATGTCTTACGTGCCACTCCAGTGGAGTTCAGTCTGTGTCTTCTAGATGTATTTCCTGCTCCCTGAACTAAAGGGATTTCATGCACTAGAATGGAGAACGTGCCACTTCTTTTTTTATCTTTACAGTTTTATTAACTTGATTCTCTGAAGTAGATTTTATTTCCTAGATTCTGGAAGATACAATGATTTTCTCCTTGGCAGGATCCATAATCACTGCTAACTGTAAGTACAGATAGTAGGTAACTTTCCATCCTTACACTCAGCTGTCTAAAACTGTGTGCGATGATGCGAGACTTATTCTAGGCTAATAAAAAAATGTATTCATCATTCTGTTTCTCCTGAGCTCCAGATGTGTGTAGAGGAAGCTAATTTTACAGTGGACTCTCGACACAGCCTCACAACCAGTGAGTTTAAACTAAGCTGTGTTTGACAACCTTCCCAGTCTCTGGTGAACCTTAGAATTTCTTCCCATTTCTTTTTGCTTGCATGCTAACCCCAGTCACCTGATGCTCAGTTTTGTGAAAAAGCACCAGAGGATGTAAGCCACAAGGGTCATGTTCTTTAACAGGTTCTGACACACAGGAAAGAAATTAGAGCAGAGTGCTGGAATCTGACTGGCTGCTTTGAATTTCTGGAGGATAGGTGTCTTCTGTGTATGGAAAACTTCAAGGGAGCTACTTTGGGATTTGTGTAAAGATTAGGAAAAAAAACCAAACCCCAAATGCATATAATCTCTTATGACCGGGGGATGATTTTCAGGCCCTGTATCTCAGCCAGTGGGGCTGGGACTCCAGAGAAAACCTGCCAGGTGCATCTGGGTGTTAAAAAATGGGGAAATTAAGTTTGGCAACTATGATAATACTCTCCCCAGAGATTATCCTCTCCAAGTACTCCAGCAAGACCTTTGTTTTAAGGAGCTTTACTGCTCAGGGATTCCAGATAGTCCTCATGAATAGGTTGTTTGGAGTGGTAGAAACATTCCCTTGTAGCTTTAGGGAATCTGCATCCTACATACTTACTTCTTATCCAAGGTTTCTTTTTCACTCTGCTGTTGAAGGTATCTCTTGAGTACATCACAAAATAGATGTGGGGGAGACAAGTGCTGGCCAACATGCTGCAGAGAGTTGTGCTGTTCCTCTCGCTTCCTGTCAGGAGCCCCAGGCGTTGGCTGTTAAGCACTCACCTGAGATGGGCTGGGGAAGCTCCCTAAATAAGGAAACTTTCTGATGCTTTGGACAAACCAGCCTTTCATTTGCATGGTTGGTCTAATAATGCTGGTTCTCCGGGGTTTGCTGGGCTGTGTGATCCCTTTACCAGAGGTATGAAGCTGAATGGCTTAGTCTCCTGCACAGCTGCCTAAGCTCCTTGTGGCATTTGAAAGAGAATTTTAGCTTGCAGGTTCTCTTGCTATACAGGAGTTCAGCCTCTACTCCTGCTGTTGAATACAAGAGTCAGTATAGCCTGCTGTGAACAGAGGTCACCATTTTTGTGTCAAAAATTAACTGCAAATAAAAGAAGTAAGAAAACTGGATGCAGTTTATTAAAAAAAAAAATAATTTTCTGGGTCAAATTTTGTCTTGATTTCTTCCCCAGTGTGTACTTGGGCAGTCTACTTCCTGACAACCTCAGAAGATGTCCAGCAGAATCTCTACAAGGAGATGGACAGTGTTCTAGGGAAGGGACCAATTACTCATGAGAAAATTGAGCAGCTCAGGTGGGTCCCATGGAAGGAACTCCAGAAGAAGGTTATCTCATGTGGTGAGGACAGGGCCTTCATATGCTGGAGCGTGATGCCCAGCCTATACTAGGCTAAGAGAAGACATCCAAAAGCTACTCCCCTCTTTTTTCTGAAAGTGATCAAACCACAGGATGACTTAGCAGCACAGGGAGACTCTGCTGTGGGACTCCAGATATGGAGACCAAGCTGTTCTCTTCAGGGTGTCTACAGCTGTGACTCTAAATGCAGCTGGTGACTCAGCTGTTCTTTGCTGCCCCAAGGGCATGGACAAGCATCTCTCTGGGAAGGTTAAACTAACCAAGTCTTGCTGGTTGCAGATATTGTCGGCAAGTCCTGTGTGAGACAGTGCGAACAGCCAAGCTTACTCCCATTGCTGCCCAGCTGCAGGAACTGGAGGGCAGAGTCGACCAACATACTATCCCCAAAGAGGTAGGGCAGTACTGGGAGTGCAACGCCACTCTCCTTTCCTGGAGAGGAATTTGCCTGTTCCCTCTTCTTCCCATGGAGGGGTGAGGCAGGAAGACCATTTCTTCTCACACTGTTGAACCTGAGAAGCTGCTCTGTCATCTGAAAGTACAGTTCAGCTCCGCGTTTGCCCTGCAGTTCCTCTTTGGAAGAGGCTCTGGGAATTCATGTTCTCTTGCTGAGTGGATTTGCTTCTGGTTTTGGGTCCACCAGGGATGAATCATCTTTTGAAGGGACTTATGGACTCAGTTGTGCATAATAGAGCATGATTTCAGGCCTGATTATATCAGCCATGTTTCCCACACAGAGCAGTATCTTCCATTGCAGAGAATAAAGCAGTCCCTACATACATTCCGGCAAGAGTAGAGGAATGGGATCAGACCCTCTCTGATGAACAGCAGGTGCAGCATGAGTCTGAGAAGTTAAAATCCTAACATCTGGGCATGGATTATCGAAATGTATAGATGAATACAGCATATTGTATGTTTAATCCACCTAATAAATATGAGTAGTCTGCAGAATAGTTGTCAACCAGCAGGGCTGTCCAGAGATGTTTTCCATTGCCCATTTCTTTCTGCTCATACATCTCCTAATTTTCTTTGCAGACACTTGTACTTTATGCTCTTGGTGTGATGCTGCAGGATAGTTCATCATGGACATCACCATACAAGTATGTAGAATCAAGATTTTTATTGCAACTAATTCCTTTCTGTTTTTTAATTAATATTCCTTAGATCTTACAATATAGCCTGTTTGGCTGCAGGGCCTGCCTTAAGCAGATTTTGGAGATGAAAGGGGGTCTGTGAGAAAATCAATTTAGGAAGGTCCGTTTTTTTTTTGTCTCTGTGGGTGGGAAGTTGGGGCAATTCAAGTCATGATCCTCCCATGCTCCAGTCTGCATGTGTATATGCATGAGACTTTAGTAACAATTTTTTTTGCACACACACGCAGAGCTTCCCTGGCAAATACTGGTGGATTATTTTTAAGGTTTTCTGCAAGAGAGAAGCAGTGATTTGAATGGCTTTGGAATCGCAGCTCATCATTGTGAAACAATGAGGCAAGGGAGGAAATGTCAGTCTGAAGTTCTGTTTTTTCAGGGGGAAGAAAGATGCTACCTCATTACTTCTATCTGTGAAAACAAAACTGGATCCAGGCCAGTATTTTGGAGGTTAAAGAAAAAAATTGCTGTAGCTTCCTGTGGCCTCCAGGTGGCAAATATTAACATCTATCCGACTTAATTCACATAGGCTGGGAAAAAATGTGGGTCAGTTATCCTAGAGAGAGAGAACAGGCAGCTGAGATTTAGGAGGAAGAATAGAGCCTTTAGAACAGCACTTGTCCTATTCTGCAAGTGTAGCTCTTACAAAAGGGTCAGGCATTGATGCACTGATCTGTGAGCATCTTGGCAGGGATTACACACTAAGATAGGACACACACTGTGTTTAGGAAGGATTTGCTGAGGCCTCATGAGAGGGACAGTGAGGGCTGCTATGAATCCAGTGCATTTATTCCAAGGAGAAGGAGGTTGAGGTTTAGCCTAGAGGTAGACATGTATTTCTGTGATAGAGATAGGAGATCAGCATTTTGTGATCCTTTCACCAACCTACTGTGCAAAAACACTGTGCGTGGCTGTTTGCTGTCTGTTTTTTTGCTAGGCAGCTGCATTTTCTTTCCTATTATGACATTTGTAATTTGCAACTTCAGGGGGAATGTAAGTTTGATGCTGCTTTTACTGAGTGTCAGCACCCTCAGGCTTTTTCACCTTGGTAGAAGCAGAGCTTGGATGTTTAGGCAGGGAGTCAAAGGCTTGAAGTATAAGCAGAAATATTTAGCAGAAAGTGAAAGAGAACTGTCTTCCATCCTTCAAATTTCCTATTTGTTTATATATATGTTTAAATTGAATGATAATTTATTCGTGTCCCTGTGGTTAGTTGATTGTGGGAATCTTGTTTTAACTCATGCCAGCCCTGCATAATAGTTTTCTCACAGCCTCCACCATCCTAATGCTGGAAACCACTTTTCTCACTTGGATGAGTCACCAGCTTCCCTCCCCCAGCACACATACATAGACATACACACACCAGCTGCTTGAAGAGAAGGGTGAGGGGCAAGGAAAAAATGGAAGTATTTTTGGAAGTGAGAGAGGAAGGGACATGGGGAGAGAGAGGGGGAGACAAATCAGATTGTGTGTGCCCAGGAGGGAAATAGAGGGCAGGTAGCAGCATCAGCTCAGCTGTCTACTCAAGCTAAATACCCACTGCTGAGAAGTAATGCATATTAGTTCCAGCCCTGTGTCACACTAACTCAATTAATCAGCATTTTGACCAAGTTGGGACACAGCTGACCAGCTGGGAACATAGATGGAGAGGATGCACAATTGCCTTCGTACATCTGTGTGGAATTACCCAGCTGATTTAGAGAGAGCAAAGTAGTGACATTCTGTATTCATTGCCACACAATGTGGCCAGGGAAAGGACCCCGTGCCTGCACAGAAAGCCTCAGTGTATTTTGTCTTCCACAGGTTTGACCCAGAGAGATTCAATGAGGAATCAGCTATGAAAAACCTCTCCTTGTTGGGATTTTCAGGAAGCCAGGAGTGCCCAGAGTTGAGGTAAGCACAGGGAAGAAGGAGGTCTTTGTGTGTCTCAGTGGCAAACAGGAGAGAAGGTGCTTTCAGCCTCTTCCTGTCACTGCTGAGACAATCTGTCCAAGCTGGCAGTTGTCTGTTAGCAGATTTACATCACAGAAGGGTTTTTATTCTTTTCTCCCTGCCTCTTCCCTCAGGTTTGCCTATATGGTGGCTACAGTTCTGCTGAGTGTCCTGGTAAGGAGACTGTATCTCCACCCAGTGAAAGGACAAGTCATGGAGACCAAGTATGAGCTGGTAACCTCACCAAAGGAGGAAGCCTGGATAACAGTGTCTAAGAGAAGCTAAAAGCAAGCAAAACAAGGGGCTAAAAGTGCCAGCAGTGAATTTGAGCAAGGGTCTTAGGGTGAACCGTGCTGGCACCACATTGACTGACTTGGCCAAGGAATTCTACATCCAGATTTTGTTACCTTCTACATTTTTAACCACATACCTCTCTTGGGTACTTTTTCTAACTCAACTAATAGTCATATTAAAATAGATTTAATCTGTATGCTTTTTTACGGTTGCTTCTGGATCTCTGACAAAACCATTGCAAAGGAAGCAACAAAGCCTTGCAGTGGTGTATGTATGAACTGTTGGGTGCCCTCTAGTCAAAGACCAGACCTCTGGTTAATCCAGCCTCTTTTCAACATCAACCAGAGCCTCTCTTACCCAGTGGAATGCTTCTTCATGGATCCTAGCTATATAAAACCTTGGCGACACAAGGACAAAGCCTTTTTCTATATATAGGTATTTTTATTCAAAGTGTCTTTTCTTCCCTTGAGCTATAGCTATAACTGTCAAGAAGAGCAGATATATCTTGTGGGAAGTGTGTGTGAGAGAGAGAGAAATAAAGTGGGGTGGGAATTGCACCACCGGTTCTCTTGCTGTGTAATCTTGCTGTGCTGTGGGATTGCAAGAGAAAGATGATTGAGAAATGCTAGTAAACCAAGAGGAATAAAACTGGTGTGGCCCCTGAGAAAACAGCATCAGTAATAATATCATGAAATGGAATAATACCACAGAACAAAACCCTGAGAAAGCAATTCTCTATCCTGACAGTTTGGAGGGCAGTGTCTAATCTAATCAGCATCAGAAATTGACAGATGCTTGCAATTCATTCAGCAATGGGTCAGCGTGAGACTGGTCATGCAAATAATGGAGAGTGCTGATTTTATAGGGCTCTGAATGAATATTGTACTTAATAATTTAAAAGCCTCTCAAGGAATCCTTTCCCTCCTCCAAAACAGGTGCCAGACAGAGCAGCATCATGTACCATGTGTTCACATGCTTTTCCCTGCTTCTTTCTTTCTCTTTTGGCCATCATAGGCCAGCTCCTGAAAGATTTTTTTCAGAGCCCCCCTGTATTGTTTCCAAGGCAGGAACCTCTTACCCCATCATCTCATTGGAGTATTTGCCATCTGACTTCCTTGTGTGTTTCTCCCTTCTTCCCGCCCCGTCCCCTTACATAGTATCACCATTTACCTGATCTTTGTACATCTGTTCCCCATAAACCTGACCTTTCTGTTAGCTCCAGTTCCCAGCCCCTACCCATGCAAAAGCTGCGTTGTGGTAGGTGAGGTATTGCTCAGTCTCCAGCTGTGTATGCCCGAGCTACTTTTGTACACAGGTACTGATGCCCCACAGAGCAGGCCAGGAGCTTGGCTCCCATTACAGCTACTTTCTACTGCCTCTGCAGACAGGACACATACCTGGTAGCTGCAGTTCTCATTTCTGCAGGAATCGTTCCTTTCACTTGAGCCTTCCAGGTCAGGAAATCTGCTGCTCTTATAAAAATGTTTTGGCTCTTGTATTGCTGCCAAGTGCCGTCCTGAATGTAGTCCTGCCTGCAATTACAGGGTTAACATCTGATGCCAGCCTCTGTGGGCATCAGACAAAGAAAAATCTGCTCTTGGGTTGTGTGTCAGCTCTGCTTTTGGTGAAGCTGTGGAGATTCAGATACCCCCCAGTGCAGTTTGTGTTGGGGGAGAGGTGAGGCAAAGATGCTGTTCTGCTTTTTGTTTGCTGGGCAGGAAAAGGAGGGTTGTGCAGTTCAGCTTGCTGCCTCTCTTGCATTGATTTTTATAATGAACTGCAAGAAAGCTCTTGCTAATCTGACCTCTGTTTAACTGAAGGTTGGTCATGTCCCCAGATGGCAATTCATGTTAGGCTCTGCTTCACTGCTTATGCAAAAAGGCCTGCTTTTTCTTGAAGGTTGCAGATGTTTCCTAAACCTTCTGGAGAAATCAGTGTGGTAAAGGATTTCACTTTAAAGCATCCCTGATGTGCAGAGAAGGCAAAATGGAGGCTAAATTAGTGCTTTCTTGGGAGAAATGGTAGGATAGCACTGTGCCAGCTAGGAACCAGACAAGGAATAGCTGGCTGTCATATAATTGAATGTCAAAGATCTGCTTTCTTGTGTAATAGGGACTGAATCTTTCGGACACCTTTTTGGCTTCCCAAATGTAATTCTCAAGACTTCTGTTACAGCATTTCTCTACCTTGCTGGAGCTGTATGGGCCAACTGCCTTGCAACAGCCCTTCCCTAGTTACAGGAATAAACAATGGGAGCAATTCCATATAATTTGTTATGGATTTTCTGTTAGCACAGGTATCGCATCCCATTAAGGCTGTGCTCCCAGCCAGTAACCAAGCCGGCTGTGGGAGATTGTGACAGATACAAGAGAAGAATGTAGCCCAAAGGGCTGGAGAAAGCCAACGATCAGGTTTTTGTTTGCTCAAAACTGTTGTCAAAAACAATCCTGACTCATCATTTAAGGAAATGTGTTGAGCATGGAGGGAAAGGAGGCGGGTAAGGTCCTCTCAAGCATTTGTTATGACTTCTTAAGAATGACACTGAGGTCACAGCCACATTGTTTGCTGAAGTCTGTAAGTTTCCATTCCTCACTCTATGTGTGTTGATCATTTCAAACAGCCTAGATTTAGATCAAGATTTAGTGCAATGCCCATGAACCCAGCTGTGGATCATTTTCTGGTGCAGCAAACCCCCTTTTTCATCTGGGAATGTACATGGATCAGAGCTTTCTCATGAAGTTTTAATCTGTTTTGATTGGAAGCTTGAAATACCAGTTTTGTCCCATTTCTCCCCTCAGTTTTGTCCCAGTTGACCAGTTTTGTCCCTCTCCCCCTTGTCTAACATACACTGTCAGCTGGTTCTTGTTTGGCCTGCTTTCCTAAGCAAGACTTGCATTCATAGAGTGTATGCCCCTCCCCACTTATTTTGGCTGTTTTCCCCTTTCTTTTCTCACAAGAAGTAACTTCTGAGCCCTTGGGCCAAACCAGCTGCATTTGACAGGGATCGGGGTTTAAAATCTTAAAATCTTGGCACTGCTATTTTCCTGCATATTTTTGTGAAAACAAAGGTGACTGGGCATAGGGAGTCCATGCTACACATGGTGTCACAAGATGGCAGGTAAAGCCGAAGCATTGTTAGATGCCAGCCTGGGGAAAAGCCCAAGTCAAGGCCTGTACTGTAGCAGACAGCCAGTCTTGGGAGTCCAGTCAGTAGAGAACAGGCTTTTCTCAGCTCTGCTGCTCAGACCCACGCACTAAGGACACGTCTAAGGTCCAGAGATCCCTTCTGGCTCTAGCATGGGGATGTGGGCAAGCTTTGCAACCTGTGCAAGAAAATGCCTTAGTCTAGGAACAAAGCCAAGAGAGGGAGGTTGCTTCTATAATACAGGGAGTTATTGCTTTTTATGCTTCATATTCCTGCTTTACACCAGAAAGCTACTTCACAGATTCCACATGATAGCTTTCAAAAACATACAGAAAAGCTGTCATTTCATTCCTTGGACTGTTAGTGTAGAACAGGCTTCTATAGAGAGCTACAAACTCATGAAAGGTAGCAGGCTAAATATATCTCTGTGCCTATGCAACCTGCTGCTCTCAGAAGCAGGCAGCCAGTACAGGCGCCAGGAGCAGTCAGGCCATTGCTAATTGATTGTCATGTCTGTTTCTGGCTGGCAGTCTTCCACTTTTGCAGTTTGTACTGGTGGCAACTGGTGAGACAGTTGTTAACATAATTTTGAGCAGAGCAAACAGCTTATTGAGCGAGCCTTTCACTACCTCCAAAATTTCCATGAATGGTGTTACCTCTAGGTTTCAACTAACCTGGGCTGCATATAGAACCATTATTGCGAATTACTAACATCCTTCCCCTGTTCCTGCAGTGTAGGGACTTGGTGGTAATGGCTGTGGGATGCAGTGCAGAGCTGGGGGTTGCATATTTTATTTTCCCTTATTAAATGGAAAAGGTGATCTTGGCAACTTCTGTCCTGCTTGCTGCAAAAGTAAACATTGGTTGTTGGGCAGAGTAGATGTTTACTGATTTTAAGATAACTTGGGCAGCTCTTGTGCCAGCTCCCCCATTAGCAGGGTAGTTATATCAACCTGGGGCTGCTGGCAGCCCCACTTGGGAAAGCAATATATCTATTTCACCTGCATAATTTGTTCATGAACACTTTGGTCACAACAACCACATGCAGCACTACAGGCTTGGAGAAGAGTGGAGAGCTGCCTGGCAGAAAAGGACATGGAGGTGTTGGTTAGGTATCATCTGAATGTGAGCCAGCAGTGTGTCCAGGTGGCCAAGAAGGCCAAGAGCATCCCTGCCTGTATCAGGAAAAGTATGGTGAGGAGGACTTGGGAGATGAGGGTCCCCCTGTATTCGGCACCAATGAGGCTCCACTTCGAGTACTGTGTCCAGTTTTGGGCCCCTTACCACAAAAAGAGACATTGAGGTGCTGGAGAGGGTCCAGAGAAGGGCAGTGAAGCTGGTGAGGGGTCAGGAGAGTAAGTCAGGAGAGGCTGAGGGAGCTGGGGTTGTTTAACGTGGAGAAAAGGAAGCTGAGAGGAGACCTCATTGCTCTCTACAACTACCTGAAAGGAGGTTGTAGAGAGGTGGGGGTCAGTCTCTCTTCTCCCAAGTCACAGGTGATATGACAAGAGAAAATGGCTTCAAGTTGTCCCAGAGGAGATTCAGCTTGGATATTAGGAAAAATTTTTAGACTGAAAGGGTTATCAAGCATTGGAATGCGCTGCCCAGGGAGGTGGTTGAGGCACCATCCCTGGAGGTATGTAAAGATGGCTTGACTTAGTGCTTAATGACTTGGTTTACTGATGGGTTGTAGTTTTTTACCAGAGTTAGGTTGATGGTTGGCTAGATGAACTCAAAGGTCCCTTCCAACCTAGACAATTCTATGATGTTCATACTGCTTAACTCACAGGTAAGTAGCATTGCCTTTTCACTCTGTCTGTCTTGGGTACTGCACACATTTTCTCACTGTCAGCAGGAGATATCTGTAGTCTCACCCCCAAGTAGGGCCATATATGACCTCCCCAAGGTTTCTGTGCAGGGTTTCCCTGACATTAACCCTTTGATACAGATGTATCCTAGTGAGTAAAGTGAAGTCTGCAGTTTATTGGCTTCTGTTCTGTGCCTGGATCCTCTTGTAGCTTAGGGGTAAAAGTAATGGGGTAGAACAGTACCTTCATGAACACACTTTGAGCATACAGGACTTCACCTACTTCCCTAAACCTTTTATCAAGAGTGACAGGGAATGGGAAAAAAAGGCTTTTAATGAGACAAAAAATCTTCATTGCTTGTGGGTTATGCCACCAGGATGTAGAACTATTGTAATTGCCATGGCAGCTTTTGCTGCTTCTTTACCCTTGTCCAAAGCAGGAATTGCTGGAAAATATTCCAGGCATTTTTCTCTGGAGCCTGAGATGTATCCATCTGGGCATCTCTCTCTAGTTGAGCTCAGGACTGTTTTTTAGCAGTCACTTTTAACTAAACAAAAGGCCTGTGTGACATCTCTTAGGATTCAATGCCAGGTTTTCAGCAGTAGCAGACGGGAAAGAGGAACTACCACATGCAGGAAAAGAAAAAGATTAAATGTTCCTCACATATGTAGGGTGGAGAAGGAGAGAAGATAAGGGTTTCCATGGCAACATTCCTTGAAGATAAGTATTTTTAAATCTCTGTGAATTTTAGCATTCAAAACACAGTTGTGTTTCCCACAAAAAGATTTGGGGGAGGGCTGGAGCGGTAAGAATTTTTTCCCCTACGTTTCAGGTCATTCCTATTTTACAGAGGAGCCAAACCCAAGATAAATGAAGTACGTGTGATTGCTCTGGTGTTAATGCTGCTGTAAAGAAAAGCCTTGTTTCCAGGAGGCACAAAACATCAGTCATAGTTCTGTATCTGCACCAACATCTCTGGCACAAACACTTGATCATCTCTTTAATGGGAAAAGTAATTTTAATAGATCAATACTAGGCCAGTAAAAAGTCACAAGGACAAACCTCGCAGGATTCCACATTAAAACCAGTGTAACTTGGCACAAAATCTTAATTATAATTGACATACAAATATGGGATAGTAGTGGTGATAACACTACCTGAGGCCTTTTGCCTCAGGCTGCAGAACTGAAAGGGCAGAGGAAACAGGTAAAATGTGTCCCTGGTGAGTGTCTTGGTTACCTCAACCACAGTGAAACATTGCTGCAGGTGCACCATGTGATGCTCCAGTGACACTTAGGCAAGAAATGTTTGCTCTTTATATGGGATATCAGTGCTGAGGCCACCTCTGAACCTCTCCGAAGCTTCTCTGCTGCAAGCTCTGCAGTGCTGAGCAACTCACGGACACTGGCACGCTCTGCTCCCATCTCCCTGCTGGCATCTAGGCAGGTCAGCTCTGTCACAAGGCTGCCAGTGAGACATCCAATGCTCTGCCTGCTTGGCTGCCAACTTTCTAGTCTCACCAAAAAAGGCTTTTCTTTTTTTTTTTAACAGTCACTTCCAACTCAGTAATGACTCAGACACTGCAGCAAGGGTAAAACGATCATCTTCCCCCTCAGAGCTT
Source organism: Jacana jacana (assembly GCA_013400555.1). Classification (NCBI taxonomy): domain Eukaryota; kingdom Metazoa; phylum Chordata; class Aves; order Charadriiformes; family Jacanidae; genus Jacana; species Jacana jacana. Next base: position 48,957 of record VZTM01011782.1, on the reverse strand, counting down.
TATGGTGGCAGGCCCTGGGTGTCCTCACTAAAAGAGAGTTTGCTGGGCCCAGCCATCAGCTGGATTCAGTTCTTTAACTGCTGAGACTAGATGCTCCAGCAGAGCTGCATATCTCCTGTCTCAGGGGCTGTGTTTCAGCAAAAGACTACATGATTCCTACGAGTACTTTGTGTTCAGAAGCCTTGGGGAGGGTAGGCTGTGAGGGAACAAATAGTCACATATAAAAGAGGAGATGTCATTCATGCATTAAGGCTCATGCCCAGACTAAATTTCCCTAGGCTGCAAATCCAGGAAAGGAACACAAATCTGTTGGAACAGTAAGAGAAAAACAATAAGTCATATTTGGCCATTTATCTTTTGGCATGAGGGAGGGGAAAGAAATAAAGTGTGTCTGTAAAAGCAAAGTTCATATCATCCAAGTGTGGAAATTGTCCCTTGGCAGTATTGTTTCACATTGGCCAAGAGCCTGGTACAGCATTAGCAATACTCAGATCTAGCTAAGGCAATGTCATGGTTTGGGCAACTTTATTACCCTTGTCAACTTCCCTATGTTGTCATTGATAAAGCCTGCTGTTGTGGTTTCAGCCAAATTTACCAAAACCAGACCGACAGGTGGCCCTTCCTCCCCCTAGAAAGAAAGGAGAGAAAAGAGATAAGGAGATTTATTAGTTTATTATGAACTAAACTACTTTAATGAAGTATTAATACTAAAATCAAAATAAGAAGAAAGTAATGAAATAGATCCAATATATACAAAACTGTATCAAGCTCCCAGGATGACGATCACATCGCCAGCAGGCATCAGGAAAAGTCCCAGACTGGACTTGGTGATTGACAGGAGCTGGATTCCAGATCTGGAGTAAGGAAGGCATGCACAGGGTCCTCCTTGGATGTCAGCCATCAAAGGAAGCTAATTGACCCTTTGATCCCTCAGCTTTTATGCTGAGCATGATACAGATGGGATGGGATACCCCAGTTAGTCGGTTTTGGGTCACCTGTCCTGCCCGTTCCTCCCTACAGCTGTGACCCCTCTTATGCTTCTGACCCGCCAATGGGGCAAATAACAAAATTACCTGACCATGGTAGTTATAGCAATAAGTATAAGCAAGGGCCTCTTTGCAGACCATTCCTTGGTAGAATCAGGTCTTATCACTGTGAGAGAGAACAGTTTCTGAACAATCTGCTGTTAATTTCAGACTTTAGTCAGTTAGAAGAGGCCCAGGTGAAGAAGTAAAAGTGTAAACAGAAAATTGGTTTGTTTTACCCAAAACCAGGACACCTGCTGGCAGTATGGAAAAAGGCTGCACTTTTCACTTTGCTGTTGGATCCTTTATTGGAATTCACTGCTGCCAGATATATTATTTTTAATTCTGGGAATTATATTCATGCCCTGACGTCAGCACTAACGTGAAAATGTGTACTCTGGCTTTGTAGTTTCTTGGACTGAAAAGCAATTGACTTACTCGTGCAGGGCTTATTAGCTGTGAGTTATTGATTACATATATCATGTTTATTCCATCCCTTCCTTTAAGACCACAGGTATTCTGTGCTGCACGCTCATACCGTAGCTCCATGCCTTTGCCTTACAGCTGAACCCCAGGAGATGCAAGAGCTCTGTGATACCTAAATAACAGAAATGCAGCAACCTCAATCCCTGCTCAGCAGCCTTCAGTGTGTCACAAGCTGACTCCTACTCCATCCTTGGCTGCTTGTAAGTCAGCTTCATACAGCGATGGAGTTCGGGGCACTGTTGGTATTGCTGCTATGTGGGGCAGTGAAGAACTGATGCCTTGGTGCAACACGTATGAGTGTTCTCACATAAGTCTAAAATTCCACAAATACAGTTTCCAGGCCAAAAAAACATGCCTTCTGGCAGCTTGGCTGCCACCTGCCACTGTCCTGCTTTAGGAGAAAGGAGATTGCCCACTGTGTGGCAGATCAGCTTCTCAATATGCCCTGGCTCTGAGGTAGCTGTCCTGCCTTTGCAAGCTCTTCCAGAAATCTGAATGGGGGAAAGATGCCTTAAGAGGAGAGCAGTGAGCCATGTGAATTAATGGGAGCTGACAGGGATGCCTCCAAGAATACACCATCGCATATGATGGAAAACCAACTGGACCTGGTTGCAACTGCCCCAGATTCATTGGTGAGCAGGATATTTGGGAATAGCAAGAGTGTTTGAAGCACTTAGTCCTTCCGCTGTGCAGAACTCATATTAAATTTGCTGGAGTCTGCACCTTGATTCGATGTTCCTGTTCTTGTAAAAGGAAGGAGCAAATGGATTGCTTGCTAACAGACTGCTCTAAATTAACGTCAAGCGTGGGCCTGGGCCTGCAAACCTTTGTATGACTGTGGCTGTTATTTATGCTGTGTGATTGCATTGAATACCACTAACTTTCGTATATTGGCCCAGCCGAGTTGCACATAAATCTTAGTTGTGGCTTTCAGTCATTAGAAACCAATTTTTGAAGCCGTTTAGGTGTTTGGATTTCGACCATCCCATTAAGCACCTACTTGGCTATTTAAATGCCTGGGTGTCTCTGTAAGTCTAGCATTGCCATAATGCAAAGAAAAAGGAAATTATATAGAGGGTTTGCTGAATCACAGGCCTCCAGTTTTGTATCCCAGAGGCAATAACTAGGTGGGGTCTGTTGCTATATATACACCAGAGCTCCTAGTGAGCCTCTTTTGTGCTTGAGGAGACTTGATGGTGACTTTTACATAGTAAAGGTAAAAATACTGCAAACATACCTCTTGCATTAGCCTTTATATATTTTATAGCTGTACTGTTCCACTGTTGTAAACTGAGCTGAGCAATCACATTTTCTCAATTACCCTCAAGAACTGGATATCCTTATCACCTCCGTGTTTCTTTCTCCCACTGCTGCAGCACTGGTCTTGAAATTGTCACCACAGCTAAAAATCCTCATTCTGTAAATTAAACTGTGATTTAAAAAATTTTACAGTGCAGCCTCCTCATAAAACTTCCCCAAGTCTTTTTGCTGATGTGACTCACTCAATTACTCATGTGGGCAGACATTCAGATAATAAAAGTAGTTAATGGAAAGCTGTGAGAAATACTGCTGGTTCCTGAGGAGGCAGGGGAGGGGGAAGGCTACTGCGGGTATTTTATCCAAAGAGCTGCTGAATTCACCGAGCTCCCAGGCATTTTTTTAAGAGAAGGATTTCTCCATTCTGCTTTTTCTTTGCGATAAAAACAGCTTGAAAAAATCAGATTGGCGGTAGAGGAACAAAAGTGTGTATATGTATATACGTCCATGAGCTGTATATGTTTGATCCTCTGTTTCTCTTTCAGCATATTAGAGATGATAGCTAGTCTGTGCCCTGAAATAATCTCTTTATCCTAGTGATGTGAATAACACTCAATAACGAATGCTGGATTCTTGAGTCAAGGATTACAGGTAGCAAGTGGCTAAACAAGCCCTTTGGGTGGAGGTGTCACATATACTGACAAAGACCAGATTTTTCTGGAATAATTAACGGGCTATTGAGATTTGGTGTGCAGTAGGTCAGGTAATACAACTAGAAAGCATATTTCAATGACGTTTCAGTGCGTGCACATTGCAGAAATATAGCACTTTTCAAAGCTGCTGGGTCAGAAAGTTACTGAAGAATAGTATGATACTACTTGGAAGTGAAAACCTCCTTATAAAATTAAATTATACATGTGTGATAGCTTCAAAGAGACTTAGAATTAAGCCAAAACTGGAAGTAGTGGAAGTGGACAAAGTGATTAGAGCTGAGGGATAGCTGGCATTTGCAAAACAACCAGAGCAGTTAACTGTTGGTCGCATGGCTCTGAGGCTGCAAGATTTCTGAGATGTGCTACCACAAACGGCTGTGCAAGCCCCTTCCAACAACAACGATGAATGTGAAAAGAGAGAGAGTATGAAGATGTGCTCATTCCTCATGCAAGATGAGCTGGAAGGCAGCTTGACTTGTAGCTACAACTTGACTTGTAAAATAGAGCTTCTGGCACAGAGAAGCAATGCATGGGTGTTCCGGCTGTGGACCTGAGAAAGTAATCTGTCAGATTATATTTAGGGAATACATGCTGCAGAGAAGCGCAGAGAGGGAAGGAGGGGAACTAACGCATAGCTGGGCCCCATGGGTGGTGAGCACACAGAGCGGGGAGTGTACCTGATTCAAATACATCTCTGTGTGAGGCTGGGGATCCGCACAGGCTTGTCTGATTATTCTGAACAGCAGAGTTCAGCCTTATTTCTACTTCAGTAATGGCTCAACCCCAGACTCTCTTAGGTGAAGGGTGGCCAGCCTGTGACCTTCCAGCAATTCATCTCTGGCCCCATACTAGGGATGTCTCCTGCAGCAGTCCCATTCTCTCGGTGGGGAAGCAGTAGTTACGTAGGGGCTTTAGAAACCAACATCACAAGTAGCTCTGCACCCCATTTCCACACCCAGCTCAGCCCCAACTCACCAGAAGTTTGTTAGCTAAGGTTGGCATCTGCAAAACAGGTTAAATACCCTGTCTGTTTTAATTTAGGGGTGTGAACATGTTGCTCCATTGTGTTCCCTAGAAAGCCCAGTCCTAAAGAGACAGAGATGGGGCGGG
>VZTM01011782.1:0-38185 GCA_013400555.1 Jacana jacana | reverse complement strand
GGGGGGCGGGGCGCGCGCAGCCTAACGGTCGCCGTCCTCGCCTAACGGTCGCCGTCCCCGCCTAACGGTCGGCGGCCCCGGCGCTGAGGTGGCCGGCGGTGGGCACGGGGCAGCCCTGGCTGGTCAGGGTTGTGTGTATTCTCCCCTGCCGTTTGCTGGGGGGCTGTCTCCGTTACCTGGTCCTGGGGTGGGCGAAGGGGTGAGGGGAGTGAGGTCGTGCCACCCCCGTCCCCTTGGCGATGGAAGGGTGACAGTCGCGTGGCACCGGCTGCTGCAGCCCGGCGACGAGGAGGAAAGCCGGTTCACTTCCAGAATGAACTACTCCGGCGTGATGAGGCGCTTAAATATTTAATTGATTTCTAAATTAAATTCCTTCCACTTTGTGAGTGCGTTGAATATTTATTTCGTATTGTGTCTCTGCCGTTCCTTTCCGTTCCTTTCTCACATTTTTACTGACAGCCCTGAGATGATGTGATAAACTGAGGAGATAGCCGACTCCTGTAAATACAGTATCTGTGCTTGTTAATTTAGAGCATATGATATATGTTTCAATTGGGATATGCTTGTTGGTTTATATTTCCCTGCCCAAGTAGGGCTCCAGTATTCGATAGGATAGGCAGCTTCGAAGTGGTAGGTGCTGGATGAAAGCACGATGTCGTGGAGGTGATACAGAATTAGGGAGAAAGGGATCAAGCACAAGTTATTGCTGCAGCGTATGATTGTTGTGGTGAGCACTCTGAATGTTAGGATGTTGGATTTTTTTCTATTTACTGGGAAGAGAGGAAAAATGTAGTCAGTTTACTTTGATAGTTGTTGTACAGCCCAATGAAAGAGTTCCCCCCCCAAAAAGCAACAAAAAAACCCCCACACCCATTGCTTGTGGGTCAGTCCTAAGAAGGGTCTGAGTGCGTAGGAATGGAAGGAGGGGGTTATGGGTTTGCACTGTCAGTGTTGAGAGAAGCACAGAGGGTCCCAGTTTTATTTTTGCTTTCAGTCCGTTAAGTGGAGAGCATATTTCTAGATGGCAAGCAGGGATGAAATCTGTAGTGAGATTATTCTTTCAGTGAAAATAGGAGAAAATATTTTAGTGACAGAGAATACTTAAAACATCCCTGTAAAAATGCTGTTTCTTTTAAATTGTTGAATGACCAGCTGCCCTTCAGAGGGAAGACTTGGCATATTTTGGGTCATTTAAAAAACATGTAAATTACAGTGAAATTATAGAGATAGTTTTTGTTATGTAATAACTTTTCCTATGTTGAATTAGTAGGACTTGTGTTCTTTAAGAGAAATATATTGAAATATTTTCTTACAGTCTTAACCTGATACACGTATATTTAAATGTATGCTCTTCTGGAAACTGAGAAACTGATTTTTCTGGAACAAAGCAGAGGAGTCTTGGAACACAGGACTGGATAGGAAGAGGTGGATGTAGTTTGGGGTTATTTTGTTCAATGTCTGATCGGGTTTTTTTGTTCTTCATATAAACCAAAGTTTATAAAATATGTCTTGAACAGCTCCACTTCTATTGTTTTAATTCACACTGTGGAGGAGAACTCCATGCTGTTTTGTACAGATAGAGAATGAGAAAAGATGGTTATTGCCCCAGACAGCATACAGTCCGTAAGGACAGCCTAAGATAATAGGAGATGGATACAAACAGATGGTGAGTGAAGGAAAAGAATGAAGCAGTCTCTGGCCATCACACAGGTACCCTGACTGTTGGCAATTTATCCAAGCATTGTGACAACCGAGAGCTTTAAGAGAGAGATGAGATTGAAAGAATGACATTGTGTTGTGTTGAGTGTCATGTGCAGAGTGGGTCACAGCATGAATGTCTTTAAATTTTAAACAAGTGAGGAATGGAGGACATCAGCCAGGCAACAGAGTCTGGCCTTTGGAACTGGCTGAGAGACCACAGAGTGGGATTATTGTAGAGAAGAGATCCAGTGTGAGGGGATTCTGGATTCAGTGATGTGAGTGCCCTGGTAACAGATCTGTCAGTGAACCCGCTCCACCTTCGCAGTACCAGAGCTACATAAACTCCTGCACAGGATCTGTGTACAAAGCTGATTTTTTCTTCTCTGCAAGAGTGGGAATAGGTTAATTGATATAACTATCGGTTAGTTGGATATTGGTGCTTTTTTTATTAATAATAATTATTATTCCAAAGCTATTATGTGCAGTTAAGTCCAATTTATATTCAAGACCAGTAACCTTGGATTTTGTGGTGATGAGCTTGTGATAGCTCAGAAGTGTGTGGAAGAGTAATTATCCACAAAGTCACGTAGTAAAGATGGACTAACTCTATTGTAATCCTTTAGTGCTTCATTGTTGACAGAAGGTTTTGTCGTTGATATTCTTGAAAGCTCCTACAGGAGGCTCAGAATGTGTCTGAGATCTGAAGTTGATCTGCAGGATGATAGGCAGTGTGGTGATAGGGAAGCTGAAGGCATTACCTTAGCTTGTATTTGCCAGTAGACAAGCCCCTTCTCTTTTTTTTTTGCTAGTTGGTGCTTTGAGGTCTAATTGTCAAATACAAACATTGTTGCAAAAGTCAGTGGAGTCACGTTAAGGTGAACATGTTTTGTTCTCTGTTTTCCCGTGAGCAACTTCATAGCAGCTTCAAAATGATTGAACATGTAATCTCTTACATGTGGAAATTGCTAGTTCATAGTAGTAGAGTTGTGGCAATTGCAACTCATTTGACTTATGAAATGAAAATTCCTTTTTCTTTTTTTCTTTTTTTTTTTCTCTTTTTTTTTTTTCCTAAATTTTGGCAGCATTTGTCCAAATGATGATTGATACTTGGTGAGCTCAATTACTTTTAACAGCAGGGAATGTTACATAAACTGTTACCTTACCTCGAGTCTGTGATAGGGTTGTATATCACAGCTCATCAGCTTAACATTTTGTGGAAATGGTAGGAAATGCTGCACATGTTTAATAAATGCATCTGCAGCAAAGAAGGATGAAAGGCTGCTGTTTGGGCAATTATTTTTTTTTCCTGTTCATTGTTCACCAGTCGTTGTTTTAAATTTTCCCACTGGGTGAGTAAGTCTCCTAGCCTTGCAGCCAGTCAAGTACCTAGTAAGATGATGTATTTTTCAAAAGACGGTACTCCATTAAATAGGAAAATAAATTGATTGAAGGAAAACTTAAAGTATAATTTCAACTTGCATATTACAGCAATTAGTTTAATAATTTTCTGTGATTATGATTCTACTTTAATAATAATAATTCAGTTTTAAGCATAAATGCATAATTTGATCTTTAATCTGCTTGTGTTACTACATAAATCAAATAACTTTTCTTGCTAAAAAGGATTTATTCTTCTAATAACTTAGGCATTATATGTATTATTTCTAAGTCATACATCTTAAAGAGACAGGGAAGATACAACAGAGACAGGGAAGATACAACAAAAACATTTCCCAAATAAAAATGTATATCTGACACAATGTCAATCAGAAGTTAAATTTTATACTATCTGTTCAACTCTATGTACTCGTGCTGTGTCCTCTCTTGCTAAATTCAGTCTCAGTCTAAACTGTTCAACAGAGTAATTCTATACAATTTGATTATCTGATGTACTTGATATTATAAAAAACAAATTTGCAGTCTGCAAATTTATTTTGTAAAAAGCAGAGAATATTTATACTGGACAATGTGCTGTGTTTCATATTCTTGCATTATTTTTGTTCAGGAGTATCCTAAAGAGAAATTCTAGTTATGATGTGTAAGTAACAAGACCCAGCAGTTATTCCATTTGCACATCTTGTTACTGGTACACTGACATACATTCCTACACTATCTTGGCCTGTCCAGTTTATTTGAACTTGTCCTGTATAAGTCTATTCTGGAATAATCTTTTGTTTGTTACTCATGGTCATTGCTCTTTTAAAAAATCAGCTTTTCATTCCATGCAGTGGATGGAGCTTTCTAGAGTAACTGAATGCTTGTGTCTGTGAGCTCTTTGTTGAGAGAGTTAGAAAAAATTACCAGATGGAGGCATTTCAGCCAGTAAGTATCTATCAGGAACAGATTTGGTGCGAGAGAAAGTCCCACCACCAAAGTTAGCCTGCAGAACTGAGTGAAAACCCAAGCTTTTGTGCCCTGCTCAGATTTTAGGAGCATAGGATTTCTGTGTGCTATGTTGTCCAGGTGCTTCTAAAAAGCTCTCTATCTCCTGGCTTTCCAAGATTACTATGCTTTACTTGTCAGTTCTAGAGATTGAGAAGGAAGACTGAGCTTCTGATTTTCCTCTCTTCATAGTCGCCAGGTTGCCATGACTGTTGCATTTTATATACAGAAACAGCCTGCTGATGTTTGTGACAGGAAGGGGATTTTTACTCCTGTTCTTAATATTCCATCCTTCTGGTTATTAGAAGTACCTGTTTTCAGCTCCTGCAGGTAGCTTTGTTTAAATAGACATAAAGGTGAAAACTACTTGTTTCTCAGTGATTTTGCTATAATCCATAGATCCATGAGTTTCGTAGTTTTCCACATATCTGTTAATTTTAATTAGACATTCTAAGCAAAACCAGGTAGCTGTAGATTTGGAAGCATCTTCAGTAGGCTGAACAAGAGAATAAGGCATCTATTAGCATACATAGTTTTAAATTACAGAAATAGTGGTCTTTTGCAAATAGTAACTTAGTGGTTACAGTGTCAGTAATGTAATGTGCAATTTCTGTGGAGTTGCTTGTGTTGACTGGTAACACACAAGTTATAACTTGTGTGAGTATATAGGCAATTGCAGGTATTATGGGTTTTGAACAAGTTCAAGAAAGATCTCTATTCACTTTACGAAGGCAACTGAATTAGACTAGTAAAATTTATTTAACCGTCGGAAGATCAGAGTATCAGGAAATCTGTTTTTAACCTTTCTGTTCCTTAAATTTGTTTCTTTTATCATCCAGCTTTGGTGAAAAGGTGATGAAGCTTAGCATTGATGGAACACTTGTTCTGCAGGCATGAAAGTAGATATTGATTAGCTCCAGTGAACATTAGTCAACAACCTGACAAATTAGAACTCTTTAAAAATACTAGGAAATTAGTGAAACAGCAGTAATGGATATATGGACAATATGCTATAGTATCTTACTTCTAAGTGCAATGGATGAATACCAGGCTATGGTAGGACTTCATAGGAACCATATGATTTTAAAATTCAAGTCCTATGCTGTGGTGAGTTAACCTTGATGGACTGCCAGGTGCCTGCTGACCAGCTCTCTCACTCTTGGTCCTCAGCAGAACAACAGGAGAAAGTAAGAAAAAAAAAAAAAGGCTCACAGATTGAGATAAGGACAGGGAGGTTGCTTACCAATTACTGTCACAGGCCAAACAGACCTGAATTGGAGAATAGTAATTTATTGCCACTTAGAGTAGGATAATGAGAAACAAAACCAAAATTAAACCCACCTGCCCTCCACTGCTCCCTTCTTCCCAGGCTCAACTTCACTCTTTCATTCCTAACCTTTTGGCTCCTTCCCCCAGAGTGATACAGCGGGACAAGGAATGGGGACTGTGGTCAGTTTATAACACCTCGTCTCTGCTGTTCATTTCTCTTCATGGTATTCCCCTGCTCCAGTGTGGGGTCCCTCCCATGGTATCATAGAATCATTCAGGTTGGAAGAGACCCTTGGAATCATTGAGTCCAACCGACTCTACTAAGTTCTCCCCTACACCATATCCCCCAACACCACATCTGATCGACTCTTCAACACATTCAGGGATGGCAACTCCACCACCTCCTTGGGCAGCCGATTCCACTGTCTGACCACTCGTTCTGTGAAGAATTTATTCACAGTGCCCAGCCTAAACCTACCTTGTGGTAGCTTGAAGCCATTCCCTCTCGTTCTATTGCTAATTACCTGTGAGAAGAGACCAGCACCAACCTCTCTACAATGTCCTTTAAAACAGTTGTAGAGAGTGATGAGATCTCCCCTCAGCCACTTCTTCCTCAGACTAAACAGCCCCAGCTCCTTCAATTGCTCCTCACAAGATTTATTCTCCAGGTCCTTCACCAGCTTCATTGCCCTCCTCTGCACTTGCTCCAGCCCCTCAATATCTCTCTTGTGTTGAGGTGCCCAGAACTGGACAGAATACTCAACGTGTGGCCTCACCAGTGCTGAGTACAGGGAGACAATCACCTCCCTACTTCTGCTGGTCACACTATTCTTTATGCAAGCCAGGATGCCGTTGGCCTTCTTGGCCACCTGGGCACACTGCTGGCTCATGTTCAGTCACTTGTCAACCAGAATCCCCAGATCATTTTCTGCCAGGCAGCTCCAGCAACACTTCCCCAAGCCTGTAGCGATGCATGGGGTTGTTGTGGCCCAAGTGCAAGACCTGGCACTTGGGCTTGTTGAAGCTCAAGGGATACAGTCCTTTGCAAAGTGCTCCAACATGGGCCTTTTCTGTAGGCTCTAGTCCCGCAGGAAAAAGTGCTCCAGTGTGGATCTTCCACAGGCCATAGTTACTGCCAGAAAACCTGCTCCTGCATGGACTCCTTTCCATAGGCCACATCTCCTGTCAGGATCCTGCTGCAGTGTGGGCTCTCCACAGACTGCAGCTTCTTTCAGGGCATGTCCATCTACTGCAGCATGAGATCCTCCATGGGCTGCAGGGTGGATGTCTGCTCCACCATGATCCTCCATCAGCTGCAGAGACAACCTGTGTCCTGATGGTCTTCTCTATGGGGGAGAAGCAGGGGAATCTCTGCTCCAGTGCCTGGAAACACCTTCTCCCCCTCCTCTTTGACCTTGATGTCTGCACCGTTGTTTCACTCCATTTTTTCTCACTCCTCTCTCATAGCAGCTTTGCAGTGGTGTTAACTTATTTCAGAAAGAGTAATCACAGAGGCACCATCAGCATTGGCCAGCGGTGGGTCTGTTTTGGAGCTGGTTTATACTGACTCTGGTTACAGTTCCTGGTCTCACAGAGGACACCCCTGCAGCCACCTCACTACCAAAACCTTGCCACATAAACCCAATACATACACCTGAGGGGATATCTTTTCCGTACCCTCTGTGTTAGCATTTACTTGTGTTTGTTGTCATCACTAAATCCCAACAATTAAGGGTAAACTAAGCTTAGTGATTAATAAGACTGTATGTAGCTTCTGTTGTCTTGATTTCAAGAAATGATGCTTTCTGCAAATTTGAAGTAGCTGGCTAAGTAAGTGAAAGTCTTGCTAATTTCTTTGGTGTCTCCTCTCTGGTGCTCTCATGTTCAGCCTGCAAGTGGTTTCACAATCCTCTTTTCTCCATGCTCCCTTAGCACAGAAGTGCCTGGATGGTGCTACTATGAAGGGACATGTAATAATGCTAAGGATCTTTTTCGGTTCTTTTCCTCCTTCCCTTTTACATGCTGTATATCCAAATGCCTATGCTTTAAGGACCTGGTAATTTAAAAGAAGGTTAGCAGATACTGTTGCTTGAAGGAGAGAGATAGCTTCCCTTTCATTATCAGGATATATAAAAATAAAAATGTTCTGAAGTAGCACCAAATGTTTTCAATATTTATGACAATTTGGAAAGAAGTACTTAAAGCATATTGTCTATGAGTCTTTCATTCTAATTTTCTGAAATAAAATTCCATGGTGGTAGTTCAATCACAATATATACCTCTCAGTTCTAACTATATTAAATGGTTGCATGAATTATTGCAGGTCTCTCTATATCCAAGGTTTACAGTGGGCTGGTTGTTAGGCTAATAAGTTTAGTGAGGATAAGCTAGGTTTAGAACCACCTTGTCTGTTTCCTTTTAAGTGAGTTACGTAGCTAGCAAAGTTGGAGTATTTATCGCTTAACCAATCTACTTTTCCTTTGCATTAACTGTGCTGTGTTTTGCCAGGAAAGCAAATTTAATGCATTTAATAGTGTCACAGGTTCAACCTGGAGTTAAGGGAGGGTAAGATTGATTCTCTATTGAGTGGATGTGGATATAGCATAAGCCATTTTATTAGTGCTAATGGGGGTTACTGATCGTAACACTGTGTATGTAGGTGGGAAAAGAAAATTTGTAAAAGCTAGTTTGTGTTAACCACTTGAGTTGTTGTAACCCTAAATGTTAGTTACAAGTGGCATTCTAGTTGTTCCCTTCCATGGTTTGTTTTCAGATTGTGGTTATTAAATAGTATTGATCAAGAGCTGTAATTCAGGGTAGCGAGCTTCTGTATTGTACAGTTAATAAGCTCTCTAAAATTTATTGTCTGTTGCTCCTGTTTTACTTGTGTTTGCCATTGTTAATCTTTGTGGCTTAGTGCTGTAGGTTTTAAGAAAGGAAGTGGTGCACCGCCGTGGTGCACCATGTAAGACAAGGGCTTCTCCAGTCGCTGCTTTAAGCAAGTGAAATCTTACTGTGTTCTGTTGAGCAAAATATTTTATTGAAAAACATTGATTTAAATACCGAGTTTTTGCAGCAAATTTTTAGCAGACTCTGGGTCTAGCTGGCCCATTTTTGGGGGGGTTGTTTTCAAATACTGTATTTCCACACTACTTCAAATTAAACTCTTGGTTAGTGATCTAAGTTCTGTAAATTCTATTGAATACTCATACCTGGAACTTTAGTCCTTGGACTACTGATACTTTATGAAGCACAACTGCAGGGCAGTAGATGAAGCATGTAATCACAGCACACTGAATTTAGGTGCATTTCCTCTTTTCAGGGTTCTGACTGGTTAGGTTGGCAATATTTTCTTGAAGTGAACGAACGAATAAGTTCTTACAAACGAGTTGTGCCTATTTCAGTGAGAAATCTTAATTTTCTGGTTCCCAGGTGCAATGGACAAGTTACTCTGTCAAATTTATAGTGATGCACTCGGAACTACAGACTCTGTATAAGCTATTCACTTTTCCTGTGTCTTATTTCCCAGTAGATGTCATTGCAATATGTATTCTTAATAGTCTTCTGTTTGAAATATAAGGGCTTGTTTTATTATTACTGGCTTAGTGTTAACCATAGTGAAGTTGATTTTACAAAGCTCAGTGAATTGCAGGATGAGGAACAGATATTACTTAGTTTGGGGGTTTGGTAGCCTGTCATGTTGGTTATGCACATAGCTAAAGCTAGTTTTGTGCTGAATGCATAAATTTAGTAATTTTCCTTAAATAAATTTAGTATTTTTTCTTCAAGTTAAAAACTTTTCTAAGTAAATGTCAATGTTTTTAGTAGAGTATTTTGTAATGTTGTTGTGAATTTACTGCTTTAATACATATGAACTTGGTCAAAATTCTTTGGGATAACTTTGGGATCTTTTGTCTATTTTTGAGCTGGCTGCTGTTCTGTCAAAGTTGATTGATGCTATAGATCACACCAGGTTTTTAAAACTATACTCTTAGAAGATTAGATCATGGCTACTAAATTGCTGTCAGCTGATACTATGACAGATTTGAGGAAAGCCTGAGATACTTTTGTTTGAAGATGCTTATTTCAACGTGCTCGGTGTCATTATCAAAATGATTTTAAATCTTTCCAGTTTTCAAAGTGATATTTCAATGAACAAATAGATAAACTTCAGACCTGTTTCCGGTATCGTGAACCAATGTTCTTTTGTATCTGTCATATTATGACTTCTGTTGGAAATAAATGATAAAACAAACTGATAATCCTGATTTTTGACATTTTGTGGCAAATGTTTTATGGAAAAATTATTGGAAAATGGATAAACGTTGCTAGAAAGCAGTTTCTGTTACTCTTTCTGGTTAACCTTTTTGGTAAAGGATGAGGATAAACCTTGCAAGAATTTCTGTGAGGTTTTGGTTTTTAGTCTTAATATAAACAGGATCACTGTGTTCAAGGAAGGAGAAGGCAGTGGTTTAAATTTGGATTTTAGAGTTGAAGGAAATCTTTCTGTCATAGATATGTAGAAAGTAATAGAAAATTTTCAGTTGGCTTATGAGAGGAAAGTTTGAAATACAATATTTACTTGCTTGTCGGTGTTAAATATGAATTTTCACTGATGGGATTGAGGGTTTCAGAAGACTGCCCCAGTCTTTCCAGCAATAGAGGGCAGAGAGCAATTTTATCTTTGTCCAGTGTTGTACTCGCTGGGTGGCTCTGACAGAGTCTCTGAATCTTGTGCTGGGTGCAGGAATAGTAACAGGCACACAGGTTGAGATTTACAGAGGCTTGTCCAGTGTTCAAGTGTCGAGATTGAATGGGCTGCCTGCTGGACGGTCCTGAAAAAGTCTGGCTTTGTAGATTGGAAAACTTAGTTACAATTGCAGAGTGCATAGATTCTTCTAGTTACGCACCAAGAAACCTTTGGAATGTAAAGTGGGTATGAATTAAGTGGTGCCTGTCAAAAGCTACAAACATTAGGCTTTGCTGCTCTTTAGGAGTAAGATTGCTGAACTGATCTAATATCTTTCTGCTGCTTCTTCTGCCTATATTCTTGTCCTGGGTCTGGTCCTTATCTCATCATTTATGAGCCAGTACAGTTAGCTAAACCACCAGAAAAGTAACTAAGACAAGAAAAGCATTGTGGTTTTGCTCAGTGATGTTGGGAGTGTGAAATGAGGGAGGAGGGGGGGGATGAAGTAGTGAAGGAGTGGGACCATCATCCCTGCTGAGGGCATGTAGATTGACTATTGTAGGGTAAGACAAGACAGAAGTTCTTCAAGATACCAGGCATCGCACTTGACTATTTCAAGTTTTTCTGTAGCAGTAGCAATGCTCTTTGGACCTGAAGGTTAGTAGTAAAAGTCAGGTGTTGTTTCTGCCCACCTCTCCCCCTGCAGTGAAAACTGTGAGCTGAAGGGGCTGAAACTTGCTAAACCTGAAAGGGTCATAACAGATTACCTTTTGTAATATGTGCCTTTTGAAAGCAGGATTAGTGTTAGTCTTTCTGTATAGTCTGTCTCGGAACAATCAAAGTCTGTTCTTGGTACTGCTGTTCTTAGCAGATGGGTATATAAACATAGCTGAAATTGTGGGGTTTTTTTTTAGTCTGATGTCTTTTTAAAGAGAAAAATTTAGTCTGTTTAACAAAGTGTACAAAGCCATTTATTACTGAGTAGTCTAGGATGGATTCAAAGCACACTAATTTGTCTTGATTTGTATTAATAATGATTAAATAGTATGTGTTTACTGCATGTACAGTACAAATTCAGAATTACTTTGAAGAGTATCCTTTTGAACTGAGTTTGAGACTCATTGGATATTGCAAAGTTTGTAATTCACTCTGATTTTTTAACTAGGTGGTAACTTTGTAAGTTGGCATGAGAAGTGGAACTTGTCTGTAGCTTTATAAGTGAGGCTGAATTTGCTGCAGTGCAAAAGTTTGTTGTCCACCTCTTTCTTTGGGTAAAAAACACAGGTCTGTTGCAACTTGTGGGGATTGTAAATATGTTAAACATCTCAAATTAAATAGATATTTTGAATCAGTTAGCATAGATTTATTCCTGGAGAGTATGTGTGCATGAACATAAATTATTTAGCCAAAAGGAGAAAAATACCTCTTACATAATAGAACACTAAAGATACCATGCAATTATGAAAAGTTTACAGTAATGTTCACTATTTATAAATAAATTTAAATGGGCAAATAGTAAAAAACCAACCTTTTATCCCCCACACAGCTAACAGCAAAATAAGAGGCTGAAGTAGATGACCGATGTCAGAGATTGAAAAATGCCTGTATGAGTAGAATCTCAAAAAGGGGGTATTTTTTGTCAGAGAAGTAATAAATTATAAGAATATGCAAATAAAGTTTTGAAGAGTATGAACTATGGACATTGTTTTTCCACTTTTATGGGGTAAAATACATGGATACTAAATTTAGTTTGGTAGGTAATGCTACTTAACATAATCTGTGGAATTACTGCTATGAGTTAAGGCTCAGGGTTTAATGGTATTCTAAAAAAGGCTAAACATTTTAAAAATATAATGAGAATATAAGCATATAATAAGAATACAATTTCTTTCATAGGTTTTTGCCTTGCATTTATTCTGAATTGGTCCATGATGGAGTTTTGTGCCCATTATATGAAGTGTTTTGTGTTGTCCGCTGTAATCCGTTTCACTGGATTATTTGGGATATTGCTTGTATTTAGTATCATATTTTCTGTATACTGAATGCCATATATCCTCTATTCTTTGAAATGCTTACTGCACAAATTGGTGTTGGTTTGGCCTTTCAAGGAGAGGGAATTAATTTATCACGTTGCTCATGGCAATTAAGTAAGAGCTAGATAAATTTCATGTGTGGGAAAGAGGACTCAGGGCTCAGTATTGGGGCCATTCCTGTTTAATATCTTTATTGATGATGTTGATAGGGATATAAAGAGCACCATCAGTAAGTTTGCAGATGACACTAAGTTGGGTGGGAGTGTTGATCTTGTTGAGGGCAGGGATGCTCTACAGAGGGACTTGGATAGACTGGATAGATGGGCCAATGTTAATGGCATGGCCTTCAATGAGGCCAAGTGCCAGGTCCTGCACTTGGGCCACAACAACCCCATGCATCACTACAGGCTTGGGGAAGTGTGGCTGGAGAGCTGCCCGGCGGAAAAGGACCTGCGGGTGTTGGTTGACAAGCAGCTAAATATGAGCCAGCAGTGTGCCCAGGCGGCCAACAAGGCCAATGGCATCCTCTACCTAATTGTCTCACTCAATCAACAGATAAATAATTCTGGCGTATAAACTATTTAACCATTTGTACATATATAAAAAAATTTTTCATTCAATGAACAGTGCCAATAATCAACTTGTCTTCTGGAAGGGCTGTACTTAAAGCTACTATAAGGAGAAAGGGATTTTGCCTTTGCTTATTTTCTTATGATGAACAAAGGTTTATATTTTGCTTGTATTTCACTTTCCATGAAATTTTCTTACCTTTTTTTTTAGCTGTATCTCATGTTAAGGGCCCAGAGAAGAATGAGAGATTTCTTCACCCCTGTTGAAGGTTCAAAATACTGTATTTTACTAAATTTAGCTGCTTTTATAAGCATCATGCTCAAATTCTTAATATTTAGTGTATAATTTCAATCAGATTTTCTGTGTGACATCTGAAAAATTAAAAACATACTTAAAGAATTTCTTCGTAGTTTTAAATGAATTATACAAAAAACAACCTCCAAACGGAATGCTAAAAGCAAGCAGCATTTTCTTCCATTTTCTGTGCCACCCTTGAGGCTACATAATGATACCGACAGTAGTTTCTGTGGACCTGTCTTTTTCCACAAGCAGTATGATGTGTTTTATCATTTGAGGTAGAAAAGTGTTCTGAGGCCAAAGCATGAATTTTAAATTTGAGGTTCGGTTTGGGTGTCTGCTTCAGAGTTGCTATATGGGTATGACTTCAGTTCCCTTTCTGATAAAGGGGATCAAAAATGCACTTTTTTAGGGAGAGAAATGAGTCTTCCAGTGATATTTTTTGCACTGACTTGGCCTTAGTTTTCAGGCCTCTTGGCGTTACCCCATGGTAAATGCTATATTCAATGAAACTCTCAGGGCAGCTCTGAAAATTATATTTGTTAGTTAGGTTCTGTTGGAGATGGAGGTGTTAAGCTGTGGAGATTGAAATGAGAGAAAATGAGAGAATTATTCAGGATTTTTTTTTTTTTTTTTTTTTGTATATATTGTGTTAGTTTGCCAAACTGCATTATTTTTCTTTTCTTTTCTTTTTTTTTTTTTTCCTTCCTAAATAGATGCAGTTGTTTTCATTGCATGCCTCTGCACAAACCAAATTGCAAACTGAGCAGGCAGCTGCTTCTACCTATTTCTTTTTGGTTTGAAGTAAGGCAGCTCTTATGTCATGCTCGACATCTGTAGATCTCATACTCTACCTATCAGGCTAAGTACTGCTGCTGTTTTACAGAGTGGAAGGAGTTTTTTTCTGAAGACATTTTAGTCTGGATTTCATATGCATTTAAGGCTGTGTTTGAACACAGTCCTTCCAGAATTGTTTGCATATGTTTCCTCTGCTGAATGTAGTGGGGAAAGAGTGTGACATTTCCTGTGTTTTTAGGGACAAGCTGTTGAACAAGATGACTGGAAGATGGTGAATGCCACAAAAAAGCCAACTGCCTCTGTCTAGGCAGGTGGAGGATGAGGGGCTATACAGTTGGCCAGGCACTCTGCAAAATGAAGGAGAGAATTGATTGTCTTAAAAGAAGCGTGAAAATTCTTGCTTTTTCTGTACTTCCGTCTTAAAGTTGCTCTATCATTCATATTGTGAAACTCTTCTTGGCTTTCCGGGATACGTTTATTTGTTAATGTAGCTAGGTAGGTAGAGAGGTGATACTATTTATACACGTCTTGTCAAATGGAAACGTCATTTGGGCAGCACTTTAATTCACTAAGGTATAGAGAAGAGCCCTTTTTTTCTGATGGTTGTAGAACTTGCTGAGTCTACTGTTGTAACAATCTGTTAGGGCCACTTGAAAGCAAAGTAATTTACATAAGAAAATGAAACAATGCAAGGCAAGAGATCCTTTTGTGATGTTGAAAAGGCATTAATCGTTTGAAACTCATTCTTATTATTCTTATTTTGTTGTTACATCTCTAATGTTTCTATTCTTGTGACAATGAAGAACTCAGAATTGTCAGAATGAGAGTTTTGGAACTGGGTGAATAAGCTAGAGCTGTATTCTGTGTCATAATTATGGTGAATGTAAACACCTAGGTGGGGATTCTCCTTATCTCACTGCTGTGAGAGCAATCTTGTGTTCTTTCACAAGTTTGCTGTGTCACTTTCTACTTTTATCCTGTAGCTTTTTGTGTCTGTAACTTCGGTATTACACTGTTGTGCTATCTTAGCATAGTGATATGAGGAATCGCTGCAGTACAGTATAGCAATTATAGGCATGTTGTAAGTTGATGGCATGCTGTTGGTGCAGTGTCAGCAGGCTGGCTTCAAGACTGTATGTAATACTTGCATCCTTAGTCGTGTATTTTATGGCTGAGAGCTCTTGCATTGTGAGAGTTATCCAGTACTGCTGCTGCAGTTGGACGATGAAAGGATGAAATGTGGCATATATGGGAACAGCATAATAATTCTTAACTTTGGGATTGAAGTTACTCTTTTAGCAAGTATTAGTGGCCTGATTTAGGTTGTATAGCAGGAAGGAATTGTTTTCCCTATTTGAGACAACTGTAGTCTGTATATGATTTTCCTTTGAAAATTGTGTGTAAAAATTGACTTTTAAGAATATTGCATCTAAAAGTGCTCATTAGCAGGAATTTTATTATGTGAGCATAGTAATGGTTTGATTTACTTCATGGAAGTTCTGAGTTTAAGTTTTGTTGGGCTACTCTGGATATGGCTGTTACAGGGGAAAATAGCAGTACATTTTTAGCTTCTGCCAAGATGTCTGTGACAGATGGTGTCCTGTCTGTCCAATATGAATTCTTCCTGCTTTATAAATATTGATTGGAGAAAAAAAAATGGTGCTCCAGAGCTTTAAAAAAACCATATCCTGGTTGATATAGGAGTCACTAGGGGATGTTTATACACATCTTGGGCATAAGAGCACCAGTACGTGCAGAAATCACTATCTGAACAAATCTGAAAGGGCCTTGTGGAAATCTGGCTCACATTAGACAAACAGAGAAAAGAAAAAATGTGTGCATGTTTTGGGAAAATAATCTTAAAATAGTCCCTGTAAGTGCTTCTGTGGAACATGATTAATACACATGTAAAGATGGGCTGGGCAGCTGCTAATTTTTGGACATTGCAGATGGTCTATACTTCCAGAGGCCTTGTCTCATTCATTCATCTGTCCTTTCCTGAAGCACCCTTTCAGCTTTTGTGATAACCAACTTTTTGGAGACAAACTTGGTAGAACTTCTTGTTCCATTGCATGTGCTGTTTGCCTTTCACTTTATAATTGCTGTCAATTTTAGAGAGCTCTATCTTGTGTTGGATCCCAAATAACTTGATTGTCTGGTTCTTTGGAAGATATGCTGATACAACTATATCCTTGGCTGCTGCTTTTACAAGGTCCTGAACAGAGGTTTGTTTCTGGATGTTGACTGACATATTGCTGAAGTCATGTTATTCCAAGTGTCTTAGCATGTAATTTTGTGTGGTGTTCATGTAAGTTATAGTTAAGTTCTGCCTTCAACTAACACTTAAATGTTAGAGCAAAGGAACTTACACTTTTTAGAACCTATTTCTTGTTTATAATTCTTGTTTGGAATTGCTGTCATTCTCATGGGGTTAGCCATGGTCATTTAAGTTTATTAACCTCCTGTGCTCTTCATTCAAAGAAGGTATTTTGTACATGGTCTACTTTGGGTGAATTAATAAAAACAACCATGTAGAATTCACAGAACTTCTGCTGAGGTGTCCAATCCCATTATTTTGCCTATCAGGTACTGCCAATGCTTTGCTTTAAGACAGTGGTTTTAAAGATACATTGTATGAAATCCTTGATACTGTTCTGAGGAATTTTCAGAAAAATAGAACTTCTTCAGGTTAATTCTGACCTGATGTTCTGAACTATCATCCTTTGCAGCTAAGTGAGAAGACTCTTACCACTGGAAGATTGTGTTTCAAGTTCTGTTTTTTTCTTTAGCAGAGAGAAAACTCTCCGTATTGCCGGAGAGAAATTCTGAAATGGCTTTTGACCCACAATAAAATCAAAGTGTTTTCCAGGCTGAGGAATGTAAGAATAATGGTATGTGGAGAAAAACTTCGCCCAAGTTTTGTTTATCAAGCACACTGGATTTTATACCTCGCTGTGATACTTGTGAATTCTTAAAATAAGTAATTAGATAACTTGCAGAAAGGAATAGTATTTAAATTGTATGGAGATGCCTGCATTACAGTTGCAGTGTAGGTAATATGGGAGATTAAATGCACATCCTTTTATGCATGTAAAATGTCCTTATTGCTTTAAAAAGTGGAGTTACTGTTAGCATAGAACAGTCTCTTTCTGGGCAAGAAGCACTGTAATTAGTGTGAAAGTAGGTCATGCTTAGGCAAATGTGTGTAAAATACAGGTCTTGCTGGAAATAATTACAGAAAACTTGATGCTGTGGTGTTAAGTTATATGCTGCAGGTTGAATATAGAGACTGCTTACTGTTCTTGAGCAACATAGCAATTGACAGAAGATTTACTTCTAATTTGGAAGTAAATGGACCAAAACTGCTGGTTAAACTGGGAAAAAAGAGAGTAACTACTAATTAAAGAGCTTGCAGTAAAGGTTTTTCTCCTGCTTATTTTCTGAGATTCTTAAACTGCAGCAGCATAGCAAAGTTTGAGTCTAGTTAAAATGAAAAGCCTCCTGCAACCTTCTGGTTTTTTATGTGTCGACAACAACTCTGTTACAAACATGAACCAAATTGATAAGCTTTTGAAAAACCCTTGTTTCTAGCAGTCTGCCCTTGGGAATTAGTCTGTGACTCCTCTTGAGGTCATGACTTTTATATTTATAAAACGTTCACTAGTTTCTCAAGGAGTGCAGAACAGAGATCTCTCTGCCTAAGAGGCTAGAATCCCTTTTCTGCCAGTATTTTGTTTTGTCCAGCACCATGGTAATGGGAGCAGAAGGTTGTAAAAACATTCTTTGCTAGAAAAGTGAGCAGATACAGCTCTCAGAGCACATGGGGAACAAATCTGTTGAATAAGAAGGTACTGATTTTGCGTAGCAGTTTTCAGAGTGAACTTTTACTAACTTTTTGTTAATCATGATATTTTTGTTTAGTTAGACTTCATTCTTGGTTCAGTTATGGCAGGTATCGTTGAGTGTTACTACCACCTTCAACAGAGGTCAGCTTTCAGCAGGCTGAACATGGGTATCAAGAACAAATTGATCTGTTGTCTGCTTGCTTCTGATCTCTTTCTGGCAAGCTCTTCCAGCGAAGGCAAGGCAAGAGGCCTGTGAGCTGTGTGGGCTGTTGTGATTTTTCAGTCAGACAAGAGTGTATTTGTGTCTGCTTGTGTAATGAGGTGCAAATGTGCATTTTAGGTGATAGGACTCTGGCATGTGTGATGATGTAGCATTGGAAGAGCTGGAGACTTCAGCTTTTAGATGGTTCTACAAAAGACAAG
Source organism: Jacana jacana (assembly GCA_013400555.1). Taxonomy (NCBI): domain Eukaryota; kingdom Metazoa; phylum Chordata; class Aves; order Charadriiformes; family Jacanidae; genus Jacana; species Jacana jacana. Next base: position 20,177 of record VZTM01011782.1, on the reverse strand, counting down.
GAAGTCTATCCTATTTGTTTGTGTTTTTGTTTAAAAGAAAAAAAAACATCAGGAAAAAATGGGGCACCTTTAGTGGAGAAATACGGGGAAGCATCTTGTGATTTTTTTAGTTCTGTGCATTAGAGCTGATCAACTGCTACTGGAGTTCTCCCACTTGAGCATTCTAGGTTTTGGTGATCTAGTATGCTGCCAATGGTTCTGTTGCCTCCTAGAGGAGTATTGTATGTTGCAATTGTTGTATGAAGATTTTTTATTTTGATGTCTACTTTTTAATATGAAATAAAAGATTTTTTTTTTTGTTTTATCTGAAGACAGTTCCTTTCAGTATGTCCAGATAGACAGCAGCTTTAGAAAGTGCCAAGTAAGAATAATTTCAAGTTTAGAGTTAATTGATCACTGTGAAAGGATTGGTGTAATCCAAGTGTGGTTATTTCCTATAAATGGAAGAATGATTATGCAAATTCCTGACTCCAGTTAGTTTAAGCCCTCTCCTCTATCTAGCATGTATGAATTGGCATATTCCTGTTACCTGGTAGCTATGCCACTTTGTTTCTTGTAGAGTTTTTTTTAGCTATAATTATCAAAGGTAGGTAATTTAAAATATAATAACTTCTAGAATAATAAAATTTTGGAGCACACTCATGTGAGGGAAGTAGGGACAGTGAATGGCAGTTGATAGACTTGTATGAGTTGGCTTGACAATTAGGAAGAGTTCTGAGGATACTAGGGTTGTATTTCTTGCGGACAGGGCAGCAAAGGCTTTCCAGCAGCTTGTGTTCCTTGGACTACTTTATCCTAGTGAAATGGGACTCTGCAACACAGCTCCATGGCAGCCTGATGTAGCTGTGGTAACTGTGGCCGCTGTCATCGCCACATTTGCCTGCTTCTCTTTTGGGATCTCTTGACTGAATAGGGTGTATATCTTCCCCTTATAAGCTGCAGTTACACACTGGGAATTACAAGCTGTCCTGCCATCTGACTAATTACATCGGTACATCAGGCTATAAACTGTGACGGTGGATGACATGGCTGCATGTCCTACTTAGCATTTCTTCCTATGAGATTGTAATGTCTGGCAGTGGACACTTGGAAGCAGAACCTGCTTCTATTGCCACAGATAACTCTGCCTGTGATTCTAAATTAAAGCCATTAGTTGTCCTTAGTCATTGCTATGTAATGAATTGAACTGAGAATTTATAGTGGAATGAAGAAACTGGCAAAGTTGGAGATAACTTGGAGGTTACATAAGTCCCTGTGACTGAATAATGTTTTGGGAAGCTGAAATAAATATCCTTTCTTAGAAATGGTGGATTTTGTCATAATTCTTGAGAGATAGAGATAAAATCTGTTCATCTGATATTACTAAGGAGAAAACAATTAGTGCAAATACCATTTTTTGTACAGCAGAATGTAATTCTATGATTGTAGTTTATTCTCATTTCTGAAGACCACTTTGAGAAGTAACTTTTGCAAATGCTATAATGACTAATTTTACTTTTGTCAAGTAGCTGTAAAATCAGATTTCAGTTGAATTGAATTACTCAGTGATTTTTACTTGTACGTTCAGTGAAAACTCCACATACTAAAGTGCCCTTGGTGAAGAAAGACTTGTAGAACAGTAGATATATGAGATAGTAGAGTTAAGTTGTTCAGCACATTTGTATTGGTGTGGTCTCTTATGGCCACAAATATGTTGACTTTGTACTGGTATTAAAGCTAAAATTTGCCTTGTTTTTGTAACTAATAGTAATTATGTTATTTTATGAACTATAGAACGATCCATTTCTGTCAGCTGTGTTATTGCTCTGCTAACAGAGTAAGGTACAGCATGAGCAGTGAGTCTTAAATGCACATTGGGAATAGGTTTTTCTCAAGCAAGAGCTATATCTGGTACTGTAAATCAGTTATTCATCAAAATGAATAACAATAAAACTACATGTTAACTGAATTTCAGATAAAACATATTTGGATGCTATCATGCTATTCAGTTTCTTGTGGTCTGTCATTTTAAATGATGTTATTTCTGTGTTGATCGAACTTCATTATCCCCCTGTCTAGTAAGTTTATCTGAATGCAATATGCTCTGGTTTTTTGTTTTCTGGTTTTGGCTTTTTGGGGTTTTTCGTTTGGTTGGTTGGTTGGTTGGTTGGTTTTTTTGCATAAACTGGACTCTACTTTCAAAGAATCAGAACTTGCAATTTTTGGAGAGCAGGATATTTGCATGTGAAAACTGCTCTTCTGTGCTTGTGAATGCGTGGAAATAAATCCTAAGTTTGATCCCGGTGACAGTTAAGGGAAACAGATGACAGCTTTGTTGCAGTGATACTAACAGCACGCAAACATTGGTGCAAGTGATTACATGTGAAGGAAGCTGTACTTGTTCACGGCTATCATTTGTTATGATTCTATCTTTTCCTTTTGGGTGCAGTAGACTGATACTCTTGTCATAGTTTGAAATCAGTGAGGTAGTTTTGCCCTCAGTGGCAGCCTTGGAAGCTGTATGTATTTTAAAAAGTTGCTTTTCCATTTGTAGGAGGTTAGGTACACTAGCTGCTAGTGAAAAAGTTAACTCCATCCTAGCTGAAACCACAACACCTGTACAGCTTTGTTGATTGCTGTGTGTAGGTTACTGTGTAATCTTAGCTCAAGATAAGTTTGATTAGATTTAGAATATACAGAACTCACAATACCATGAGAGTAGTCCTATTCTTATTTCTTCTGAGTTGCATTTGAAAGGGTTTACTTCAGTAACTTCACATTTAAGGGTGTTTGAATTTTAAAAGCACTGTGTGTGAACAAGTTAAATGCTTTAATGCTATTGAGTAGAGACTTTGGAAGCAATTATTAACAAATGTTCTTTTCAGTTTGACAGGTGTTTATAAGGTGGGATGGTTTAGGTGCCTGACTGTAACCTCTGTGCTAAGATGGTCCACACAAGTTTCATTGTAGTGCTGATTTTTGCATTGTGTATTGCCACTTCTAAGAGTAGTTCACTATAAAAAAAGGAGTCATATTACTAGGAAACTGGCATGGTCCATTCTTCACAGGTAGGACAAAGAGTTTTCAAGCAGTTTACTTATAGTTAGCTGTTGAGAGAAGGTCATCTCATAGTTATTGTGAAGTAAAAATATTCGATCTCCAAAGTCTAAAGCTACCATTTCTATTAAGTTGTATGCCAAATTACCAGTCCCATTAATCTTGTTGCTTCCCCTGTTACATGGTCTAGGTGTATCTTGTTGCTTGTGTGTGCTTTTGAATACAGAATGATAGAAAGTTGACAGAGAATTTAGCAGTGGGTTTCTGGAAGAGTAGGTATGACAAAGGGTGTCCTATTCATATCTGGAATGTTCTTTGCTTATGTTTCTTAACATTTGATTAATTCATAATGCTTAGGCGTAGAGTACATGTAAATTGACAAGATGACTCCCAACTCTCCTTAATTTTAAAATAAGCATGTTTGCATTTAACTAGGGTCACAAAGTGATCAAACTAGCCTTCCCTCTTCCTAAAATAATGATAATGGCAGTAGTTGCACAAATAAGCAATTATGTAGAGAAAAATCATAGAATCATAGGATGATTTGGGTTGGAAGGGACCTTAAAGATCATCTAGTTCCACCCCACCTGCCAGGGAATAGTTTTACAATTTACAGAGAATAAAAAAATCTGCCGCCAACTCCCAAGTACTTTTAATGTTCTGGTTATACTAAGGAACCAGTAGACTGGGTTTCTCTGTGTTCAATGTCCTCCTGCACTTTCAAAAGGGAATTTGTGAGGCTTTCTGGTAGTTCTATGGCATTCATTTTTTTTCAGGAGCTATAGGAGATTTCCTTTCCATCTGTTTTAACACGTCAGTGATTGCTTCTGCTTTTTCATGTTTGTTTCACCTGCATTTTGTAGACCAGCTACAGGCAAATTGTATGGTACGTGTTTTTCATGCTGGGAATCAGCGAAGAAGGAATAAGGTATACTCTTCAGCAAGTAATATGTAGTGAGGTAGTTTGTTAAAACAGAAAGCTATTGTATTTTTCACTGGCAGTTATATAACCTTTTGGCGTGATTTTGGCATAATTATTGGACTAATGATGCTCAGTTTTCTTCTCAATCGTTTGTTCTAGGTTATGGAAGGACCTCAGAAAGCACTTGGATGGGCTAAGCAAATACCATCTGTGCAGTTGAATAAATGTGTGTAAAATATTTAATTATGTATGAGGCTTTCAGTAACTTCAAGGAATTCAGCAACAATTAAAATGAAAAGGATGATATAAGAGATCATTCTAGTTTTCACAGGAAAACTGAAGTGTGCTTTGTCAGTATCACAGTTGGGCACATTTTGTACTGGGTAACTCAAAGGTTGTTGAACTCTGTGGCATGCAGCTTTTGTTATTGGGGCTTCTTGAAGCTGATGCAGCCTCGACAGAAACTTGATGGGTTTTGCTTGCTGGTCTTGGGACAAATGCCTGCTTGGATTTCTAGTAACAGTAATCAAAAGAAGCAACTGTTATATCGATTAAACGAAACTTATCTTTTCTCTCATTCTTAAAATGTCACTCTTACTTTTTTGTTTACATATATTAAAGGTGAGGGTTTTTTCATTAAACGCTACTATTTGGAACAATAGTTACGGAATCTGTATATGCTGGGGGAGTGATTATTAGATTCTGGACACCCCTTTCAGTCCCATATTGAACTTTTTAACCTCAGCTTTCACTTTGACACCTAACTATTACTGCATAAAGACATTATACACTGTAGAGTGGTTTTGAGTATATATGCATGAATTGAGATTTTTCCATTCAGAAATCTTTTTGCTAAGAGATTTTCATGGTTAGGCTGGTTGTGAGAGATAGTAGGTTCAAGAGTGAAAAGCGCTTTTTATTTCTCTCCTTCAATTCAACACTAAGGGTTAATCTTGGTAGACTTGGGTTTTTTGGGGTTTTTCTTTTTGGTCTTATTGATACTAAAGTCAACAACTTGTGTTAATTTTCTGTAATAAGAAACATCATGTCTTTATCAGCTCAAAGATCCAGACTTTTTGGCTTATGTAATAGAATTTGTTGTGTAAGTTTTGTTAGCCTAACTGAAAAACTTTGAACTTCCAAGTTGATGATGACTAGTGGGTAAATGTGGGGTGTTTTTTTAAGAAATAGAACAGGAAAAACCCAGCTACAATAACCAACTAAACCGCCAGCAGCTTTTAGTGCTTCCTCTCATGCACCACTTTCAGATGTCTTTTAATTAGCTCTTTCCAGTTCATAAAAGCTGTATTTCTCTTTTTTAATGTGTTGCTGTCATTGAAGTCTCTCATTGCTTATAATTTGGTAGCATTTGCAGCATTTGGTAGCATTTTTTCTCTCATCTAGTTGGGTTGATATTCTTTAACTCTTAGTAAAGTGCTCGTGTTTGCCTCCGTTTGTTTCCTTGTAGAATTTCTTTCTGCATTAATAGCTGTCTTGTTGTACAAAACTGTTCAATTTCTTGACAGCGGCCTAACAGACTTTATCACTGTGTTCTGGCTGATCTCACTTTGAGGTGGGAGAATGCATTAAAAATCTTGGTTCCTTTCTAGCCCTGCTTTTTGTGTTCTATGTGCATTTAAGATTCCTTTTCATATATCTAAATTATTTTGGTATTTTGCATACTTTACTGCATGTTTTATTTTCTCATCTGCCCCACACTGTCCATATAATTTTTTCTTCTTTGTAATTTGTTTTTAAATTGCTTGTATAAGTTTGTATTTCCATAGGCAGGAGAAAAAACATAGGGAGGTTTAATTCCTGAAGTAAAAGGATATTTTGTATTGCCAGCAATCCAGGCCATTTCTTATTCAAAACCAGTAATGTAATAATACTGAGTAAATGGAACTTTCAGAGTGGCTAGAAAAAGTGATGCCCAGGCTCTGCATGCTGACATGAAAAGTAGTCAACTTTGCACTTAGTGCAGGTTAAATTCCGCATTCTTTCTAATATTAGCAGCTTGGCTTGTACAATCTAATACAAAAAAGAGAAATATTTTCAGATGAACAGTTGTATCATCATTCCTGAGTTGTGTTAGAATTAGTGTCCATTTTTTGTTTGCACTGGCATTCGGAAGTGGAAAGAGTTAATAATTCTCCAGTTTCTGAAAGCAAACACATGCTCTTGCACTTTGTATGTAACACATACCTTTGCTGGTTGAATTTGAAATCTGTGCATTCATGGCTGACTTGAATGACTTCAGTCTTCTGTTATCTAAAAGACTCAGATTTGTATAGAGTAGTTGCTGTAGTCTGTCTTGTAGCTCTCAAGACTGGATCCATCCTGTGAAATATTTCTATGTAGTCTATAGTTTTGTTATGTTTTCTGAAGGAGGGAAAACAACTGTTTCAGTAGGGGATGCTCCCTACAAATGGAAAACATTCTCCAGGGGAGAGCTGGGCGGAGCAGTGGTTGCTGCTGTATCTAGTTGTGTGGGGTATCACTTCCTGCTGCAGCAGAGATAGGTGGTCCCCTGACACCATCCTCACCCCATAGGTGCTGGCAGGAGCATCAGATGAGCTCTCTGTGTGCTCTCACTGCTGAGAGAGCAGTAGAAAAGGATGCTGCTTTGTGACTCAGCGTGGACCACCTGATGTATGCATTGTGTGGAAAAAAACGATAAACAAAATAGATGCTAAGCTGCTGTGTGTAAATTGGATAATGCAGGCACAGAAGACATCAGTGATCCAAACACTTTTATCATTTTAAAGCTTTGAAGATGATCCTGGTTTTATGCTCAAGTATCCTCTTAACATTGTTTGAAAAGTTGAAGCTGGAATTTTAAGAGGTGGAGAGGCAGCAACATTCTTAACAGAGTTAATGGAAAAATGTTCAAGGAAACAAATGAAGCACTGTGCAAATGAGGTTGTGTAACAAAAAAATAAAAATAATATAGGCAGCGGAGGGCTCGCAGAACTGCAGTGATGTCTGCTTTCCAGCACTTGTTCCTTTTCTCTAGCAAGCAGAGCAGCTCTGTATAGTTCTTCCCTCTTTATTTTTGATGTACTTCCTTGTGTTCTGTGATTATGCAGTGGCTTGGAGGAGGGAAAGTGTGTCGTTTGGTTTACAGATAAAATAATTTTCCCTTGGGACTTGCCTCCTGGTGTATTTCACTACAGCAAAGGGAGGGTGCAAGTTGTGTTGGGGACCTCTACTTCCACAGGTACTGCTGATGAAACAAGAGCCTGAGTCTCCACAATATCACTTGTTCAAGTCATAATTCAGCAAACATAATTTGCTCTGTCTTTGTGGCATCTACTTAGTTTTGCTAGGGCAAGTGTTTGCAAGTTTGCATGACAAGAAAGATAATAGAATTGATTGGAGTTGAAAACAACCATTTGTTTCTTAGGTTCTAGGTAAACTATTACTAGGAACCCTGCAGATACGGTACTGTCACATCTAAATGTGTATGTTAGGATTAGGAATGAGAGGCTGCATGTGTTGGCAGTGTTGTAGAAGACTTGTCAAACAATGGCTTTGATTTGCTTAAATCTATATCCATTACAAACAAGTAGAGATCAACTGATCTAACAGTGGAAGCATTGCTTCCCCAGGAGTGGTGTGGTGTATGGGTGTTATGATGTCTGGTTTTTTTATAGGCATGCAGAATTTTATGTGTGAGTGCTAGATTAGAGATACTTAAAAACTTTAAAACAGAGAGATATTAAATGGACTATTTAATTTAATTTAGATCAAATGAAACATTCAAGATGAAAACATACTTGCTGTCAGTTCTTACACAACATTTCTGAGAGCTGAAGGACTTCAAGGACTCTGGGTAATATCCTGAAGCTTTCACGGTAGAGTCTTCATTTTGATCTAGTGAACATAGCAGAATGTTTCTCTTGTTTTCTGTATTCTACAGAGCAACGGTATTCTGTAAGCTACTGAAACTACTGTAGAGAGACCATCAGTTTGATTTGGGCCAAATTAGCATTTCTAACTTTCACTAGAGAATTTTGGTGCGTTTGGATATTGAAATAACAATTTGGCTGCCTTGTAGTCAGGTATGGAGCGTATTGGCTGGTGTTCTGACAATAAGTATGGGATCTTAGTCTGATGAAGGTTGTGTTTGTATTTGGTTTACTGATAACTTGAAATCATTATCTTAATTGCAGAAATCCTTTAGTTACACAGTTAAATATTTAGTAACCAATGTACCATTTACTTGTCTAAATGCATTGCTAGGGTTGAGCATGGCAGCAGTTGTAAGCAATATAATATGATGTACATTGGGAGTATACGTGGGGAGCTTGTTATGTAGATGCATATGATAAGATACCATCTCTGGTATCTACTTTCCAAATTTAAAATCAGATTTTATGCTAAACACAACCTACCATTTCAAGTTAAATTTAACTGACATTTGTTATTAAATCTCCACATGGGAACTTTAGATTTGCTATAAGTATTCCAGACTGGTTTTCTTAGTCAATTTTTGAGACCCAATTTTTCATCTCTTGGAAGTTTTTAGGGTTGATTTTTTAAAAATTATGTCATTTGATTAATTTATTTTTGTTGTTAAATGGCTTGAGAATTTGAAAACACAACACATTCTGCATCTTTCGGTATCCAGGGAGAAAGTTCAAACTTTATTTTGCTGTGCCAAGCATGAATAGAGTTTGCTTCAGAGACTATTGGGTTCTGTGTAAACGCATGCAGAGCAAATAATAATTCAGGTTATCAGCCAAACACACAAACTAAACCTCTCAATCAAAAGGGGTTTTGTGCTAATAGCAGTTACAAATGTGTTTATAGGATTGCTGTTTTATGAAATTTTTAATGTGTTTGAACATTGAGAAGCCAGTTCCGTGTTGGTTTGAACTCATGTGAATGGGGGTGATTTGAATTTATTTAGCTATTGGGTTACATCAGTGGCAGGACTAACTCTGAATACATATCTGTATTTGTGTTTCTTGAAGCAGTAAAACCATAGCAGAGGGTAATAATTTCTAAAATGATAGATTGTTTTCCTTTTCTTCTCAAACACTTTGGCTATTAATGAAAAAATGTTGTGTTTGCTGGCTTCTACTCAGCTATTCTGGATGTACAGCATGCTAATGTAAATCAGCACTTTCTGCTTCTATAAATAGACTTAATGAGCAGCTGTAGAGCAAAACTGACAAGCTTCTGGTCAATTTTATTATTGCCATTCAGAAGTTGTTTAATAGCTGTGAAAGTGTCCAGTAGCATGTATGCCTGCTGCAGTGATATTTGCAGACTGAGCCGAGCTTCTGAGTAGGGAAGTAGGAAAGAAAGAATGCATTTATAAGCCAACAGTGTGAGAGAAGAGGCAAAGACCTCTGTATTCCTTTGCCTGGGAGTCCTTAAGCTGAATTTGGAGCTCTGTTATATAAAAGACATGCTATCCAACTGACTAAAAGTCATGAGTTCTTAAATGGACACTGTGGAGAGTGGTTACCTAACTTTATAGCTGGATATAAGGTAGCCTTTACAAGTGTGCTCTGTTGGGGAACATCATCATACTCAGCACTGAGAAGCTGTCTCCTCAAATTTTCAGTTCCTTCTGCTACTGAGTCTGGTCTTGTCTGCTGCATAGGAAAGAAAGAAACAGCCAGGNGAATGCTTAACTTCTATAGCATTCCTCTTCTCCTGCACGATTATGGGAGCTCTTGTATGGCTGAACAGCAGCTCCTGCTGTCCTCCCTTCCAGAAGCAGACTAGGAAGGGGTACCGTTGTAGCCTGCAAGCAGAAGGAATGCTAACAGGCCACACAAGTTACCATTGTTGTTTGTGGACACAGGAGAAGGAAAAAGTATTGAGTATCTTTCATGTGAGTGTTTAATTGAAGTCTTGTGTTTACATGCGTTATGTTATGTTATGTTATGTTATGTTATGTTATGTTATGTTATGTTATGTTATGTTATGTTATGTTATGTTATGTTATGTTATGTTATGTTATGTTATGTTATGTTATGTTATGTTATGTTATGTTATGTTATGTTATGTTATGTTATGTTATTAAAAACAAAACAACCTATCACTCTTCTTTTAAGAGTCTTACTGCAGGGCTGCAACGTCTCATGAAATATCTTGGGCTCTCTATTTTCTCGAAATAGAGAAGTGCTTACTTCTAGTGTTTCCCAAAGTATGTATAAACTGGATGGTAAATTCAGCATGCACTGAATGTAATGGCATTAACTTTATATTCACCTTCTAATAAAAGCACATTTCTTGAATCTTGATACCTAACCTCTGTGAATAACATATAAAAGAAAGGAAATTATTAAATATAGTATTATAATGGCAGGAGGGAATAGAGAACATTTGTCAACTGTTGCTTTAGAAACAGCACCATCAGCCTGTGAAGTGGCTAAAGATCACCCGAGAGTGAAATCCTGTGTACTCCAGTACCTTGGAAACTGGAAGTGTTCTTAGCGCCTTAATTGTATGTCTTACCAGTGCTTTAATCTGTATTCTTTGCACTGAATTAGATCTTAGTGATGTTAACTGTTATTCGAGGAGAAACACAGAACCTTGACAGCTGGACTCTTACCTTATTTTTTCAACATTGTTTGAAATGTATGTATATTTTTAGACTTTTAATGGATATCTTCTGACTTGATAGCCTGAATACTTCTAGATGCTCTACTACTAGAGAAAATGGATTGTACTAATTCTGCACACAAGACAATACTGACAATGTGAAAAGCACAAAACATGTTTAAAAAGAAAATGTGGACTTGTTTTTTCTAAAGAACGATTCCTCCCACATTTTATTCAGCTACCATTTTAAGGGGTAATTATAGTTCATTCACTGTGAATGACCATTTGTGGCATAAATGAGGTCTAAATAATTGGGAGAGATGAGGAATATGGTATTTGGCAGATCCTTGCAGGCTGTTATGAGATCTAATTGAAGTACAAAGTTTAGAAGAACTAAAGAATAAGCATCTCGGAGTACTTCTAAAGGTTATTGCTAAAATGCAGTATAAAAAGTTGTACGTTAAGTATTCCAAGAAAAGATGTGCATATTGTATATTAGCTTAATCCCTTTTATAAAGAACAGAAACTCTTAAAATACAAAGTACCTTTTGGGGAACGAATGGAAGAGGAAAAGTGATAATTTTGATGTAGCATGAGTTTGACTCATAATTTTTTGCCTTTTAAAAACAGGCAAAAGGAATTAATTCCAAGAATCTTTGTGTGAGAGACCTTACTAAATAAACCTTTTATTTCTTATTTTAGTCAGCAGATAAGCAGCGAGCCCTGGAAGAAACCAAAGCCTACACAACCCAGTCATTAGCAAGCGTAGCCTATCTGATCAACACTTTGGCCAACAATGTTCTCCAAATGCTGGATATCCAAGCATCCCAGCTTCGGCGCATGGAATCTTCAATCAACCATATTTCACAAGTGAGACTTTTTTCCTGATTTTTTTTTCTCTTTGTTCTTGAAATTACACAGCAATTGAAACTCTCACCTGACATTGTTTGAATGAGAAAAATAGTCATATTTAAAACACAGTCATATTTAAAATTTATTTTTTTCTATTATTAATTCTTGGAATGGGACTCATTATGCGATTGTCTATCTGTGTTAGTGGGAGCATTTTACATAGGATAAGAAAGTAAATATATTCATAGCCAGTTTATTGGGGAGGGGCCTGTTCTGTGTAAGTGACAAGGACAGAAAAATAGCTAATGGAAAAGTCAGAACATTATGTTAAGGGACAGATTAAGCTTCTTAATTCCTCTTTGGTGATTTACTTTACTTGGTATTTATTTGCTACAGGCACTTCAAACTGAAATAAAGAAATGTGAAATGAATGTTGGAAATCAATACTTGTGATCTTTTTAGTTTTCCTGTTGCTGTAATACTGGCATCTAATGACAGAAGCATAGATGGCAAAAGTAGTTTGCTTCTGGCTTTTTTTAATAAAACTTACTTTACAGTCACATGAATAGAAGGCAAAATGAATGGTTCACATTTGTGTAGGGCTGTGGAACTCCTGCCATTTTTTGCCGTTTTCTGAGCAGCAATAAACTAATCTATTATTATTAGGAACCCATGTCCCATCACCACACTGATGAGCAAATCTGACTGCCAGAATGGGCTCAGGATGGATGATAGATTTATTTGAGGTTTACATGCCAGTGATGGATTAAAAGAGGAATTATTAGTAATGATACAGCACTTCTGTTACCGAAGAGTTGGTTGGCATCTGTATTGAGTATTTTGTGTCTTATTTGACCAATAAATTTTGTCTACTGAAGTTTCTTGATTTTCCCGTGATGACCTCATAAATTAAAGAATATGGTGGTATTTAGGCATTTCAAAGTAGGAGCTGTCTAAGGCAGGAAATGAGCAGACTGGACTGCTCATGCTGAAAGTGTTGCTAAGCTAGTAGAGGTTTGAACCATCAAAAGAAGTGAATATTTTTATGCTGGTTTAATGGGCTGAATTGGCTCGTTGAGAAGTCAGGTCAATTCAAGAGCATGTGCAAAGGGAAGGGGTGGGGAGGATCTTCACAGAATCACAAAAATATCAGGGATTGGAAGGGACCTTGAAAGATATCTAGTCCAATCCCCTTTCCCTTCTGGTAGTAGTGTACTATTAGATTGCCTCAGTTATCTCATCAAACTGCATCCTCAAAAATAAGCTGAGAAGTTTGATTTCTTATGCTACATGCTTGTTATTAGTCTATGGACAAGATAATTCTTTTTTTTTGTTCCTTTTTTTTTTTTTCCCCAGAAAATGGCACAAATTATATGTGTGTGTGTGTGTGTATGTTTTGTATGTGCTATATACATATGCTCTCTCTGTGTGTATGCACATGTGTGCTTCTTGACAGGCTAGTACCAGCTATTCAGCTTTTTGAGTGCCTGATACAAAAGACAGTAATGAATAAAAATATCCAGACTTCACTGGATTTTGCATTTTATACATGTAGAAAGTTCATTTTGTCACACAGTTTTTGTAAAGTAGCTTATGTGGAAATGGCCATAGCATTTTAAATGTTTTCCTTCTGAGAAGCTGGGATTTATGCAGATTGAGATGCTAGGTTAGATTGGTTTTGGCATTTATTCCAAATGGCTAGTTATTTACAATGGAGCACTAAATTACCGGTACCCAAGGCCTAATGAATCTGCCAAATGTCATGGGCTGCACCTGAAAAACCAACAAAAAGTTTTGTGGTTTTGTTTGTTGGTTTTTTTTTTTTTTTTTAAGATCACTGTAAAATTGAAAATTGAATTTTCTTTTGGTTTGTCTTTTGTTTTTTTTGAGTTTGCATCATATGTATGTGGGAATCCCCAAATCTTCATGGAAGAAACGATATCAGAGGAGCAGACAGTATTTGAATTTTGGATATTACATGCATGAAGTCTGTTGATCCAAGGAGCTTAATCTTAAACTGAACTCAGTATGTTCAGAAATGGCTTCATCGCATGATACCAGTGCTGTAGATGGTTATTTTATCTGTCTTACATTTTTGGTGGGTTTTTTAAAAAAATGGATTTATTTTGTCACACATTCTATGTAATAAACAACTTATTTTCAGAAAAAATTGATATAATTTTCCTGGAACAAGCAGAAGACTGTCTGGTTTTCGTTGGGTGTAAAGTTCAGTGGATTGTTTCTAGTACCACTTAAAATGCCTCATTGCCAAATTGTGATTTCAGTCAGTCTGACTTGAAATGACGTCAATAACGTAGAACAGAAAACAGGTTGGTAATTACCATCTGCTTGCAGTGCTTTATTGCATTAATGCTTTGGTCAGCAGGCATTGATATTTAAGTTTACAAGATACTAGTGCAAATTATGATATCTGCATCTGTAATCCTGCCTTTACTTCTGATTTGAAATTACACGTGTTCTTCAATAAAGGGAGCAAAATATTTGACTCTCAGTAAGAAAACTTTTTCAAAAGTGCTTGTTTTGTTCAACTGTAGCTCAAACAGGAAAAGATGTGATTTCCTTTAGAATATAAAATATTTTAGTTCTCTGTTTATTGATAAAATGCCAATTTGTATCACTTGCTGTGTTTCCTTCTGTATGCCAACTTAATCACAGAGCTGAAAAGGAAACTGATAATCATTTGTGGTTTTTCATATTCTATATAGGTCCTGAATACGGAAAGTGCTACTAATGAAACCATTTTTATGCCAGTGATTAAATAGTATTGTTTTAAAATTTAGGATTACTTTGGCTTCATCAGGAAGCTGATGAATCTGTTCTTATTTGCCTTCTGGAACCTTGTCCAGAACCAGCTGATATGCAGTGTTTCATATTTGGCTGAAAATTTAAATCCTAAATACAGATCATCTGTATAAATATTTATACTTGTTAAAAAAGTTGTGTTAAGGATTTCCAAGTTAGCAGACACTGTGAAACGTTGCTAACATCCAAGTTCTTTAGCTTAATCTGGCAGACATTCAGGTTTTAATATTTGTACGATGAGAAAAATATGCTCAGGTTTAGTTATAAACTACTCTTAGGTAGCAAGCTCATCTTTAAAGCACTTCTCTGCTGCTGATGGTATAAACAAGTGTGGTATCACAAAGTTCAGAGATAGTGATGAGTTATCTCCAGTGGCACTGAAAGGTGGACAAATCTGCTTCATCCTTTTCTCCCAGAATCTGATGCCCTCAATATTGGCTGTGAGAAGAGGTATTGGATAGACTCTAAGCTTGAACTTCTCTGTAGTCAGCATGTGTTGCCTACCTGAGCTATGGGGACACGTGTGTGCTGGTTGATCTCTGCAGGGAAGTTCACTTGGACCTTCCACTGATAATCAGTAAAGGCTTGTAATCATTTTCAGTTGTCTTATTCTCACAAGTTACAAGAATAACCAAACTCTTTCAAAAATGATAATGCGAGCCCATTTATGGAGCAACTAGCTTTTCAGCATTTTTTCTATCATTGTGGCCTCTCTGTGCATAAATTACCACTTGAGTTGGGGCAATCAGTGTCACATTTCTAATGTGTCAAAATTAGACAGTTACTAATTTTAAAGTAATAATCCAGTTTTCAAGGCAATTTGCAGTTAGTTAAATTCTATTCTATTCTATGCAGTCAGGTAAATTCTATTGAACTAGATGTAAAAAAAAAATAAAACCCCATCTATACTTCTAAGATTTTGTTAACTGAATTTTAAAATTACAATAAATTTATAAATTTAAACTTGGGTGTTTTCAGAAGAGGAAGGAATCAAGGTTTCTTGAGACTTTCATTTATGAAATTTCACTACAGCTTAGATTTTTAAACTGTCGTTGTGGTTTCGCCCCCACTAGGTACTAAGCACCACCCAGCTCCTTCCTTCCTCCCTTCCTCCCCAGCAGGGGGTTGTTGGGAGAAGGGTAAAAGTGAGGAAAATTGTGCATTGGGATAAAAACAGTTGAAGAACTGAAATGTAATAATAATCATGATTATGATGAAGATAATAAATTGTAATGAAAAGGGAAATAACAGAGAGAAATAAAACCCCAGAAAGAATGGTGATAAAAATGAAAATAATTACTTGTCACCAACCAGCTGATGCCCAGCCAGTCCCCAAGCAGCAGCTCTTACGCCAGCCTCCCCCAAAGCTTTATATTGCTGACCAGCCTCTCCCAAAGCTTTACATTGCTGACCATGATGTCACATAGTATAGAATATCCTTGAGGTCAGCTGTCCTGGCTGTGTCCCCTCCCAACTTCTTGTGCAGCCCCAGCCTGATTTCTAGCGGAATGGTGGGAGAAGCAGAAAAGGCCTTGATTCTGTGTAAGCACTGCTCAGCAATAACATTCCCTGTGTTACCAACACTCTTTTCAGCCCAAATCCAAAGCTCATACTAACTAATGTGAAAAAAAAAAATTTGCTCTATCCCAGCTAAAACCAGCAAAATTCTTTGAGAAATTTTACTCACAGTAGAAGAGAATTTTTTCTCAAAACTCTTGAGTTCAGTGACTTTTAAACGAAGTGGTAAAAAGTTTCAAGTCTTGAATCCCAGAAATGATTTAATGTTTTTTTCTATTTTGATCTGTACAGATCTTGAGGTCGTTCTTACTGAATTCAGTATATAATCTTGATGTTTTGAAATAGCCGGAAAATTCCTAATAGAAAAATATAGTGACTGCCTTATTGCAGGCATCTTGGAATTCATCTGAAAAGATGATAGTAGTGAGCTTTTTCCAAAAATTATGGAGCTATGGGGGAAAAAATGTTTAACAGTGCTGTCAGGAGTCTGAAATATTTTGTTAGAAAACAGTGTTTTTAAGTTATTGAAGGGCAAATTGTACCCCATCTGCTTTTCCTGACAGACTTTCAGAGTCAGATGTTTTGTTAGTCCAGCTCTAGCCCCAAAACTTTTCTATTAGAAATTTCTAAACTGCTGAATAAACATTCTGCTAGCATTCTCCTGTCTCACTTATGGGATATATGCTAATACTGGAGGCAATAATTGCCTGTATGCTAAGGATAAATGTTTTCATTTTATTTAGGAGCAGGCTAATCTTTGCTCCCTTCTCTAGTAATCAAATACCTTAACGTTCCTTTCTGCTGTTTTATTGGTGTCTTAAGATCTTATAACTCCAGTAGTCTACTAAGTAAGAAAATGAAACTTTTGAAAAACCTACCTGCCAGCAAAATGCTTTCAATACAAATTCAGGAATATTTATCAGAATTAGGTACAGTTTTTATAGTCCTAGTCATTCCGTAGCTATTAAAGGTAAAAGAGATGTTCTGAATCATCGTAGAAGAGAAGTCCCATTAGATGAGCAAGAGGTTTTAACCAGTTTTTATGCATTTCGTTGTTTGTGTTACTGTAGTCATGCCTCGCTGATCTCCATAGTCCTTAAGGAAACTGGTTGTACTCACAACTCCTATGAATAATTAAAAGCCCATGCTTTTCATTCATGGAAACAAGTTTCCACAGTGCCAAGGTACAGTTGCTCCAATAACATGTGCATCAAATATTTGTACTCACATTGCATTTATAGGCAAATGCATAAGAAAGTACTATAAGAACATCTTCAAATTCGCTGAGGTGAAGCACTTGAAATGAAGATAAAGGAAGAAATCATCTTGCCAACATGGCACTAATTATTTTCTTTCTGATTTGTAGATCAAAATTAAGGCTCCAAGAGTGTAGTGTCCAAGGCATAAACTAGTTTTGAATGACCAGATTCAGACTTTTAAGATTTCGATGTTTCAGTATATTTGAAACATCCTGTGGCGTTTGAGGTTGAGCTGCTGTTGCAGCTGAGGTTGCTTAACATTCTAGCAAGTGATATCGGAGGCCTGTGAGACAAAGAACATACGAGAGTCAGTCTAATGTTTCTGCAGTTCTCTAGTGACATGTCCAGATCACAGATAAAGTCTGAGGTAATCGTACAGATTGAATTCTTCAGTGGTATTAAACATGAGATTGTCCTCCAAGTTGTTCCTGTCACATACTGTTAGCTTAGGAAGAAAGTATGTGCTTCAACTCCTCAATAGATGAGGTGAGGATTCTCTTTGGTATGACTGCTACTTTTTCCAGAACTTCTTCCACTATGCTGCAGAAGCAAGGGTCTGGCACAGAGAAGGGATAAAAACCTATGATGGAAGATAAAATATTGAATCTTACCCTGATGCAGAACAGAACAATTTTGGTACTCTGGCCTGGAACATGTTTATGTGCTCTGTTTCATAGAATCATTTAGGTTGGAAGAGACCCTTGGGATCACCAAGTCCAACCAACTCTGTATTTTCCCCTACACCATGTCCCCCAACACCACATCTAATCAACTCTTAGACACATTCAGGGATGGTGACTCCACCACCTCCCTGGGCAGCCGATTCCAGTGTCTGACCACTCTTTCTGGGAAGAATTTTTTCCTAATGTTTGCAGTGGTGCTTGTACAGTCAATAATATCGAAAGAGCTGTGAAGATCTGATCTGCACTGTTGTACTGGGGGATGATACATAGACTTGCTCATCACAAGGAGCTTCAGGAAGGACTTCAGCAAAATTGTTTGGAGAGTGGTTTGTTTAATTGTTAAGTAGTCATAGAAATATATGTGTTTCCATTAAGCTTGTAGGAACGGGGAATGTCTACAGTGTATATATTGGCCAAATCTGGGTGGGTTTGTGCAAGAGTGATGGAGGATGTGTCCCAGAGAGTTTTAACTGCCTGTATTAAATTTCGAATCATTACTCAACAAACTCAAGCTTTCCAAAGAGGATTGCCAACATATTTTGGCCTTGAATAATCTATTTTCTGTAACTTTGCTTTAAGCTGTGCAGCTTTAGTAGAATCCCTGCAGTTCTAGAGGTGGCAGAAGCACAAGCTGTATTCAGTGCTTACTTTTAGAAAAGTTGCAGGATCTTGAAAATATGTTGCTAGGAAATAATAGGTAATTTTGATAGATAGTAATTTAAGCTTCCATACAGTGCACTTGGTATCTGTGGAGGTATTTCTCTGGAAAGAATGTGAAGAAACAACTTATTTGAAGTGGTGTTTCTTCAAAACAACTTAGTAGCTTTTAAGGTTGTGATGGTTGTACATGGTAGTACAGGGTCCGTTTTGCTTGTTTTTTGATCAGTAGCACAAACAAAAGGGTAAACCAGCATAACCATCCCACTGTTCCAATCCCTGCCCACAGAAAAATCAAATTTAAAAATGCCTGTTATGAAAATGAATTCTTATTTGTACCTGATCCTTAGTTACTACAGTGCCTGTCTCCTAACAGTGAAAGGTCTGGTAGCATTCATAATCACTAAAGCTGTAGCAAGAAATCCTCTGAATGTTAAAAAATCCTAAGGTGGTGATTTTGCTCAATTTCTTACCTTTTTTAACCTTACAGTTGAAAAGCTTGTTCACAGCTCTGGCGATTTTTCTATAAGGAATGCTGTTCTGTGAAGAAGGAATTAGTTTTAAGTAATGCAAGCAACACTGTGTACCATGATTCAAGAGATTTTCTTTTCCTGGAAGGGATAGATAGACTTTTGGTAACTTTTGCATAGTCTTATTACCAAACAAGATTCAAGTATGTGTTTGTAGGCGATAAATTTTCAGCAGGACTTTTTCTTACCATGGAGATTCTCCTTTGGTACTGACAGTAATATGTGGAGGCAGGGATTTTCAGTGTTGGCCTTAGATGTTCCAAGTGAAGGCACTGAGCTTAACCACTGGCTTCATTGAGCAATTTCTAAAATCTAATCATGGCTTTGTGAAGAGTGATTTGTAATTACCTTGTTGATTTGTCTGAGTGAAATTTTATTCTATCATATAACAACCAGTCCTAGGTTAGCAAACTGTTTAACAGTGTAAGAAAACCTGCTTATGGTTTGTTTTTCAGGTATAAAAGTTAAGGTTTGGGAAGGTATCCTTACACTTCTTCTAATTGGAGACTATTTCAAAGACAAGCTTAGAGAGTAATTGTAAAATTAAAAAGGATAATTGAAAAAATAATATAAAACAGTGTCAGTGAATGAATGGGAACTATTATGACTGGAAAGGAGACAGAATTTTGCTTAACTAAAGAGTGAGAGTAACAGTAAACCCAAGGAACCCATAGCTATTAGTAAGGGATTAGAGGTGGCAAGTTCAACAGTAAAGTGAACAAAGGTGATGTAAACAAGTATATGTAGTAATCTGTTTAGCACAGTATACAGAGATCTTCGGAAGGTTGGAACTGATTCAATTTTTTTTATACTGACTCTGTATTCAAATGCATACCACTGTTAGTAAATACACTGCGTCTTTTGTAGACGGTGGACATTCACAAAGAGAAAGTTGCTAGAAGAGAAATTGGTATCTTGACTACAAACAAAAACACCTCAAGAACTCACAAAATCATTGCACCAGCTAACTTGGAGCGACCAGTTCGCTACATCAGGAAACCTATTGATTATACAATTCTAGATGATATTGGACATGGAGTGAAGGTAGGTGATATTGTTAACAACAGCCAAACTGCAAATACATTGTCTTTGTATATTTTCAAAATGACCTGATGCTTTTCATGGTAATAGACCAGTTTCTCCTTATCTGGCCAGTGTGTCTATAAACTTAAGAGGAGTCCTGTCCAATTTGTAGTTGCCCCTTTCTGCCCCCTTCCCCAGTGTGTCTAAACCTTGCAAACCCACTAAATCTTATTTCTGAGCGTATTTGGGGCTATGAGTCATCTTTTAAAATGTTTCTGAATACCTACTTGTGTGATGCTGCTGTTACTGT
>VZTM01011781.1:0-11110 GCA_013400555.1 Jacana jacana | reverse complement strand
TTCCAGACACACTGAGAGAATCTTGGCATTTGAAATGTTTAAAATACTAAGTTTATTTTCCTTTATGGCCATTCCCAAAATTACAGAAAACTTTTCCAATGTACACACTCCATGCTTCATACACCTATTATGCTCTCACAAGGCAGTATGAACACTACTGTTATTTAGTTTATTCTGTTCTGGTTTAAATTCCCGAGAATTAGACGTAGCTAATGAAAAGTTATAATAATGCTATACTGTAGCACAATTCAGGCACATTCGTATATACAAATGTCAAAATACTGTTCAATTCAAACACAGACGTGTTTTAACCAGAGGCCTGTGCACTAGATAAAAGCAATATTAAACATATCTACCTCCTCATATTAAACATATCTAACCGATATGTTTAATAAATGTTTAAAATATGTTTAAAAACCGATAAACATATCTACCTCCACAGGCCAAAGTCAAGTTTGACGTAACACGAGTCAAATGAAGAATGAAGTCAGGCTAATTTAATTTTTAAAAAATCANGAATGAAGTCAGGCTAATTTAATTTTTAAAAAATCATTATTTTTCCCAGGTTTTCCAATGTTTCAGTAAATACCACAGATGTAACTAGTGAGCTTCGCTGGTTGAGTTTGATTACTACAGACTCTTGCATAAGTGAGCAAACAAATTCTTCAGAATAAAGACTAGTGAGTTTGGGTGCTGAGCACACAATTATATCTCCCTTGGGCCATAATCCATGCCAAATAAAGCATACTTAAGTTCCTTGGGGACTCAAAACTGTTGACATAAGAGTTGTCCACGCTGCTGCCATAAGTGGAGCTGACCTCTGGGAGGGATTGGGGCTAAAATTTACTGCCTGTGGCCAGCAAGCACTGCATGCTAGTAACTGTAGGAAGAATTCACTTACTATTTGTCTAGGTCAGACAGCCGCACTTAAATTTCTTAATTTGGTGGCAGAGAAACAGAGGACACTTATTTGCAAAAGGCCTCCAAAACAACAGTAAGCAGATCTACATTGAAATTATATGTGCTAGAAATTTTTTTCTGGTGAAATCTAGCTTAAGTTTAATTAATTTATATCATCAGGAAATGTGGATTCCAGATGCTGATTTTGCAGCTCCTGCATGTAACCCAATTTTGAAGAAATATCTAGAGCAGGGTTTTCCCCTGAATTACCGAGAGTAATTCAGCTTAGTTACTGCTAAAATGTTACTATCACAGCCAGACTAGGTTGCTGGGTTTCCCTTCTACAGTGAAACTTTTCAAATCATCTTAAATAGAGATTATAATGTCTCCAACTGTGTTAATTTAATGGTAAATTTAATCCTAAATATGCAGAGCAGTGCAGTTCTACAGAAAAAAATATCCCTAGAGTCTTGCCTCAGGTGTCTTTTTTAAAATATTATTTGTCATCTTAAAATTGCTAATCTAAATGGACACACAGCTAAACAAATAAAGGCATAAATGCATGCCTCTATAAATCCACCGCCCCAAACTCATACACATTATATGTTTTGTTGAATGCAAATAGATTAGTGTATTGAACAACATCAGGTTTTACATTACGTATTTCAGGAACTTGCACTTTTTTTTTTGACATGATGTCCTTTTTTGTGCTCTTCCTACTGTCATACAAAAAACATTCCGGATACAAATAAGAATAAAAACATGAAACCTCATTCAACCTTCATCTGACCCATGAAATTGTAGTGATTAGTCTTGTAAAGCTGAGTAAAACTTTTATATATTTTATGTCTATTTTTATGAACTGAGCTACTGATATCTCATTAAATAAAACAAGCACATGAGCACACCGAGATATAAATACCAACATCTGTTTCTTCTTCATCATGTCTTCCTAGGAGCCAATCATCAGCTACCTTTCTACAGAAAAGTCTCCCGTTAATGGAATTAGCTTATAGCTGATAAGTTTTAGAGAATATTTATGCACTCTTTATGTTTCTGGTAACAAAGTCTCTGATATTTTAATGGCTTACTAAAGCGGTAAATTATGTTAGCATTCAATTTTAGCATATTCAGAGCAATATATTGGAAAATTTGACACTTCCTCTACTGGAATCTACTTTCCTTTGTGAAAATAGTAACCTCTTTACATCCCAAAAGACCATATTTTATTGAGAAATTGTTTTTCTAGGTACATCCCAAAAGACCATATTTTATTGAGAAATTGTTTTTCTAGGTAAGTGAGCTATAACATTTATCTAAAAATATAAATTAACGATGGTTTATACACTGCGTACACAGACTGACATTTGACAACAAACAGCAAGAAAGAACTCTTAAATAAAATAAAGGAAAAGAAGAGAAAAATTAAATATCTATTTCAGGAAAAAGCGCAAAACATAATAGTGGTTACAACTATTTTAAAATAAGGCCACATTGCCCTGTATTAGAGTCAGTGGACAATCCTGGGCTTACATGACAAACGCAACACTCCTGACAAATTAAGCAGATCCTGGTCCATGTTGTCTCTAATGGTTTTCCCTCCAAAGGAAATTGGAAATAATATTTCCTTGTTATAGATTGAGAAAACTCATAACAATTTATTGTCATTTTGACAATTATTCTATCACCCAATGACCCCTCCCCACCCGGGAAGGGGAATCTGGAAACACAAGGGTTAAAATATAAGCAGATTTGATAGGGTGAGACTACATAATTAACATTAATAATATTGAAGAACCAGAATCAATACCAATATTAACAGAGGATGTACAAGAATTATACTCAGCCCATTCTATCAGCAGGAAGCTGGGCTCTCCCAGGGGTGGATGGCAAATATCAGACACCATGAGCACAACAGCTTTGTGAGGAATGGAAGGCCTCAGATACCCAGCACTGGGGCAAGAAGTTCTCTGGACCACCGTCATCATGAGAGGGAAACTACACAGCAAACTTACTAATTTTTATTTAATGTGACATTCATGGTATGAAATAATCCTGTTAGGCAGCCTGGGTCAAATGCCAAGGCCTTGCTCCTCCTCATCCCTGTACCTGGCAAGGCTTGAAAACACCAAGACCTTGAAGCCCACATAGCCTAGCTAGCTAAGTAATTATTTTCATGAATTCACATACTAGAGTCTTCCATAAGTGGTATTCTCCCAAGCGTTAGAAGAGAAGTTAGTCCCGTGTTGCTCAACCCAAGACATTCCTATAAACTTCAAAGGTATGAATTGCAGTCCTGGAGGCAATACATATATTCACTCAGAAGAAAGATGCATGCTGCAGTAAGAAGAACTATTTAACTTATCAAGAACATGTGAAGGCTCTACATGCATTGAGAAACTGAGATGAGGACAATAAGATATTGTCATCTTCGTGGAGGTTTTATTTGAGAGCAGTCTCTAATGTAAGGGGTAAGAGAATCATCTGAATGAGTCTGAATTCAAGATAGGCTGGGACGGAAGTTAGAACTGAAGGAGAGGTGAGGTTAAAAATGGGATCTGAGGAACAGCAGAAACTGAGTCCAGGAATCAGTAGAAGTTTGAAATTATGCAGATATAATGGAATAGCTTCCCACACATATACTTATTACTACTAACACTGAGAACATAAAACTCCTAAAATAGTACTGACCATAAAATATTTAGATAAATGTTGAGTTCTTTTCAGTTACCTTTTTTGCCAGGGAGCTATTTCACGTAGTACAAGCTCAGGGGCTCTCTACCACAGTGTACATTGGGCTGTAGATAATCCAGCTGTAAACTACATTCTGGCAATACAGCCAAAAATTCTTCTGAATTCTTCTTGCTTAAAAATTCTGCATTAACATTTCTTCTTCAGAAAAACACTAAATAATACTAAATAATACTAATACTAATACTAATACTACTAATAATAATAATAATAACAACAACAAACAACAACAACAATTTGTTAATAGGAAAAATACATAAAATAAATGTTTATATTCAGAAGAAATACAAAATTCAAAATGACGAAATTTTATGGCCCTAGTGACACTAGTATTAGAGTATATACTGCAAGCATAGATTCCAAAAAATCAAACATTGTCATGAAAACTACATCACACATTCCCAAACTAATTCTATAAGTTAGTGGATGAAAAGTAAAGAGTAGTTTAGAATGATATACAGTACAGCAGACTTTAGTAAATCAAAGTATGTGTCAAATAATCTCCCTTAGAAGAAATCATTCAGATTGATTTGTTCACGAGCACAGACTGAAAACTGACTTAGGGGCTATAAACAAAGAGAGAATGATAAATGACAGGGTATCGTTATTTAGGTACCCAGACATTATTGGACTGCTTTTATTGCTGGACTTCTTTTACCTCCTTTAGCCCAGATAGAAAATTGGAAGAAAGAAATTACTAGGTATAGAGGAGGCATTTTTTACATTCTGCTTACATGGACAGGACTGCAACAAAAAACATAACAAAGAGTGCTTTTACAAAACATACAAAGAAATTAAAAGTATCTATGAACGGAGATTAAACAATAGAAGGGAGTGTTTTGATAATAACATGTAAGTTCTCATTGCTTCACAAAGCCAAATTGAGCACATACAACTTGGATACAGTAAAAGTTTTTTCACGGGGTACTAGAGAGTAATTCTGTTATTTAGTCTGTCTTGAACTTGTTGTGTGTCCTTGGATGCTTATATTCACTCTGGCTCCTGGATAAAAATATAATGTTATTAAATGAATGAGTATCCAGAACTTTTATGTCTGACTGTCTCAAGCTGAGAGTGGATCATATAAATACAGGACACCCTTGGCAGTGCATTTTAATTAGGACTGCTAGGGTTAATATAATTCAGGTAAAATGAAAGTTATGGCCACTACAATGAAATCTGAAAAGTGCTATACCTAAATTCATGTTCAGTTGTTAGCATGCTGGGGAAGAAAGTGCCTTGCTTAGTTACAAGTCTCACAAAGAGAAATGCATAGACCCGTGGAATGCACGATGCACTTTGATCTTGAGAAAAAGTCTGCTAGTTACCTATGAGATTTTCTTCATGTGGTGCTCTCCCTGCCACTATTGCAGCAAAAAAATCTCAAGGCTGTCACGGAAGGATGCATGCACTAGAATGACAACCTGTTCTGCCTTCATACTGGTTTATCTCTACCAGACAGTCTGACAGGAGCACTGGATTGATTAGTAGGGGCTAAAGCCTGAGCTAAATCTGTCAATTAGGTGTGGCTAAAGGCTGAGTTAAATCTTTCAAATGCAGTCCCCTAAAGTGTTATGGTGGTCTGGACTTCAAAGTAAAAAGCAAATGTGGACTGTCAAGTCATCCTATGTTACATCATAGGACTCATTTGTAAAATGCACAGTAATACTTGCAATCATGGAGTCCAAAACCTTCTTTTTAATGAAAAGGCCAATTGTCTGTATTCTGAGAGGTAACTGAAGTACATAACTTGGAATTTTTCCAGTCATGATCTTGAAAATTTCAATAAATTCATCACAGTTTTTCAGTGTTATACTTCCTAGACATCCTGGTGGACAGCAGGATGACCATGAGCAAGCACTGTGCCCTCATGGCCAAGAAGGCCAATGGCATCCTGGGGTGTATTAGAAGGGAGGTGGTTAGTAGGTCACGAGAGGTTCTCCTCCCCCTCTACTCTATCCTGGTGAGACCCCCATCTGGAATATGGTGTCCAGTTCTGGGCCCCTCAGTTCCAGAAGGACAGGGAACTGCTTGAGAGAGTCCAGGGCAGGGCTACGAGGATGATTAGGGGAGTGGAGCATCTCCCATATGAGGAAAGACTGAGGGAGTTGGGTCTCTTCAGCTTGGAGAAGAGGAGGCTGAGGGGTGACCTTATTAACATTTTTAAATATGTTAAGGGTGAGTGTCAGGAAGATGGAGCCAGGCTCTTTTCAGTAATGTCCAATGATAGGACAAGGGGTAATGGATGCAAGCTGGAATATAGGAGATTCCAGTTAAATATGAGGAAANCACAGCAAGTCCAGGGCAGCCAAGAGACCAGGGCCAGCCAGCATAGAGAACAAGTCATACAAGGAGAGGCTGAGGGAACTCATGTTTAGCTGGAGAAGAGGAGGCTGAGGGGAGACCTCATTGCCTCCTACAACTGTCTGAAAGGAGGTTGTAGAGAAGTGGGTGTTGCCCTCTTCTCCCAGGTGAATAAAGTCAGGGCCAGAGGAAATGGTCTGAAGTTGCAGCAGAGGAGGTTTAGATTAGATATTAGGAATAATGACTTTACTGAAAGAGTAGTCAGGCACTGGAACAGCCTGCCCAGGGATGTGGTTCAGTCACCATCCCTGAAGTTATTTAAGATACGCGAAGATGTGCACTTCAGGGCATGCTCTAGTGGCCAAGATCGTAAAGGGGTTTTTGTGTGTGTATGGTTGGATTCAGTGATCTCAGAGGTCTTCTCCAACCATGATGATTATGTGATTCCTGTATTTGACACATTTAATTTTTAGGATCTTGGTAATAGTAAGATACCATGATCCTCAACAGTAATGCTAACTTATGTGAAAGTATCTGACCTTACACCAGCTAGGCATATGGTTCTCTATGTTATCACATTTTATAATAACAAAACTTTTTAGAAATAGTTTATCTGAGGGTTTTTTTGTAATGAGCTATTGATAATTTTGATTTCTTTGTTTCCATCCATCCATAATTTTCAAATATCTATGTATTCAGTACTAAAATGTTGCATTTTAAGTGTGAAGTTAAACACTATGGACATGTGTTGTATGTATTTTAGATAAATATTTTCATTCCAATTTGCAGTTAACAAAGTGAGCAGCAATTTAAATATGCAAAATAAACATCATGAAAGTTCATAGACTATGGGGTACAAACAGAATTAATTATATTTACAGATTAAGCAAATGAAGCACTGTTAAACTCTTCTTTTTCTGGTAAACTTTAGCTTTTTTAAATGCATCAGAAAGAATATCTTTCTTCCCCAGTCCCTGCAGTGTTGCATTAAACATCTTCTTGAAATACAAGCAACTTTTTAAAAGTCACCATTTTGCCTCAGCTGAGTATAATCAGTGAAATGCAAATTGGTGTGTAAAAATTGCCTACAGTGCTTGATGTAAATTAAAATTACTTCTATAAATTCAGTGTTCAAATTATCTGACAACTGCTGTTGTATTAATTTTGCTGCTGAATACATTAAAAAAACTGCAAATTCATTTTCTCACTAACATCACAATTACTTTAGATGCTGGTCATGAAGAGCTACTATACTAAATATACCAATAATCATTTAATATTTAAAGCCTGTTTAAAAGTAGGAGATGTATCTGAAGTGAATGACCTTCCTAGTGCTGGTATTTCTCCCACAAATATAATAATAATAAAAAAAACACCTTAATGACAAAACCTTCCCTAAAATGAACAAGTTGTATTTCATTCCTAGAAAACACCGAGGCTGGCACAAAGAAGTCTTTGCTGTTCCTTATGGGAGAGTCAGAATATTTCCAAACTGCAAGTTAGGGTAACCTCACAAAGACACAGAGGTACACTCATGTATATTAAAACAAGTGCATGGTCAAGTATATGTGGGTAAGGACCAGGCGTATAAAATGAGCCACAGATCACAGGAGGACAGCAACAGAATTAAAATTCAAGTCCCTGAACTTCCGTAGTAGTGTCTGAGCTTCTAGATTAACCATTATTACAAGACAGCTGCAAGGACTCCTGCAAATGAAATGAAAATCACTTTACCCTTTTACTCCTCTTTTACTCTGAAACTTTCAAGAGATACCAGAAGTGGGCAGAATGTGTCTCATGCTTTTGGTTTTGAGTGTCTACCCTGGTTTAGCAATAGCTCAGTTAGGCTGCTCAAAACAGACATCCATGAAACATTTATTGAACTTAAAGGCTTTATTTTTTAAAATGTTTATTACTCTTTTTTTAAATAGAGGCAGGCAGGGCTGTGCCTCCACCAAGGGGGGCACAGGGACAGAGTCCCACAGCTCTTGAGCAGAGCAGTCCCAGGGCCAGCAGCATGTTCAGCCACACTCCAATGGTGGAAAACCAAGTCCATATTGATGAGGCAAATAGCTGGTGAGAAGCTCAGTGGAGGAAGATCTGCTCTGACCAAGCAAGGGGACAAACCTTATTGATACATGGTATCACCATTCCACCTTCTCTCCTGGCTATTAAATTGGGGTTAATTTTCTAGGTTTCTAACAGGTATATCATGTTCCTAGATGCTCAGATAAAAGCTGGAGGCAACATACAATCTCCTTCATTTTCTTTTACCCACAGGGCATTTAAGAAAGGACTGTCAGTAGAAATGTGTTAACTTTTCACCAACATTATGTAAATAAAACATTTTGGTCAATTATAAAAATATACTGTACAGATTTCTTACATGTAAATTTAATTTCCTAGTTTTCCTTATTTGATATTTTTGCTAATTTTCTTGGAAACATCAATACAAAATATTTTCAGAAGATTTTTCACTAGCCCCATCAGTGTTTACTTGCACACAAATAAATACAACAAGGATCTTCATTGCTTTTGAATTTTCACCCTTTAGAATGGATCAGGTTTTATTTAAACCAACTTTAGAACTGCATTCTCTCTATCTTTCTCTATCACACCCTACTTTTCTCACATGCATATAGGGTCAGGGACAGTTAAAGGCCAAAAGTGCAGAAACACTTTTGCAATGGAGATTACATATAATGTTGAATGATTTCACAGAGACACCCAGTTTGCCAATTTCAATTATTATGTTCAACAAGTACCAGATTGCAAATTACTTCTTTTGTTTAATATGTCAGTGTAACTTTAAGGTATAGTTCAAGCATGCACTGTAGTGATTTCTCCAAACATTAACACCTTCCCTTATGTGTCTATTTCCAGCTAAATAAGAGAGAAAGCTGTTGCTGGAGGTATTTCACATGTACAGGCTTGCATCTCCTTCACAGCCCGGCTGAGAAAGTCTTGTCTTCAATTAAATAATTCATCCAGCTCACAAAAGATTTTAACACAAATTCTTCAGTCTCAACTGATTTCAGAACTTTTATTGATGCTGCAGAAAATTAGAGTCAAGTCACATACCTAATTCACCACATTTTCCACCTTACTTCATTTTCAAGCCACAACTTGTTTACAACAAGACAACCCTGTTCAAAGTGGAAAAAAATATTTCTATATTCACCATAGGAAGCCAGTGATAAGCAGAAAAATAGGTATTAAATTCTCTTTTTGCCAGGTTATATCACTGAATATCACCAAAGTACCTTTCCAAACTGCAAGTCTTTTCCCTTGGACTTTTGTAAATGTTTATAGGGTGATTTGATTACATTTGCCTCTACTCTCATACCAATCTCTTCTGCCAGCTGAGTTCTTAAATGCCAGGGGAAACAAAAAAATCTGTTTCTGTCCTTCCACCAGCAAATCACTTTCATCCCTCGTTATCTCAGATTAACCAACTTCAAGGCATATTTGATGTAACATTCGGTATTGACTTTCTCCTCCCTCATTTGTCACTGTTATCACACACACACACACAAAATAATTTTAAAAGGTTGTAAGTACCAAGGACAATCTGTTTCCTAATTGTTGGGAGGGAAAATCAGCTTTGCTATTCAAGCTTTTTTTCTATAAACCTTGGCAGATTGGTTCTCAGTCTTTTAACTACTGCTAAGGTTTTTAAGACCTCTGTAGCCTGTGGCTGCAAACTTCTAAATTCCCACAGGCCAAGCTCTCTACTGGCACAATTCCCTTGATTTCACTGGATTTAGCTTAGGAGCAAATTTGCCCTCTCTATGTCTTTATACATTACTGAAACTATTTTTAAAAGCTAGAGCATATGGACAAAACCTGCCAGGGTTTCATAACTGGACATAATCTGGGGAGACAGGATGTTATATGATGTAAGAATCTGCACCTGAAACAGCAGAGGCAATGCTGGCCTAGTGAAAATTGTTAGTGTCAAGTATTCAGATTTTAATGGTTAAAGACTGTTTCCTTGCTTGAGATGACGAACTGGCAGAGAAAATTTGAACAAATATTTAGTTATTTTCCATTTGCCACAAAGAAAAGTTTACAATCCTATCACTTTTAAACTTAATTGGGAATGTCTAATTTCAGTTGCTAGTGGGAATTTTCTTTACAGTATGCTACTCTTTTCTATTTCCAGTCTTTAAAAGGTTTTTCAGCCTAATTTAACAATGCAAGTGAAACAAAACAAGCAATTAGCTAGTCATTAGTTACTGTAAATCAACATGGACCTTCTGAAGACAATGAAGTGATATCGTTTAGGTATCACTGCAAACCTCCTCCTACCTTTTTTATTTAAACTTGAGATTTTTAGGAAATTCTATCATGATGTTGGAAAATAAATTTTTATATATATTTACACATTTAATTTTCCCTTCCTTGACATCAGCCTTCAATTCCAATAGTGAAAATTGAAAAAGTTAATATAACTTCTAGTGCTTTGTTTGGGTTTTTTGTCAATAGTACACAAGCCATATTTATCTTCTAAATGTTAAGGTAAATTTTAAATGTGTTGTAATATATACTTACTTTTTAGGGAGGAACTAATTGGTAATTATCTTTCCTAATGAAATGTGCTGTAATTTCAGTTAAATCTTAAATGGGGCATGACTCATATTTAAAAGGACCATTGCATAAATGCCTATTAGTTGCAGTTTAATGAGTTAATTCCCAACTCATATTTTTTCTGTCTCTTTCTAGATGAATCTTGCAAACTTAAACCGTAAAAGGGAGTGACTTGTTTCTTCTGATTAGGATTAACTGCTATAAAATGAAGTTATTGAGTATTGTAAACTACAGTTCATTCCTTGCTAGTCCCTGCCTGAAACTGAATAGCAAATATAAAGAATTAGAATATGAAAGTGGCAGAATCGTATAGAATTCACCAGTTGCTACTCAAAAATAATTACATTGTTATCATGGTGGTGATAAAGTCCTAGTTTTCATTGCTAATAATTCTCATAGGGCCCCTATCTTTACATAGACCATTGCCTTTAAGTCATTAATGTATAACAGATTTGCAGTCGTGAGTAAACAGGATCGATCCTGATCTGCCTCTTACCTTGCACTTTCCACTGAAGAGGCAAAACGGCCTGTGTTTAATGGCTTTCCTCTTCTGGTGGCAGAGAAA
>VZTM01011779.1:6219-44109 GCA_013400555.1 Jacana jacana | reverse complement strand
AAACTTGGAGTCAATAGGTAACACTTCACTTTCTTGCAGTTTGTATATGGGGAAGGAACTTGAGAAGTGAGCCAGTTTTCCTTTTTTTGCCAGTGATCTCTGATTTGGTCAGTATGAAAAAGTATGTGTGGGAAACCAGTGAAACATGCATCCTTACCAGAGGGTAGGAGTGACTGACAGAACTTCCTGTTCCATGTTCATTGTCTCACCCTTCCTCTGAAGGGAGAGCTGTTTCTCTGGCGTGTCTTGTCTTGAGAAGACATTCAGAAATGTGCTTAATGGTAGCTAAATATTGACGACAAAGTTGGCATGCATTGTGCTGAAACAGAAAGCCGTGAGGTGCTTTTGATCGTCTTCAGGGCTTTATTGGAGGAAGTTGTTGCAGTTAATGCATTAGCCCTTGTGTCTGACCTGGTTTTTCACAGCATACATATTTTAACTGTAGAAAGACGTTAGGCTGGTATGTGGTAGTTGTTAAATATTGTCTTTGGGAGCTTTACCTGGCTTTTAGGTAGGTGGAGTATGGGCTACAGAATATCCTAGAATTAATTAAAGACAAAACCTTAGCATTGGTAAAACCTGAAGAATCTGATGGGGGAAGAGAAGCTCTGAAGTGTTAGTAAGCTTTTGTTACTAAGGACAGTGCACTGCAAAGGATCTACTAGCTATAATTTTGTAAGTGTTAATGTCATGGATAGGTTGCATGACTAGTCCAGTCAGAAGGTACAGCTTCCTCCTTGTATGGCAGGATACAATGATGTTCTATGATGATCCTGTATGGCACCATAGTATGAAGTTCCAAAGTCATCTGAAAGCAATAGGAAAAACATAATGGATGTTCCTGTTGGTAACTGAGATCCTATAAAAAATCAAACCTGTAAAACCAAGCCCTCAATTTGTTCGTTACTGATTCATTTCAGCAGGCAAAGAAGGTCCCTGTGCACAATATACTAACCTAATTATTTTTAAATGTTGTATCCAGTGGTTGACTTAACTCTGTGATTCAAAAAATTAAAGCAGTGAGGTATCTGACATCTTGTTTTGCCTTAAATTTAACTGTAATTTCCCTGTTATAGTTTTCTGGAAAAAAAAATAATTTGAAAGTTTTCAAATTGTTAGTCTTCACATTACTCTCATTGTCATGTCTCTCAGCAGTGTAAATTTGACCTCTTACTTGGCCTGTCCTCAAGAGAACTCTGAATAAGGAGCACTTTTTTAGTTAATAGAGAAGGGGAAAGATGTAGCAATAAATATGCTGGAGAAAGTCCCTTACACCAGACTGTTTTGCACTGTGGTCAGGAGTGTATGTACAGTTCACTTCTCTGTTTATACTGGATGTTTGTCTTGTTTTTGTGGTTTATTCCCAGCATTAACAGAGGGAGTGAGTGTGCATATAAGCGTTAAGCTGTGGTCTAATTTCTCTTCAGATGGTCACACAGCTAAATGCCAGCTGGGAAGTACACTCTCCGGATTGCTTTGGTACTTCGTTCTTTGACACTTGTTAAATATGAATTACACATTCACATTGTCTGAGAATGCCAGACAGTATTTATTGCTGAGCATTTGAAGGAAGTCAGACCACCACTTCAGCAGATGGCACTGTCTGCACAGGTGGGATTTGAGGTCCTAAGCCAGCTTTTGGCAGCAGTATCATTTCCAGGGATGGAGAGAACATCATTTTACTTTGACTTACAGTTACTGAACTGATTCCACCTGGTTAAGTCTGTGTCATAATACTGAATAGGTGGAAGAAGTAGGAATACATTGTCTTGTGGATAGTTGAAAGCACTTCATAGGGTAGTTCCCTTTTAACTTACCAGTTGGGAAAGGAACAAAACCATGTAATACTCTGTGTTTGAGAACTTCAAGTAGGTTGCTACCGGAAGAAGAGTGCTGTCAGAAGTAAGCAAAGGTACAAAAGAATTGGAAAACCTTTTAGGTCAAAAACTCTGAAGTATTTGTCTTGATGAGGTTTTTTTCCATGTTTCAATTATGTTGATAAACCTAAGGGAAACTGCCTGTCCCCACAATACTGGGACGGAAGTGTGGTCCCAAGTACCACAGAGACCTAGCTGTGATGGTAAACTGTGGCAAATTTCTTGTTAACAACAAATTTTGTCTTTATACCTCATTTTCCTCATCTTGTTTTATAATCTTGACTTTGCTTTCTGTTGATCAGTGCTTTCTATCAGTCAGTTACTATTTGCTCCTTTGCAGCATGGGGGAAAAGTGTCATATAGAATGATCAGAGCATTTAATACGGTAAGCTCTTTAAAACCCAGACTGTATTTGGTGACTTAAAAGCCTAACACGTTAGGCAGCTCTGAGAAAGTCTCTCTAGGATTATATTGTCAGTTTATATAGTGTCAAGTCAACGTTTTTCAAGATATGCTGTGCTAAGTAATATTTTATAAATATACTCATTAATGGCAGTATAGCTAAAATAGTCCTTGCACAGAAGGCACATGATGAATTCACAGATTCATGCCATTGTCTAGGTTGGAAGGGACCATTAAAATAGTCTAGTCCAACCATCGACCTAACTGATAAAAAGCAACAACTTATCACTAAACCACATCACTAAGCACTGTGTCAACCTGACTTTTAAATACCTCTGGCCACTTCCTTGGGCAGCCCATTCAAATGCTTAATAATCTTTATCCAGTCTGAACCTCCCCTGGCACAACTTGAGGCCATTCCCTCTTGTCTTGTTGCCTGTGTCTGGGTAGAAGAGACCAACCCCCACCTCTCTACAACCTCCTTTCAGGTAGTTGTAGAGAGCAATAAGGTCTCCCCTCAGCCTCTTTTTCTCCAGGCTGAACAACCCCAGCTCCCTCAGCCTCTCCTCATAAGGTTTATTCTCCAGACCCCTCACCAGATTCATTGCCTTTCTCTGGACCCGCTCCAGCAGCTCAATGTTTCTTTTGTGGTAAGGGGCCCAAAATTGTACATAGCATTCAAGGTGGCACCTCACCAGTGCCAAGCAGGAGGAATGACCACCTCCTGAGTCCTACTCACTACGCTTTTTTTCTCCAGGAGGATACTGTGGGAGTCTCTGTCAAAGGCCTTACTAAAGTCCGTGTAAACAACATCCACCAAGTGGGTCACTTCGTCATAGAAGGAGATACAGTTTGTCAGGCAGGACTTACCTCTCATGAACCTGTGCTGGCTGGGCCTGATCACCTGGATGTCCTTCATGCGCTGCATAATGACACTTGGGATGATCTGTTCCATGACCTTCCCAGGCACCAAGGTCAGACTGAGAGGTCTGTAGTCCCCCAGATCATCCTTCTGACCCTTCTTGTGTGGATGGGTGTCACATTTGCTAGGCACCAGTCAGCTGGGAGCTCCCCAGTTTGCTGGGACTGCTGGTAGATGATAAGTGGCTCAGTGAGCACTTCTGCCAGCTCCATCAGTACCCTCCGGTAGATACCATCTGGCCCCACAGACTCACTTACATGCAGGTGTTGAAGCAGGTCTCTCACCACCTCCTTTTGAATTACTGGTGCTTCCTTCTGCTCTCCATCCCTATCTGCTAGTTCAGGGGTCTGGGTACTCGGGAAGCAACCTACTCTGCTACTAAAGACTGAGACAAAGAAGGCATTAAGTACCTCAACCTTCTCCTCATCCTTTGTCACTGTTACCTCCTGCATCCAATAGGATGGTGATTCTCCTGAGTCCTCCTCTGGTTACTTTTACAGAAGTTCTTTTTAACATCCAAGGCCAGGTTAAGTTCTAGTTGGGCAAAGTACAAAATCTGGCTTGCTGCCTCTGGTAGTTTACATGGCACTGGGTGGTGAGAGGGAGAGTGGAGACTGTAGCAAGGTACTTTCTGAAGCCCTGTAAACGGGTTTCTCTGCTGAGATGTGGGCTATCGTCTTGGATTCAGTATTTGGGAAGGACAGAAAGCAGATTCTAAAATGCCTATTGCACTACAGTATGTTCATTTATACAGGGATATTAAATCATGGATATTCATAAATGTGAAACTTTATTTATGTATAGCCAGGAATTGCTCATTAAGAATCCGTAGCAGTCTGCAGCTGCACGTGGGTTGGAGAAGCAGGCAGCTCTGTGCTGTGGCTCTCATGATGGGGTTCAACTGTTCTGCTGGAGGAAATACTGTGTCTCTGTTCTTTGAGAGATCAGGTTGTACTTAATTTGTTATGGGTAGAGGCTTTCTATTAACGCAGTAGACCTAAAAAGTGAATACCTAAGCAGTGATAGAAAGGTGAGGGGGTTTGTGCTGGGATTGGGTTTTCTGTTTGTTTTGTTTCGGTAAACGAAGGTCATAAACTGACTTGAATTCTGTGTAAGTGAAAGCTATTGAAATACCACTTCAGCGGTGGTGAAAGAAAAAACTTGGCTGGGCTAAAGTTGACATTGTGACCTGAAGTGACCTATTGTCTCCTTGTAAATCGCTTTCAGTAGTCCTCTTTTGTCCCAGTCAGACACTTAACTCTCAGTGTCCACAAGACGGAGAGTAACAACTGACAGTTACAGTGCATTGATGTTAACCTTTCCCATTCACCTCTGTTCTTCCATCTTTCCTCCACTCTACCATATGGCTTTACTGTGTTTTACCCGTCTTAGTTCTTCACTGATTATACCAGCCTTAAAAACAGTTTTGATCATAATTGTGTGTAAAAGATAACGAATTTGAAATACTAGTCTGTTTTGTGTTTTTAAAGGCAGTCTAAATAATAAATACGGAGATTCCAAGACACCAAGAGTAGCCGACCTATAAAGAATGATTTTGAACCTGACTTGTAGTTCATGTAGCACTTGGTCATTCAAAACACTTTTTTTTTACTGATCAGGAACTTCTAGGTTGTTATTTAATCTGAGCCTTTCAGCCTAACGCAGATCTCTGCTCTAGGTAGCATCTTTGTGCCTTGAAATGTAGGAAAAATTTATTGTAAGCCAAGAGAAGTTACTAAATCCATGTGTTTGCAAACTGAAGACTGACATCTGCAGCAGGAAACACAGAAATAAGCTCATCACAGCGATGTGTTCTCTTTGGGAAGTTTATTTTTGGTTCTTAGTATTGCACCTGTCCATGTCACTACTGAAGAAGCACTTTTCCACCTTTGTGGTGTGGGATCTGAAATTCTGATCTGGTGTATGTTCTGAATACAAAAGCTAAGGCAGTTTAATTGAAAAGTATCAGTAGGATTTACTTTGGTTTTCATGAACATTTTGAGGAAACTTAGTTCTATACTAATTACAAAGTAGATTTCTTTATTAGATGCCTTTTGCGGTATAACTTTTGAGTGTCTCTCCTAGCACTTGTACTCATAGGGGGTTTCTTTAGTTTTCTCATATGTCTTAGCAGCTCTCTGGGTACTGTGCTGTCTTGGTACAAGAAAAAGCCTCTTAGTAAGAGCTAAAACTGCAATGTATGAGGGTTTGGTTTTGTTGGTTTGGGGGTTTTTCTTAGAACAAAAGTTGTAATTTGGCAGAATATCAGATGGGAACTTTGATACTCTTGCCGGCGTGACAGTTATCAAGGGCAGGGTTAGCTATAGTCCTGCCAGCCTGTGCATATTTGTGCAGCTCATGTTTCTGCTCATCCCTACATGACCATTCATTTCCATTGTGTGTTGTACAGGGGACTAAAGTACTTAAAATGCAGATAATGGGGAGTCTGTTTAACAGACCAGCTTTTAGTCACTACTGTGATTCACCATCTGCTGCTTCTACAGACTTCATTTCTTCCTTGTAGCAGTGAAGTGTGGATAATGGTCAAAGGTTTGGTGAGATGGTTAGTTTTTGGTTGGTTTTTTGGTTGGCTTGTTTTGAAATCAGAAATAAGCTTGATAGTTTAAGGTGATGGTCTGGAAGCTTCTTTAGTTGGAATTTTTAAACTGAAGTGTTGTATGTGAGCTTTTTATATGGAATGAACATGTGACTTCTTAAAAAGTGTTTAAATTGTTAAGGAAACCTTGGTTGTCTGAGGTGAATATCAACACAGATCTTGATACTCGTTTTTTTCTTGATAATGGTTTTAGTGTTTTGCCAATCCCATAGAATGTGAATGCTGTCTAATGTTCAGTATACATATCAATCAAGTTCTATTGTATTTAAATGTGAATGCTTCAGATAATGAAACTGTACTTTACAGAACACGTAGTTAAACCTGTCAAGAATGTTGTAAATGAAGCAATCTTGTGGAAGGGTTCAGTTCTAGTTCTGTGTGATACTCTGTAAGCACCATGGCTTACTCGCTGATCTATCCTCTTATTTTTGGTTCGTCTTTTCCCCATAAGTTACATATGTGTTGGGTATTTCTTGAGCCTCTTTATTAACATTAGAGTTGCATAGTGCACACTGGACTAAAAATTTACAGAAGAAAAAAGTATGAGACTACTAAAGAGACTATAAAATAAACGTGGCTTGCACTCCCATCTACTGATCTCCTGTGGCTGCAGGAGAGGACAGCTGGCGAAGCATGGCTGGGGTTTTTTGTGCTGTCCTTACTACCCTTGGTAGGGGTGCCCATGGACTCCTTTTTGAGATGGTATCAGGCAAAGCAGCACTCTGATAAAATCCAGGCTTGTCTTCCAGTTAGTTTCCAAAATGCTTTTACATTCTTTGAAAAGCCTAGCACCTAGGTTAACCCAGTCAACAAGTCTGGACACTTACTTGTCCAAGTCCTTGGGTAGTTGCATAGTTTGGTGTTCAGAGATCTGACCTTCAAGCTCCAGGTAGTGCTAAATTTCAGAGTCTTACTGCAAATCCTGAGTGGGGAAATAGTAGCTCTAGATACTGTTTTTGAGAACTGCATTTAATGCTTTTTTAACAGAAGAAACCAGATCCTGTTCTTAATGAGACTGGTTTTTTTTCTTCAGCAACTTTGCATGTGTGTAGATCTGGGAAGCTGTTGGAATCTGCAGTTCATGCAGTCTGGCCTCTGGAGAGGAACGTTTTTAAGCCTGTGGCAGATGAATACTGAGGAGACAGACTGCGTGTTATGGCTTTGCCTGCTGTCTTTCTCTACCTTACCTGGCTTGATTGTGTACGGCTGCCAAGTTGATTAATGGATCTAGATTGAGATATGCCTTAACTGCAAAGGAAAAGACGTTGGTTTAATGAGGATCATCTGAAAATCTGGTCTGAGGGACAGCTACTCTGGATGGAGTGATAGATGTATTTTTTTCCCATAGCTGACTGAAAACTTTGAGAGGTGTAGTATAAAACAGCACTTCTTTTTAAATCCTGTTATCTATGTAAATGTAGATTACAAACTTACCTTTAACTTCACCCAATGTTGTGTATGAAGTGCCTTTTTTTTTTTTTCTTTTTAATAAGTGCCCAGTAATGTTAACAGTAGTATGGAGTCACTGTAGCTAGTGAAAGTGCTGGGATCTAAGTGTACAGCTTTTGTCATCCAGAATCGGTTGAGTTGTTAGGCAGTATTGCTGATGCACAGGAATGTTTAAGCAAGCAGCAAGATATTGCACCATTTATCTTTTAACTTGGGAACTGGATACGATTTTATTATGTGTCAACTGCAGCAAAATCACATGAGATGGGCTGAGCTGGTTTAACTGTGTTGGTGTTAAAAAAAGGCAATTCCATTATGTTCCTAGAGCTTCCCATGGTCTTTACATTACCTGCCTGTGGGCTGAATCAGTTCACAGACAGGTAGGCTCATCTAAGGGTACCTCTTCTCTCCTCCGTGAGTTACAGGGCTGCACAGGCTGAGGAGTTCCACGAGAGTCAAAGGGGTTACATGGGAAAAGATGGGGGAACTTGTATGGCTGTGGGACACATTGAGGAGATGGGATAGCTCCTTCTGCTGGTGTTGAGCTGTTAGCAATTCCTAAACAAAACACTTCAAAGGGATGATGAGTTTGCTGAGTTTTATGGTTCTGAACGCGTGTGGTGGAGTGGCAATTTGGCAAGCAGCCGAGTCACTTCGGTCTTTTGAGGTAGTCTGCACAGGACCTGTGTGTGCCTGGGAAGACTGAGGTATTAAATTCCATTTGTGAACTATACTGCATAATTAATGTATGTATTAAATATAGAATTTCCCTGATTCCTGGGGTTCCTAGGCTATGTATGTTACCCTCTCTAGCATGTCTTGAGCCTGTCTCATTCATTTCTTCATCTCTGACTGTTTTCCACAGTAATTTAAAATGCAAAACTAATTTCCTTTCAGTCTTCTGCTAACAGTACAGCGAATTCTCCTAGTGTTGTTGTGATCTCTAGTAAAAATGTGTTTAGACTTCTGGGTCCGATGTCCTGTGTGTCCTCCACTTCCCTACCACCCTACCACTGAACAAGCATAGCAAGTGAATATTTCCCAAAATTTCCCGGTAATTTGCTGCTGAAAGTCCATGAATATGGAAGGAAGACTTTTCCAAGAAAAGAGCCAACTCCTTGCATACTCTTAAAAGTGTCCGATTTGAACGCAGACAGAGCAGTCGGCTAGAATGCTGTGAACTCTACGGCTGACCTAATTTTGAACTGCTGTTCTAGATAAAAAGACTAATAATTAGCAAGGTTTCTTGAAAGTCTGTTAATTACAAAACCACATATTTTTAAAAGTAAATTAGATCACATTTTCACTGAGCAATTGCTGTTTAATTCTGTGCAGCTATTTTAAGTTGGCATTTGTAGCAGAAATCTAATTATTGTAGTAATTACAGTGGAATCCTTCTTAATTGACTACTCATGAGACCGACATCAGTTGATTAACAGAAGCAATCTCCATAGTTATTCTCCATGTTTGGAATATGAAGGGACAGTTTTAGGTTCTGCTATAAAAACAAGTAAATAAATTTACTGCATAGAGTGATTCAGGGCATTGAGAGATCTTGGCTGGCTCGGAAAGGAGGATCTAGGGCCATGTGGTTTGGGTAAGTCTTCAGGCAGCTTAAACTGGTGTGAGGTGTTTATCCTGTATCTGTATATGCTGGTAGTCATAACAAAGATGGCTTATAGTTGCTTGTGGGCCAGACTGGGGTGGAGACCGGGGGAGAATTGATCTATTGTCCTCCTTGGGACCCATCACAGAGGGAGAGAAAGCAATGACATAATGCTCTTTGTTGGGCCACTACTTCTGTCCTGTTTTATGTGCTTGTTGTGACCAAATTTAAACTATTGCCAACACATATGATACTCATGCATTTGTGTCAAGAGGGTGGAAGCTGCATGTATGCTTAGTGTTGCCTTGCCATTACCAACGGTCAGATCTATAAGCTGGTAGTCAAGGGCTGGGCTTTGCTGTCTCAGGGTCAAGGTTTGATGTAGCTCAGGAACGGATCTTGTGCTAGAATACCTGTTGAGGACTTCTGTGATCTGAAAGGTGGGATCAGATTGCCCTCATCGGTATGACTTCCATCAAGTTTGGAGGTCTTCATCAGCAGGTGTTTGGAAACAGATGCTTTAACAAGCTTGTCAGAATGTCTTCACTGTTTTGCCTGTAGTAATGTGTGACAGGGTGTGCTTGTAAAATAGTGAAAGGAGAAGTGTGTGGTATGTTTCAGTTGTAGACTGATGCTTGTTGTTCAGGAAGAACTGAGCGTTTTTGTGTTCAGCCATACTAGAAGCTGTTAGAGCCGCTTGCTGCCCTAAAGATAAGAAAAACACAATAGAAATCTGGAGTATCACTGAAAAGTTTACATTGATCTAGGATGGGTACTTTGTTCTGACTGTGTGTTCTCTACCTTTGCCTGCAGCATCACTGGTGATTGCCTGTCCCTGGGTAAGCCCTCCCTATTACAGTAGCAGACAACAACCCCTCCCTCCCCTTACCCCTGATTGTCCCACAGAAACATATTCCTGATGCCTGAACTGACTTGAGGTGGGGGGCAGGAAGGAAGAATGTGAGTGAGAGGTGGCATAATCCGTGATCCTTCTAACCTTGGATATTAGTTGTCTGATTAGTAACTTGCAGGACAACTAAAATCTGGAAACAGGATGAGAAGGTGTAGAAAATAAGTCAGTTGGGTTGTTTTATACCTTTGTCTCCTTTGTGCACAGATTTATTGAATCTATGGGCAAATTTCCTTTAGAGTAGATTGACCATCAGTCTTCTAAAAGAAGCCACCTTCCCTGATCATGCAGGGTACTGAGATCCTCCTGTGGCTCAGAGACAGGGTACGTATGCCATAGCTCGCTGAGCCATGGAAAGGGGGAGGTTGGGGAGTGATTTGCAGGCAGTAGGTCATAGAAGTGCTTGAGTAGTCCCTACCATATGTTATGGGATGAGTTAGTCTGAATGGTCTTGTTGCACAGCTGGGTCGCCTAGCAACTTTGCTGTGTTGTCTTCCACTTTGCTTCCACCAGTAAAGATTGTGCATGTGAGAGAACCAAAGGTGTAGGAACAATATTGCCCCTGTGAATTTAGCAGCCAAAAGTCTCTACCTTACAGCCTG
Source organism: Jacana jacana (assembly GCA_013400555.1). NCBI lineage: Eukaryota > Metazoa > Chordata > Aves > Charadriiformes > Jacanidae > Jacana > Jacana jacana. Next base: position 33,724 of record VZTM01011779.1, on the reverse strand, counting down.
GAATCAGGTTGCTTTTGCACCAGTTCATCATCTCTGGAAGACATAATTAAAAACTTCTGGTTTTTTTTTTCCACTTTCTAATGTTTTCTTATTTCATATTAATTAGAGTAATGTGTTTGTGTTTAAGAGGAGCTGTAATTTTGTTGGAATCTTCTTGTGTGTTTTAATTTTTTTCTGAGAGTGTTGGATCACGAGTTGCTAGAGGATAAAATGTGTGTAAAAAAGGCAGGTATCCTTTCCTGTCCTGCATCCCTATACTTGTGTATCCTTGATTCTGTCTCGGCTGTCTTCTTGGTCAGTGTAACTGTTGTCAGCCTAATGCTTCTTGAGCACTACTGGTTGACACTGGTATCCTTTATAGTTCTTGTACCTTAAATGTTATAGTGTGAGCTGTCAGATAGTAGCTTTGGAAAGCACTTCTGTCAGGCAAGGGCTGAATGTGAGAGGATTGTGACTGGGTGTAAGTCAGAACATCTGTGGAGACCAGTAGATGGGCAGTGGTTTGGGCAATGGTTTCCAGTAATGACAGCAGCAATCGTAGTGTCCTTTTGTATCGGTTTTGTATTTCAGTAGCAAAGATGTGATTATAATGTACACAGACTTGAACTCACTCCCATGTCCTTCTTATAAATACAAGTATTTCTTACAGCTCTTTCCACTTGCTGTGTGTGGCTTCCTCCACCACTAATCTTTGCCTGCCCTGACAAAGATGGCACTTCCTTCCTTCCGTAGGGGTAGGCTTTGAGAATTTGGAGACTTTTCTACTCTCTTCTATGCACGGCACTTCAGAGTTAACTGCTTTGGTAATTTTTGGAAGCATGTGTGCCTTAAATAATTACCTCTTTTAAGAGCTTTGGAATATTTTGGAGAAATTATTTGAAGAAACATGCAGTCCAGTTAGAAAAGGGTGGATTGGTTCTGTCATTCTGAAGAAGAGGCACTCGGTGCTGCTGCAGTAACGGTTTTTTCAATTGACTTCCTAAATTAATAGTATGCATTCTGTCCCGTTGGTTTGTTAATGACAGGGTTATTTCACTTCCTCTTGTAATGCCTTGTGTTGTGGTTATCTTACTGTGAAGATAGGCTCCAAGGTGTGCCGCAGAGTAAATACTTCATCAAAGACATCTTTGTGCTCCATCAGTGCCAGTTTTCTTTGAGGAATTATAACTAACTTAGAATCTGTCAGTCACGTTGCCAAAAACTTAACAAGTATTATCAGAATGTGAAAGAAGGCAAATAACTACTTGCTTTCAGTTGCTGTGCTTCTGCTTCCAGGCAAGAATGTCTGCTTGTAGCTGGATGAAGTGGCAATTACAACATCCTTTCTTTTGTGTTCTATTAATTGTAATTCAGGGTGTTTTTTTTTAACGTGGTGTGGTAGAAACACAACAAGTGTGCAAGTACTAAACTTGTTCTGAAGAATTACACCTGCGTCCTTGCATTATCATTTGAGAGAGGTCCTGTTGCTCCCCCGGAGCAGGACTGAAGTTCCAGGTGATTCAGGTTGCTGTGAGAGCTGTTCTGCTGTGTTCTGCTTTCCCTGGTGCCTCTGTTGCTGCCGATTTGCATTAGCTTGTTTTTCACTCTTCCATGTTTTGAAACACGCATGGTGATACCAGTCAAATAGGTGTGGATACAGAGGACAAATTTGGCATCTTAAAATGAATAGAAAGGAAGACCACAGAGGAAAGAATGTTGTCAAGATACAGTTTCTTCAGTGCATCGTGCCCTCTGTGTAGTCAGAAGAAGGGCTGCTGTTTTGGTGGGCTTTTCCTGTGGACTGCCTCATCAGAGGAAAATTTCTGAAAGAGGAACGTGGTTTTGTTTGGTTAAACAACCAGCAGGGTAATGTGGAAAGTGTTGGAATCTCAACTGTCCAAACACTGTTCTGGGCAGTAGTGCAGTGGGATGAGTAAGTTGCAGTTCCGTGGTACTGGCTGGGTGTTGCAAATGCAATGAAGCTGCTCTTCTCAGACACCCTCTGTCTGTGGGCTGGGCGCTCCTGCTGCACCCCTTTGACTCTGGGATTGGCTGACCACCTGATTAGCCAATGTAGGAAGGCAACATGATGGAAAATTAAGTTGGCAGGGGGAAGAGCAAGCAGATTTCTTGGTTTTGGATGAACTCTGAGTAACTTGAAAGCGAAATTTGGATGAGTATTAATACAAGGTATAGGGAGTGAAGTTTGCTAAGCAGTACCCTACCGTTGTGCTGAAAGCACTGCGTCAAATGAGTGTCACAGCACAACCAACCCCCAGCATTGTATTTCTGACAGCTTCTTATGGCAGGCAGAGAGAGCTGGAGAGGGAAGCTTTTCTGAATGTAAGCCTAACTAATACGTTGAAAACAGTCAAGTGTAAAAGCGGAGGGCAGTTTTGGTGAGAAGAAACTACTTCCAGTAAGCATGCATTGTGAAACAGGGTGTATATGAAAGATCCACGAGAGGCAGGTTGAGAGGGAGGGGGCAGAAACTGCTACGGTTCCTGTGTTCTTCAGTATTTCAGACTGCGTTTTGTAAGATGACTGTAGCCATTCCAATGTACTTTAAGGGTACCTTGACACACAAATCTGAACATAATGAAAGTGGAAACTGATGAATAGAAAGAAGAATATATGAACAATTAATATTTACGTGAAAGGTTTACCTTGATAGGAGGAAATAAGGTGAGATCCATCTAGTAATGAATGTGCAGAATGAAAAGAGAATGTTCTGTACATATTTTTAGTAAGGCAAAACATTCTTGATTCAATGATCTCAGCCGATCAAATATAAATGTTTGCCATAGCTTTTCATGAGTCTTAATACTTCATTTTTTTAACCCTTGATATTAATTTTAAAAAGATGGGGTTTAGCTTTGTGATATAGCTAAGCCAGTGTAATGGCTAGCAGCTACCGAAGGGAATCATGTGTCTCTCTTCTTCCCTTTCCCCACTGGCTAATTTGTTAGTTCAGGGAGCTAATTTGTCAGAAGACTAATTGTTTCTAATTGTTTTCAGGGGAAATAACAGGAGAGAGATGGCTTTCTGTGGTTTTAGTTCCCTAAGCTGTCATCATAGGTTCAGTCTGGCATAAGGCAGTGGTGATATGGAGAATGCCAGCAAGGGGCACCAGGCTGCATGCACCTTGTGGTGGTAGCTAACTGCTAGAGGAGTTTCTTTCCAATGTGACTAATTGCAGCCTTTGAGGCTTGACTAACTGATGCTAGGAATTTAAAGAAACAGTATTGAAAAGATTTCACAGCTATTTGAGAACTTCTAAGGGGCAGATGTTGTTTCGGAGAAGGGGAAAAGGCACTGCAACCATGCTTCCTAAAATAAAATCAACAGAAAAGCCACCAAAAAACCTCAAACAGAAGACCCCAAGCCGAAGTCCTTTAACAGCCTGTTGAACTGGTAGAAGCTAGAGGGTTACAGTCAAGCTATATTAACAGCACTTCCTGGAGGAATATTGATAATGTAAATTATTTGGCCTCAGTAATCACCTGGAAAATACCAATTTCTTTGTGAACAACGAACAGGAGTTTCTCAAGAACAAACCCCAGTTAATCCAGTCTGACTTCTTTCTGTGGCTGGGCAAGGGTCCTCGTGAAGAGTTGCATCTTCACTTTTAGAAAAGGCTCTTTGATACTGCATCATTATGCAGTGCATGGAGGCAGTATTATAGAAAGTGTTGTATAGGGGAAATATCTCTGATTGAAAAATGACTTCTGGAAATAGATGAACAGCCAAAGTGAAAAGATTTGTTAAATTCCTGAAGAGATCTGTCTTTAAATGCCTGTTGGTCTTTTCAGGAGTGACTTGGACTACAGCATCTACATATTAAGTAAAGATAATGTGAATGGCAGCCAGCTTGTATGATTAGGATTTGAAATGAAAAATCATTCTGACAAACTGAGGAAAGTGCTGCATTTTAAATGGAAGGCTACAGTTTCAGATGAATCAGGTGTTGCATCTGGCTGGGGGTAACCAGCTGCGCAATCACAGCAGAGAATGACTGCGGAGTAGGAACTGTAAGGTGTAGTAGGTTAGTTAACTGTAAATATTTAACATGCTTTCATGTTAAAAATGAGGGCCCTCGGAGTTACCAGTCACATCTGATTATTATCAGGAGAGAGAGATGTTCTGTCAAGTGCTGAGCAACTAGCTGAGATGTTGAAGTCAGGGAGCAAAGTTGCTGTTGCTGATTTCAGTCCAAATAAGTAAGAAGTTGATGCGTGGTGGTGTAAAGTGTAGGTTGCCAGGTCTGTTTATTTTATTTAGTGGGGTGTCTTTGTGAGGGAGTTGAAGCAGATACAAATGACAAATTAGTTGGGATGAAATGCACCAGGAAACCTTCCTGTTATTATAAAAATACTAAGCCTTTGCTTTTATTCAGAAACAGTTAGTACTATGTATTTGACATAGAATCCTACTGTTCTACATGGAAATAAAGCAATTCCCAGTTCTGCAACAGTAGTAGCTGTTGGGACAAATTCCTATTACTCTTCACACAAATTTGAAGTGCCCACCCGCAGTGCTTCACTGAAACATTGAAAAGGAGTTATTTTGTACCATACCCAAGGAAGAATTTAAGCTGTCACATCTGCTAGGTGACAAACATGTGAGTGCTTAACAAGTGCTGGAGGACCAAAATCGGTCCAGTGAGTTTTACTTGCAACTGGATGATAAGTCTTATTCTCATTAGTCTTTTTTCATGAAGAAACTTTAACAGTGGACAGATGTGAAAAAAAAATCACTGCAGCTTGTCTGAAGGTAAAGATAGGCTAAAAACCTGTGAATTCTTCCAACAGAATTATACCTTGGAACAGGTGTTAGCTTGAGGCTACACTAATTCTACAGTAAGGCTTATTTTATCATTTTCTTGATTGTTTTTTCCTTCTTTTTTAAGTCTAGGCTGTAAGAGAGGAGATCAGCCGCTAGGAAGAAATTCTTTACTGTGGGTGTGGTGAGACACTGGAACAGGTTGCCCAGGAAGTTGTGGCTGCCCCATCCCTGGAGGTGTTCAAGGCTAGGCTGGATGGGGCTTTCAGCAGCCTGCTCTAGTTGGTGTCCCTGGCCCAGGGCAGGGGGGTTGGAACTTGCAGATATTTAAGGTCCCTTCCAACCCAAACCTATCTGTGTTCTATGATAATTGCCTTTATTGCACTGGAGGGGGGGTAAATTGAAGTCAGATGGACAAAGATGTAATAAGATTATACAGATGAACACTGACTGATAACGTCATCAGTATGAAACCCAGTTACCCCTGCCACCCTTTCACAGCAGTTCCTGTTTGAAGTATTTCAGTAATCTGGTTTATAGCACCTCTGTGACAGCTGCGTGGGCACAACTGGTGCAGTGCTGGTTTACTGATCAGCTCGGAAGGAGCAGTTTAGAAACTTAAGAAACCAGCTTTGGTACTATGGGACAAGTACTCTGTTACATTGCCAGTAGAGCGTTTATGTACATGCACACATCTTGCAGTGTGGATTTTTGGTCTATGAACTCGGCTGATACTACTTACTGTCTTGACAGCAGCACAGGAAGAACGGAGTGCAACCGAATTGTGACATCAGAAGATTATTAGAATTCATAATGTTGCTAATCCGTTACTTGGGTTGTAGCAGATACAGGTGTCATTTTTAAGCTTGAAAAATGGTTGTGATTTCGAGAAGTTAATTATTCTCACCCTCGGGTTTATAGTTTAATAATAAACTTTGACAGATTAGGAGGGGGAAAAGGAGGATAATGGGAAACATTGCAATAAACTATAATGTCTTTCGGAATTGTTCTCTGGGTAAAAATAGTTGCCTAACAGGAGATGATGGGAGGCCTCCTTTCTGGTTTTCTGGTGTCCCTGGCAATAAATGGCTGTAGCAAATACAGAATAATACCAGAGTCAATATCTGTCTGCAGCTGCTTGTTATAATCTATATGTCTAATCACTCTTAAGTGTCTCCAGAAATATGTAAAGATGGATTTATGTGGCTCAGTGTGCCAAGAACATGCAACAGTACTAAGTTTAGGACTGAAGTGCGGTGTTGGTTGTCAGGGGAGAGCTCCACCTACTGGAGAGACCTTCAGGTTAATGGAGTGCATCTTTCAGTCCAGTGTCCAGTATCGATTTCCTCGGGCTGGTCTCAGGGACTTTGAATGAGAGTGTTTCCAAAGAAATAGACTTCCTTCAACTTTTTAAAAAGTCTGAGCTGTGAAAATATTTTCTCAGGTTTTATCTTGATTTTTTTTTTGTTTATAGGAACATCACCTCCAACGGGCTATCTCAGCACAACAAGTATATGGAGAGAAGAGGGATAACATGGTTATACCGGTTCCGGAAGCGGAAAGTAATATCGCATACTATGAATCTATATATCCTGGAGAATTTAAAATGCCAAAGCAGCTGATTCACATACAGCGTAAGTAAACTAACTTGTTCGTTGATCCCTGCACACAGAACTTCATTCTGCTAATAGTCCAAGAGATTGCTCTTAAAGGCATCTGCTGAGCTTGCATCAAGACTTGACTTGTGAGAATTCATTTTTTCCAACATGTAATGGAATACATGCTTCTTACCAAAGAGGTATATTTGGTTCTGGATCAAGAAGTAGATAGATGTCTATTCTGAATCTATGTCCATATATTAATGCTTTAAATACAGTGATCTAAAAGGCCTGTTTTGGCCCTCTCTAACACTCTGTGGTTACAGCTTGCTTAACCAGGATAAAATGACAGTAGTGGATTGGGAAGCCAAGCAGAAATGGCAGCAGTAGTAATATATGCCTATGCTTGGGTGGAAGTATTCTACATCTAAAAACATGTTTTTTGGTATCACTGATGACTTGTAAATCTGTTGGTATTTTGCTTTTGTATAAGATAACAGCTGTTCTTTATAGAAGTGGGCCTTGATGGGAGCACTGCATTACTTCAGGTAGCTTTTGAAGACATAAAAATGGTAGTCCATTGCAGAATTCTGTTGCTTGGTGTAATTAATAGAATTTAAAGAGTATCTGTGCTGTATAAACGGATCTCATGCCTAATTAACTGTGGTTAAAAGTTAGACTTCTGTCAGTCTGAGCTTCAGTGATGGCTTAAAGGATTAGAATTGTAGAGTAATTTGGGCTGGAAGGTACTTAAAAAAGTCATGTAGTCCAACCCCTCCCTGCAGTGAGCGGGGATATCTTCCACTTTATCAGGTGGAAGATGAGGTAGATCAGAGTATGTTGCTCTGCTCCTAAGTGAAAGGAGAGACTAACATTAGCAGTCTTCCATGCTGATATCGAGGTGGTGTTTTCTCATTCTTCTTTTCCTTATCTAATGGTCTAAGAGCTGAAATGGTGTGTTTAAACTGTAGTGTTTTCTACCTGTTTGTTTATGAAAAGCAAGTGGTGACTTTTACAGTGTGTCTCCAAATGTGGACTTGGAAATAAATTCGTGTTTCTTGCCAACTAAAAGAACTTGACTGATGTGTGAGAGCTGGGAAGATCTTGTTCTGAATGCAGAATGCTGTGTGTCCACAGGAGATTGTGGGAAACGGAACAGTTGTGTTCTGCAAAGCGTTACTTGTATTTGAAGATGCCTTGCTATGTAGGGTAGACCGTGCTGCACTTGCTTAGTCTGACTTGCCTGCATCCCAAAAATCTTTGATAAGGATGTGTGTGAGGTCACTGGAATACAATCTGCATGTGCTTGTGTAGAGGTACCTTTAAAAGTGCATTTGGGATGAAGTCTAAATGACGGATAATACAAAACATAGAACTGCAGAATAATAGCCAGCACTGAAAATTTTGACCAGTCCAAAACTTTCTTGCTGAAAGCAATGGGGTTGAAAGCCAGTCGTTGGCTGCTTTCTTTGGTAACAAAAGCATGGTCAAATGGACACCGACTTTTATTCCTGATTAAAAAAAACCGAACAAACCAACCCAAAACTGTGTCACTTTTTTCAAGACAAAGCCTTACTAACTTCTAAGTACTATTACTTCAAATGGAAATAAATAATTTAGGTTTTGTTTTTAGAAGAATCTCTACATTCTAGACAATGCTATTAGAAAAAAAATAGTTGTGTAGTAAAACTAAGTTTAATTTTCACTCTGTCCTTTAGCTTTTAGTTTGGATGCTGAGCAGCCGGATTATGACTTGGATTCGGAAGATGAGATCTTTGTGAATAAGTTGAAGAAGAGAATGGACATCTCTCCTTTGCAGTTTGAGGAGATGATAGACAGGCTAGAAAAGGGCAGCGGTCAGCAGGTACAATGGTACTTTGAATAAAGAGTTTGAAATACACGTTCTGTACATTGTTATCTGAAAGTGACATGCTGGATTTTACATTTAGCCAGTCAGCCTGCAAGAGGCCAAGCTGTTGCTGAAGGAAGATGATGAATTGATCAGAGAAGTATATGAGTACTGGATTAAAAAGAGGAAAAACTGTCGAGGTCCCTCTCTTATCCCAGCAGTGAAACAAGAGAAGCGAGATGGTTCCAGCACAAATGACCCTTATGTTGCGTTTAGAAGACGAACAGAAAAGATGCAGACACGGAAAGTAAGTACATCAATATCTCTTTCTCTTTCTCTTCATTCTCCCCCCATAAAAGTAGCTTATATAAGGAAAAGATTTCTACTAAAAATGAAAGTTGGGATGGTATTTGGTTTTAATTTGCAGGGCTAAAAATATGAATGGAACTACATTAGGATAACTATTGAGTGAAAGTTTGCATTTATGTTTTCACTCAGTCTATTGCTAAATACGTTGCTGTTAAACTGTAGCTCATTGAGAACATGCACATACTTCTCTTTTTTTTTTTTTTGGGGTAGCCTGTGTGGTTTTTAAAATATATATAAATATTTAGAACTTCCTTTAATTCAGATTATTTAATTTAAATGAATGTGGGGAAACACTTACACTATGTATCTACAGAATCGAAAAAATGATGAAGCATCTTATGAGAAGATGCTTAAGCTGCGTCGAGACCTGAGTCGAGCAGTAACCATACTGGAGATGATAAAGAGGAGGGAAAAAAGCAAGAGGGAGTTGCTGCATTTAACACTGGAAATTATGGAAAAGAGGTAATATTTATTGAAAATTTGCTGCAGAAAGCTTTGGAAACGGCCTCGTATTCTGATTCCCACAAATACTTAAAATCAGTGAGAAATTTTTAGACTATGTATTTAGACTCTTTCACATTTACAGGATAGCATGTTTTCACCTACGGCTGTGGAGAGCAAAATAATACAGTAGGAAGTTGCTTATTATGGGAAAGTGACCTATCTACATTGTTTTCTTACACATGTACATCTATTGATATATATGTGTATCCTATATATTACAGAGGGGGAGAGCTCATGGCTTTAGGTAAATCCATTTGGAAGCCAGTGTTAAACTGAAGTGTGTACCTTAAGGAAATCCCAGCTAATATTAAGGCCATTTCCAATCGTTAACATTCTCCTTCTTCATTATTGCCAATCATTTTTAGCAAAGCTTGATCTGTTATCCCTGAGGAAAACAAATAAGCATTTCATGGGGTATAAAATACCATTCTGTGAGTCATCTCCTAGTGCTTCTTTTGCAATCCTGTTTGTCAGCGGTGCTGAAGACCAAATGCTCCCTTCTGTCAACTGTCACTTTCCCCACAAACAGAGAGTTGCATTTGCAATGTGGAGTTGTTCTTTAGGTTGATAGTTAGAATTTGCATAGACTTCTGTAGCTTAAGCATCTACGTTTGAAAACAAGTGTTTTAAATCTCTAACTTTTTAGACTAGCCTCGTAGGGACTGGGACTAGAGCAGTTGAATGTCTCCAGCAGGACAACTGTTTCAAGCACTGATCATTTTAAGCAAAACAGAGCGTGGAGAAATCTCAAAGATTTTCCAGTACCTTTTTCAAGAAAATAAGCTGCTGAGTGGAGGAAAGGCTCTAATGTCCCGCTCGGAATGGAAAACTGCAGTTTGGCTCCAGCACTTTCCACAGGGCTTGAAATGTAATGTGTCTCATGGATCTGCTGCTGTAAAAATGCTCCATAACACTAGAGAGGGAGGATTCATGAATAAGGCACTCTGCTGCGGTGATTGAAACCTTTGGGGTGATCTGTGTATGTTTTAAAATGTTACCTGTCCCCAAGTGAGGGGTCAGGGAAACCCTCTCCTGTTCTTTCCATCTAGTTTCAGCTGCTTTCCTTTCTGGTATGGTCTTTTGGAGATATTTTCGGGCTTTACGGGGTACCTGCTCTTTGTATGTACTTGTCAGCATCAGTCATGGCAATGAAGTTTCCATGGTTTTGGTCCCCTTTTCTGGCACAATACTTTCCCTCTTGCCCTGTATGTCCATTTCCCCCAGGTTTCAAGCCTTAGTCTGTGTTTCTCTGTGTTGCACAATGTTTTGACCAGGCATACATAGCAAATGTTCCAACAAATAACTAACTCTGATTCCAGGTACAATTTGGGTGACTACAGTGGAGAAATCATGTCTGAGGTCATGGCACAGCGGCAGCCAATTAAACCTACCTATGCTATTCCCATCATTCCTGTGACTAACAGCAGTCCTTTTAAACACCAAGAAGCTATGGAACTGAAAGAATTTAAAGTGAAAGTGAGTAATGTCAGTAATGGGGTTCATACTGTTGCACGTGCAATGTACAGCATTTTAGGATGGAAGGAAGGGGGGAGCTTTTTGAAACTGGAAATAAACTAACAAAGGTGCAATTGGAATAAAATGCATACAGACCACTGGCATTCCTCAAAACAGAAACAAAGGTGGTACTGGAAAACTACAGGCTAAAGGATATGTGCAATTGTAGTCTTAATCTAGGGGATACAACATTTTCCTTTGATCCATAAAATGAGGCTATCCTGAACAAACCTGTATTTATTACCTAGATACTGAACAAAGATAGGACTAATGACGTAATACCCATGTCTTGTTCTAAATGACATTGTTATTTTCATCTAGAGGGTTTTCTGTTTTGCATTTGGTTTAGTTTTTGAAAAATATGATCCATTAATAGTACCAGCATGCTGTATATCTTGGACTGAGTTTGTATTTAAGTAAAGTATCAAATAATCTTCTTTGATTTAGACAGCTGACCCGCATTTTTTTTCCTGCAGGCCTTAATTTTGTGTCATACAAAGCATAGCTACAGTGCCAGCACCTGAGCATATTAAATAGGTCAGGTAACACAGGAGAAATGCTGAGGTATAATTTGAATTTTAAACAAAGACTTCATGTAAGTGAAGACTGGTGGAAGGCTGTTGTGAGTCTGACAAGGTGGCTTGAATCAGTGAGTGCTTCCAGTGACAGAGCATTGCAACGGAGCCTGAGGGAGCGCACGGAGCGATGAGCGGTGTGGGGTCAGGGCAGTGTCTCACAGCTTGAGAGAGATCCACTCCTTGGAAACAGGAAATGCACTTAAACTTGACTTTGCACAGTATGGGGAAATGTGTTTCATTTTCTGAGATTCTAGGTATCTTTGAGAAGTCTAACTCCTATTTTTACTTTTAAAGCATTGTTTGGTACTCAGTAATTGCCTAATACTGCATAAATGTCTGTTTAAAATGTTAGAAAAACAAGGTGCATCACGGAGAACGTTGTATATATTCTGGTCTCATGCTCCACAGTAGTGGTGTTCTCTTGACCACTGGTGTTTTATCTAGCACGGATTGATTCCACCTTGTCCATTAAAAGTTTTGATTACTGGAAATGAAATACAGATGTTAATGAAATGAAATGACAGCATGTTTTGCTGTCAAGATGACAGTGAAATGGTGTCAGTTTTCTAAAACTCCTGTTTTAATCTAATTGGCCTGTGTGTCTAATTTTATGCTGCTTTTATTTTTTTCCTCGCAGCAAGATAAACCTGATGTTATTAGACCCAAAAGGAAGTATGAGAAAAAGCCAAAAGTCTTACCTTCTTCTGCTGCTGCTACTCCTCAACAGACAAGTCCTGCTGCACTGCCAGTCTTTAATGCTAAAGATTTGAATCAGTATGATTTTCCTAGTTCAGATGAAGAACCTCTCTCCCAGGTAGGATTTGTAGAGTTCTGTGCTACTCTTGGGGAAAGAACAGAAGTCAAACTCATGAGCTGACTAATACCTCTCCTTATATTCCCCATATCCCCTCTTTAAAGGTTTTGTCTGGTTCTTCGGAGGCTGAGGAGGAGAATGATCCCGATGGTCCTTTTGCCTTCCGTAGGAAAGCAGGCTGTCAGTACTATGCTGTAAGTAGAATGCCTTTAATGTATCATACAACAGAGCTTCATTGTGGGAAAACATCTTGTGTTTAATTGTTTAAAATTATTTTAAGCCTCATTTAGACCAACCTGGCAACTGGCCATGGAGTAGCCCCAAAGAGGGAAGATTAGGAGATGTGCGTTACAGATACTGCTTAACCACCCTCACTGTCCCCCAGAGGTGTGTCGGGTTTGCTCGGAGAAGGGTCGGCCGTGGTGGAAGGTAAGGGCTGTCAAATAGTTGATGGTTTAAAAAAAAAGAAATCAGTATGACACAAAAAGCAAAGTTTAAAAAAAAACCAAAACAAACCCACCCCCACCCCCCAACCTCAAAAATGAAGTCATCAGAGAGACTGGCTTTTTAAATGCTTTCATTTGATACAAGCTCCCTCACCTGGTTAACAGCTCCGTTCTTATGTTGCGGTCGTGGAAGCTGCTTTAATACTGTTTTCTTAAACATATCTAGGGGTGTTTATTGCTGGTACTGCTAAGTTCTGAGGTGAAAATGCATGTATGTGTTTTCAGTTCTGACTGAAAACATAGATGGTGGTTTGTATTTAAATGATTTGCATAGCTCTCCTCAAATAGTATTTAAAAATAGCAAAAAAAGACATTTTTCAGAGAATGCTTCTTAGAGTTTACACCAAATGTGGTGATACACCAGTTGTAGAGGAGAATTTTGAGAGGGATGCTTGAAGGTCAAGACAACTGTTAAATTGCAACTATTGTCAAAAACAGTAAGACATGAAGGACTTCAGGCACTTTGATTCTAAGCATCTTCATTGAAAACAATTTATAAATTGTTCAACCTATAAGTGTTATTTCTTAGATGTATGATGTCTCTAAGAAAATAAATAATTGCATATAAATTGTCTGATACCTTTTAAGAAAGTACATTGGTATTAAATTAAAAAAAAGGGAAGAACATGACTTGACTTTGAGATGAAGGTTTAGCCCCCTGTCACGTACTAGCAACTCGGGTTGACTTGAATCAAAATGGGAGCTGAAGGCTCTTACTGGGATCTTACAAGAGAACTTGGAAGTTAATGTGCAACTTCCCCATTGCCTTGGGATGGTTGTAGGGATATTCTGTATATACACATACACGTACTGGTATGTGTGTACCTCGGCTCTTCACACAGTAAAACCTAGAATATACATGCGAAGAGAAACTTAAATGTGCCACTTGCAGTATAATAATAAATAGTCATGCATGGTGGCTGTCTGCTAGTTGCTTGTTCTAGAACAGCTTTGTTTTCCTATCCCTCTGTTGTCCCCAGGCACACGTGGTAAAACGGTGACTTCCTTGGTATTTCCTTGCCACTGTATAATTCCGCGTTGTTTCCCTGTTCTAGGGTGCTACTAGACAGAGCGCATTCGGACTACGATAATACATTTCATCAGCTGGATTTGGAAATGTTTTCCTCATCACAACACTCTTCAATCAGTCAAGTTGCCAATACCTCAGAAACAAATACCTCGGACAAATCTTTCTCGAAAGACCTCAGTCAGATACTAGTCAATATCAAATCATGTAGATGGCGGCATTTTAGGCCTCGGACACCATCCCTACATGACAGTGACAATGATGAACTCTCCTGTAGGAAATTATACAGGGGTATAAATCGAACAGGCACAGCACAACCCGGGACCCAGACTTGCAGTACCTCTATACAAAGTAAAAGTAGCAGTGGTTCAGCACATCTTGGTATGTTTATTTTGACAAACTTGCTTCTAGAAATTGTAAGCTTGGCTCAGAAAATACGGAGTATTGTTAGGTCATCCACACCATCACTCCCTGTTTTGATGGTGACAGCCCATCTTCACTACTTCTCTTTATTTGCTGCATAGAATGTTAATTTGTATTTATTGCTGCATCCCAAATTTATGCAAATATTACCTTGTTAAATAATTACAGTTTTAGAAATACGGAGGTTTACAAACCAGTATTGTGTAGGGTCTAAGTTCAAGATGGGATTTTTAAAATTAATTGATGGAAATGTTTATACCCATTTCATTCCAAATTTAGTCTAGTACAAGGTGTGGGTTTTGTGGGAAACGTGTAGTTAAAATGTTTGCATTTAAAATCCTGGCAAGTTATGAATTCTTACTTGAACTTACACTAAATGCCATTTCCCATCAAAAAACCCAGTCCCATCCCTAGTGATGCATTTGCGTGATAAAGCTCTTGGACTAATCACCTCTACCTCTTGCCAGCAAGTGACACATTGCATCTTATAGAACCTGCATTACAGAATTGAGGACCTGACTCTAAGAAAACATTAATTGGGTTTTAATTAATGTGATTGGTTCGAGCATTGCTCTTTGTATTGGGTTCTTCACACTGAACGGTGGCTGTTGACGTACTTAGAATGTAACTTGAATAGCTCTTGACTTTTGATCAGTCAATACATTAAATGGCATCTTTTATAGAAAGTGACCTTTTTTGACAAAGAAATAACTTCAAAATTTCATGACCATTTTGTTAGGAGTCTCTAGAGTCATGTTTTCCTTCCCATTTTGAATTATGGCTTTGGAAATAAATTAAAAATCTGAGCAGTGTAGGGATAGGGTGGAGAGAGATGCGTTACCTAATAAATTCCCCAGATGGTGGGGTGATTTGGAGATCTGCTCAGGCAAAAAGTGTTACCCTGGTATCAGATGACTTTAAGTCCTCCAGTTTTCCCGTGCATTTTGTACCTCCCTGCACCAACAGGTGCTTTTTTTCTGAAAATTCTTTCTCCTTGCATCTTCAGACTTAGTGGGCAGCTTCCTTCTGCTGCTTTATTTCATGCTGGTCTAGAGTAGGTCCTTGTCCCCCTCCCTCATTCTTTTCTCTTTTTATGACTCTTCTTGCTGGAAATGTATTAGGGCTAAAACTGATGGTTCTTCTGGTTTGTGATTGAAGTAGGGATTTGGTGTTCAAATTCTGCCCCTCCAGTGTTTGAAATGAGTAAACCAAGGCCAGAGCTGAATGAGAGCATCCTCTCTCCAGTGGCCAGTGTGAGCTGTGGTAAAATGGTAGTCAGGTTGCTAGTGTGATAACCGAACTCCTGTGTGATGAATAGGTTATAAATACACTGCAGAGTGATAATGGGCAACGCATTACATCTGAAAATGGCATAGGGGTGAAAATGGACTGAGTTGAAAGCCTATGTCTTTGTGTGTGTGTTTATAAGTGAATATGCCCACACACAACCCCCCCAGAATCCATTTTCCTTAAATAAATGATTTAAGATACTCATCTAGTTCATTTAGGAATTGAATGCAATTGTTACTTGTGGTGATGAGTGCTGTGCAAGGTTTTAATCCTGCTGTTGTATTATGAAGGCTGTGGGAAAGTAATGTATTTGTATAATAAGTACCTAGTATAGTACATTCATTGTGCTTGGAATTCCATGTAGGTGGTTTATGATCAGTGTAAAATATTTAAGATAGTATTCCAAAATTTTCTGGACTTACAGGTTGTGGAGTTTAGATTCACTTTTTTATTGGGAATCGATACAGGAACGAAGAGTCAATAAAAAATAGAACTCTGAATTCATAAGTACACTTTAAATCAGTTTACACACAGTCTTGGAGTAAGTCACTTTTTAAAATAACCAGATAGATTGTACCAGTATAATTACTTACAATCTTAATTGGGATTCTTGTAGTGTTGGAGGTGTGTGTGACTTTGTGTATATGTGGTGTGATGATGGTTAGCTGTTTAGCTGTTTGAAAGGAGCATCCAGTCTAGTTCCTCTTGGTGCCATTCTGTTCTAGTGGTTTTTCAGTTTCTTAAAGGATTCTTTAAGATCCATTGTATACAGAGATGAGAGGTGTGTTCATATGGCTTAAGTTTAACTTCTTCAGAGGTGCTCATCAGCTGGGACCGTAGGCTGACCAGTTAGGTCTTCCTGTAGCAAATCCTGCAAGGAGCAGGTATCTAACGCCCCTACTAAAGGTTTTTCTGATAGTCTCTGCTGCAGATTTATAGCCCTGCCCAGTGTCCCTGCTCCTTTTTCTTGGCTGTCTCCAAAGCTCAGAGTTTGTGGGGGTGGAGATTTGTAGGTTTGCTTCTCTTTGCCTTTTAGATTTTTGAAGTGGCAGTAGGTCTTTTTACCAGAAAGCACGTATTAATGCATCTTTATTTTTAAAAAGCCTTTTATCTTTTTGCTGCCACAGTGAGTTGTGGCCAAACCACGCTGCCTCCCTGCAAGATGAAGCTTGTCCTGTGGCCAGCAAAGCTGGTCATGTTGCTGGGTTTATTGTGCACCGTTGTGTGATAAGTTTTGTCTGTTTCCATATTAAAGAAGGTTAGAGAAGTCTTGAGCTTTTTCTGCCTTGAGTGATCCAGAAAACATGCTGCTGCTATGAAGAGCAAGGTGTTCACAGAAGTTTTTCCAAGTCTGTTATGTATGGTGAACACAGGCAGGAAGCTGAGATGGTATCTTGGGTCTTCTGTTAATCAGAGGACACAGTATAAAAGTTGTGTCAAGACATACCATTCTCTGGCTACAGAAAGCATTCGTTTTCATCCTGAAGATCAGGAGGAGGTTTCCCTAACACACCAGGCATTTTTATATCAACATTTTGAAGTGCCTCTGCCCCTGAAACATGGACATTAGGAAAGAATTCTTCACAGAAAGAGTGGTCAGGCACTGCAGTCAGCTGCCCAGGGAGGTGGTGGAGTTGCCATCCCTGAATGTGCTTAAGAGTAGATTGGATGTGGTGTTGAGGGATATGGTGTAGGAGATAACTTTGTAGAGAGTAGAGCTGATGGAATTCACTCTGGACAAAAGGCAACAGAATAACTTCAGAAAAGGGAACCTGTATTGCTGACAAACTCATCAAGTTTCTGAATCATAATCTTCAGAGTTGGAACTTGTACCTGAAGTCTGGAGTGTACAGTAGGCACAAATATTCAGCTGAAGTATTTGTGTCCCTGGAATTTAGTCTTCCTTGTTAAATTGATGGATCAAATTTGGGCAGGAAAATGGTAATCTTGGAACTGCTTTGCATTATAGAGACCATTCTTCCTGCTGGAGACTCCCTGCTAAATTCATATCTTTGGATGCTTGCATTGGGTAGTCAAAAGTTTGAGACCTGGGAAACTGGGCAGCATGTAGAATTCCGATGCAGCCTTTTGTTCAGGAGGCAGATGAGAGATACCAGTCACCAGTGAAAGACTTGAGCACTGGTTCCCAGGCTCCACAAGTAAGTCCAGGCAGCGGTCTTGCAATTCTGTTCTTTTTTGTTGTCTTCATCTGGAAGCTGGGTGACTTTGGAAAGAAAAGTCTACAGGCTGTCAACACTGAAGAGTCTGGCAGTTAACTAGTCTGCTCACTAAATTTGTAATTCTTTCTCTGAGAAGAAGTTTAACTATTGTAGCAAAAGCCTTACTGAAATTCTTTAAGAGTTGTGATATTTGAGATTGTAGATTAAAACTGGAGGCATCCAGAGTGTAGTTAAAGAATCCAGCGTAGCTTCCCTTGGACTTTCTCATAAACTAGAGATTATGACATGCTGCAAATTGTGCTTTGCTATTCAGTAACTTCTTTTGCAGGAATTCCATAGAAGTGGTTGAGGCACCATACCTGGAGGTATTAAAAGACGAGTAGACATGGTGCTTAGTGACATGGTTTAGTGATGGCTTTTATCAGAGTTAGGTTGATGGTTGGACTAGGTGATTGGGGCAGTGTGGCTGGAGAGCTGCCTGGCAGAAAAGGACCTGGGGGTGCTGGTCGACGGGCGGCTGAACATGAGCCAGCAGTGTGCCCAGGTGGCCAAGAAGGCCGATGGCATCCTTGCATAAAGAATAGTGTGACCAGCAGAAGTAGGGAGGTGATTGTCCCCCTGTACTCAGCACTGGTGAGGCCACACCTTGAGTCTTGNATCTGGTGTAGGGGAGAACTTGTAAGAGTAGGGCTGATGGTTGGACTTGATGATCCCAGGGGTCTCTTCCAACCTAAATGATTCTATGAAATGTAGAGCAAGTGTTTCTAGCTAGTAAAGATCCTCATTGATTATTTTCTGTCTGTTTCTCATCCACTACCATGTAGGGAGTGCGTATAGAGATCTTACACCTAGTTTAGAATTTCTAAGTCTGTAGTTCTGGTGTTAGGAATTTCACTCTAAGTTCTGCTGGGCTGAAATGTAAGGCTGTTGTAGTAATCATCAAGGGCATAATGATTCATGTTTTTATAGTGTCTTATAATATAATGTTTAAGTAAAATCAATCTTGAACTTCTTTTCAGAAAGTGAAACATCTTTGGGCCTGGTGCATCAAATACTAAATCACACTGATGGCTCTAAGTCTCTCCAATCTTCCGAATTCACTGGTGAGAACTTGCTGAACAGTAGAAGCTCTTTAACCAGGCAATGTAAGCCAGATAACATCTCTCATAAGACAGAGATAAAAGATGTGATGTTCTGGATTACTCAGTATTGCAAATGACCTTTGCTTTGCATGCACTTTGGCGTTAGTAACCACTAATTGTCCTCTTAAACAGCGGGGATGTGATGCTCTCGAGTATTTTGCTTCAGAACAGGTTGTAAGCTGATACATGATCTTTGCACACGCTTGAGCAGTCCTGTAGCTTGTGGGATTTCCCAGTTGGAAGCTTTAGTTACATTATCTTTCTGGTGTTAGCTGGTCGGAACGGCTTTTTTTAGTGGTGGTCACCTCAGCTGGAAGGATCAGGGAATCCAGTACTCTCAGTGGATTTTGAGAAATTATTTGAACTTAATATAATCTTAATGCTTTGGTTTTCCTACTGAACTAACACATCTGCCTGTGAAAACAGACACCGAGCTCGCTGTTACAAAGCAACTGCTTTTTTAATTTCCTCTCATTGAAATATCTAATTCTTTAGCTATTTACCAGGACTGAAGCATTTGCTGAAAGATTTAATTAAGCTGTTTGAGTCTCTCACTATTAAATTTTTTAAGAACTTTTATTTAAAAAAATATGCTTACCTGGAGAGGTGATTGTGTTTGCTCCACAAACCTGGCTCAGTTTCCCTGGGAAGTCTAGTGAGAATCTTCCAGTTCAGGAAATGAAAAGGAAGGCTGGTAGAGGGAGCAGGAGTTTACACCTGCACTTATTGCTTTCCAGGGTATGCTTCCTGCTTTGGGGGAAATTGGTTCTTGTGGTCAGTTTCTTTGTCAGTCTGTTTTCCCACTTCAGGGAAGCAGAGTAGCAACTAGTGAGTCACCTCAGGGCAAAACCTGCAGTGGGCATGGGGGGAGCCTGTGGCTGTTTTCCCTTCAAAGATTGGTCTGTTTGGACAGATTCTGCAGCCATACACCCCCCATCCCCAGCTTTCAGCCACTGCAGGGAAAGACTTGCATCTCCAGAGAAGCTAAGTGTAAGCTGTGACCATGTCAGGGCAGTACAGGCTAAATGTGGTGGTAAAACTAGTTAGCATTATGAAAATAGTTCTGTATTGCGGTGTAAAACTGCTGAGAACCATGGATCTTTGAGAAATCCATTGACAGCATCCCTGCTATTCTGTGCTCTGGAAAACACCACCTGTTGAGTGTCAGCATCCCACAGAACTGGGGAGATGTGTAAACAGAATCATTCAATTGAACATTACTATTCAGTGGCTTAATTTGAGGAAAAAAAAATCATATGTAATTATGCAAAAGATTACAAACATCTGGCTCGTAGTCATGGAAATGATTGTAGGAAAAGATACTCATAGTGCAGTGTGTTGCTAAAAAATGAGTTACTGCCTTTTGTGGCTGTGGCTAAGGAGTCGTTTATCCTGTCAGTCTCAGTACTGTACAGTGCTTCTTTCCTTGCATTCATTACTGCAGACTCCAGAAGCCTTTTCTTCTACTTCCCATTCCTTTTTGCAGTCCATAAGCCAGAAAACACTTCTCTTGCTGCCCCACTACAGCACTGACACAGCTGCAGAATAGGTGTGTGCATTGTCCCAGGCTGTGAAGTGACGAGGGTAACAGTGTACCATGTAAAATCCTGAGGGTTGTCTCCGCTGAAATGTTCCAACATAATGTGGAATTCTACCAGAAAGAGTTCAGAAGCATTCCCAGTGTGAGCTGTTCTGCCTCAAATCCGTATGCAGCAAAGGAGTGGGTAAGAAGCATTCATGTAGCCTAATGGCTCAGCCACCCATCTTCTGACAACCATCTTGAGGTGCAGATAACTCCAGGTGGGGTCGTTTCTTAAAGGTTCCTAATGTTTAAGGTTAGCAGAGGAGTCGGGGTTCAGTTAACTTCAGTGAGGTGACTTGCATCACTGAAAGTGTCTGGGAAAAGCATGGAGAAGTTTTGGGGGAAGGTACAGTTTTTAGCTATGAGAGACAGGTGAGAGATTCTGAAAAGATGATGTTCTTTATTGGTGGTGGTGACTGAGAGATTCCCACCTCCACTCCTCACTGGACTCTGTGTCACAAATGAAAGTGGACGTTCTGTCACTGCCCAATTCAGTAAAGCCTCCAGTATTCAACAGTCACTGCTCTGTGATGGAGCCGTGACCTCGGTGCTGTGAGAGAGTCTGTAGCTGCTGCACTGTCTGGGGGCTGTGAGAGAGTCAGTCTGTAGCTGCTGCACTGTCTGGGGGCTGTGAGAGTCAGTCTGTAGCTGCTGCACTGTCTGGTGAGAGAGTCAGTCTGTAGCTGCTGAAGCAACGGACTGTTTGAAAATCTCCCGTGTTGTCTTTGACTGCTGAATGTTATGTTTTGCCTGTTGTTTTGGGTTTTTTCACTTGAAACTGTCTTTCAGGTGTCTGTTGCTTTACTCATGTTTTTTCAGGCCTTGAAGGTCTCCAGTAGTAGCAGGAATATTCAGCTGTGGGTAGCAATACTCTCCTGAGGCTCCAGGAACGGGGCTCCTGCTTCACGTGTGCAGGGAAGGGCTGGCCTCTCTTCTTGCCTGTTGGTTTTCTTGCAGGCAGACACAGACCCGTGTATGACACAAAAGAGAATGACGGTCATTTCTGCTACTTCTACATTTACCATTTTTCTCTAGCACAGATGAAAGATCTTCAGCTGTGCCACTTCCCTTCTTTAGAGTAAAAATGAGAAAAGGTACTAAAAACTCTGAAGCAAGTTCTTAGGGAGGGAGAGAGTGCTGTTAACAAGATGCTCGGTTTTGCATCTTTGCAGTTGCATCTGTACTGGCGTTGCAGGCAAGCAGAGAGTCCTCTCTGCAAGCCCTATAATTAACCCATTAACAGCAGCTGTATTTTTATGGTCAGCAATGCATTCTACTCTTATTAATTCTACTCAATTGCTCTTTTAAAAAGAAGACACTTGGATTTGGATGGGCTCTTGGAAGCGTTTTGGAGTGTGCCTGCAGGTGTAGAGGCGCAGCCGGGCAGCGCACCCACAGTCTCACTGCTGAGCCCGCCTGTCGTTCCCCCTGCCAGTCGCAGTTGTGTGCACGGAACGTGTGTGTGAGGTCAGGAAGGTGGAAGTACTTCCATCTAAAGTGCATGCAAACATTGTTGTGTGCGTGGGAACGAGAGTTTTCAGAAAGAGCTTGCATTTCCCAAATGAAGAGGTTTGTTTTTTCACTGGAGGGGTGCAGTCAGCTGTACTCGGAGCAGGAGGGGAAGAATCCTGCTGGCAGCGTTACTGAAAAGACACGGTGGCTTTTAGCAGAAGAGGAGTAAAGGGTGCTGTGCTCCTTGGCGGGCCTTCAAAAGCAGCAACGTTCACATTCTGTTTGGAGAGCTCTCAGTGGTAGTGGTGGTTTTGATGAAGCCATCCATGTGGTGCTGTGTGGCATGGAGAGGGACGAGCTTCCTCATGTCATTCCAGTCTCCAACTTCTTGTGGTCCGTGAGCGTGTCCGGATACGCTGTGGGATGGAAAAGGAGTATCGGTACGGCTCTTGTAGGAGGCTGTCGCTCGCAGCAGTCCTTCCCAGGCAGTGCTGTGTTTCTAACTGGGTGCAGCTGGTTAGTTCACAGTCTGACTGTGAATCTCTGGTAGTGTGGCAAATGGCATTTTGAAACGTCTGGCAGGCTTTTGCTCTTAATAAGGGAAGCAGCAAACGTGGGTGTTGAATGTTTTAATGTGAATTGAAAAACCTGAAATAAACTCTTCTTGAGTCTATTTTCAGATACAACAGGGAAATAGCCGGTTCTGTTGCATTTTTGAAGTGGTATTTGTGTGTTTGGATGTTTGAGCAGAAGTAAGAGGAGCAGTTTGAGTGCAGATGGGGGTGGTCAAAGTGGTGATCTTCTGTCACTGGGTTACTTTGAAGCTGCAGCGCGTTTCCTCAGAGCGGGAGACGCGGAGCTGTAGGGGTCACGGTCACGTAAAAAGCAATAGGCTGAGGCACAGTTAGGAAAACAGAGTTCTGCTAAACATTCCTTCCAAAAGGAAGGGGAGCAGTTAAAGACTGTCCTAAATGAACACAGCTCGTCTCACTCAAACTGTAGGTGCTGCTTTTTCAAAAAGCAAGCAATCTTTTGGAGTTTAAGCCAGCATAGGTGACGCTGATGACTGTGCTAAGATACACTTTAGGCTTGAAAGCTGTAGCTATTAATAAATTGTACTTAAATGTACAAAAGGGAGGTGGCTGTGGCAGTGGAAACGTTAATATATCTTAATTCAGTCAAAGATGGCAGGGGAACGTACCTGTTTTTTGCCCATTTCCCTCTTTGTCAGTCTGAGAGTTGTCTTTATTTCCACCCCTTGTGCCACCTGTCCCTAAGCAATATATTTAGTGTGGTACCCTAGCACAAACTACCCCACCCGGCGCATGAAGCCTGCGGTATCAGCTAGACCATACCCAGACTAAGCTATTTTTAAAATGCATTTTAAGAAGCCATTTAATTAGTCACAAGTAACCGGTCAGTACAAGTGCAATACCTGTTGGTATTGCTGCAGTACGTGCATTTTTCTCCTCCTGCTACTCAGCTTCCTACATGCTAATCTTTGTGTGCTAAAGCTTTCTTGCTCTAACTTTGTGTTTGAGGACAGTTCTCAAAGAAAAAAAATAATCTAAAAGACTTTGAGTTTATAACATAAAGTAGAATGAAAATGTAAACAGCTCCTGAGCATTTGGTCTGTGAATTCTAGTTTGGTTTGGTTTTTTAGTAAGGGCATTTATTGATGGTGTTCCCCTGGGAATAACTTTAAAATGTTGAAGAAATTAAGCATGTTGAAGTGGGATTTAACTGCAAGAGTACTGGGAAGTCATCTGTCACTTAGGGCAACATAAACAAGTGCTCTGGCCCTTCTTGCTGGAGAATGTTACTCAAGAGTAACTTGAATGTAACAGCTGAATGAAAGTTTATAACTTCAAACGCTCGGGCAGCAAAGTGCTGTAATAATGCAGTGCTGTTCCCAGATCATAATAGGAGGATTTGGAACAATGTCCAATGTTTTACATGCACTGAATAAAACCAAAGAGAAAAGACAGAGACAAGCACCCGGGAAGGCCCTGCAGCGTTTGCTGCGTGTGTTTCCAAGCTGTTACTTTGCTCTGCCACTTACACAGAAGGGGTAGCTGCTCTTCAGAGTCCTCTGGTGTCCAGAAGCGGGAGGAGGTTACAGTTCTGATACAAACGAGATTCTCTTCCAGCAACCCTGTCTGAAGGAGCAGATTAACAACAAAAAAACCCAATATTGTATTTGTGAAGAGGATTCAAATGTGGTGATTTTTGTTGCCAAAGAGTAGTGAACTTCCCCAAAAGCGTGCCTTCCACTGCATTTTAGAAATATGGACACTGTTTGCAGCATTTGCTTGGGAACATCTATACAATCTGAAGATAAAAGTGAAGGAAAAAAAGTCTAGGTGTACCCTAGATTGACTTTGCAAGAGGATTCAAATTCTAGCCTTGATTCCCTTCTAAACTGAAAGCTGAGACTTCCTTTCATTTTGGCCATGTAAATTAAGTTCATAAAACGTTAGGATTTTTTTGTTAATCAGTGAACTGGTGACTCCCAACCCCTGTACCACTGGGCTTCCCCCTCTGAATCTGTACTACTAACACTGGCTTGTACCAGTTTGATACTTGTGGGCCAGCTGGGTAAAATTCTACATGACTTGCGATGCACTGGCCACTGGGTCGCCTTCCAGAGATGGTAGAGAAGGATGTACTTCTGTCGAGTTCTGCATTGATGGAGTGGCTTGTACAGGTGTGATTAACAGCAGCAGAAATACTGTGCTGTGACAGCCCGTACGCAGCCTCAGTGTAACCTCAGTGTAACGTGTGCAGGTAACCACAAGCACTAATCTGAATTGTAGGTCCTTGCTGCCCCTAAGGCGCTGTCTGTGAGGGCTGCAAGCACACTTGTATAAAACCACTTCACTGATAATGCAAATGCTGTGATTTCACAAAGCGAAACCAGTGATGCTGCTTCTACCTGTAATTTCCTTCTAGTCGCTTATTAGAGAGGTTTGGGTGGGTTGGATTGGGTTTTGGTTCCCTCCTCCTGTCCCTTTTTGGTATCTGGAGCTCAGTGCAGCAGAGCAATTAAAGCCTGTGTACTGAGAAACAAGACTCCAGCTTAAAAAGGGAAGGCTTAATTTGAACACAGCTTTTGGGGAGGACGATTGCCTTTTTGCCATGGAGGTGCATTAGGGCTCTTAGGGACTTGCTGTGGTGTATTCTTTTTTATTATTATTTTTTTGTTAGGAATATGAAATAGATGTGTTTATATACACAAGACCGACCTATTTTGATATAGTATTTTCTCGTTTTATATTTTGTTCAGCATTTACAGCCGAACAATACCAGCAACATCAACAGCAACTGGCACTAATGCAGAAACAGCAGCTTGCACAAATTCATCAACAGCAAGCAAATAGTAATTCCTCTGCCAACACATCACAGGTGAGGGATTTGTCTGTGCTATGATTTATCCCTCATTGTTTCCCACCAGGGTTCATCTCTAATTGTCAACTGTTGCCATAGAACCTTGAAACTAACCAACAGGAAAGTGGCTTTCGCCTGAATCTACATCATAGCCATTCTGTAAAGTGTTTAGAAGGGACACTGCAGGTGAGTGTGGCAGGCATTGCCTCTGCTCCCTCTTAACAAAAAAAAAAAAAAAAACCAAACCAAAACAGATGGGTCAGTCAATTAATGGCATTTTCAAAGCCTTAGAAGTGTGAATTGCAGAGATCTCCAGCCGTGTCGTTACCCTCTTGATAGCGGGGGATTCCTAGAGCACGATTTCTAGTGACTAACTACGGCTCCCTCCTAAGTCTGTCCTGCGTACAGCTGTGCAAGTGGCTAATGCCCGTGGGTGTGTAGTGGTGACAGTGGTGAAGGACACCTAAAAGGGTTCAGAAGTTGTTGCAGTCTGAACCTCTGAGTCTATGAATTGGGTTTGGAATTTCATGGAAACAAGTTGACCTGTGAAACAGTGTTGTTCCGTAGAACTTTGCAAATAAGTTTCTTTGTATTTTAAATGGTTGCGGGGATTTTCTTCGCTGTTGTTCTAATGGAGCTAAAAGTGCATGGAAAAAAAAATCACAGTCCAGCCTTTAACTAGTTGTACCAGATGCTGATGGTTTGGTCTGGGAGAATGACTGGGCCACCGTTTGGATTTGCCTGTATTGATTTTTGTTCTACTAGCTTGTGTGTAGCTTTAAAATGGGGAGAATACTGACTTTTGGAAGCCTCAATCACATGTATTTGCCACCATTGTTCTTTTTAGGGTTTTGTTTCCAAGACACTGGATTCTGTTAGTGCTCAATTTGCTGCTTCAGCTTTGGTTACATCAGAACAACTGATGGGATTCAAAATGAAGGATGACGTGGTGCTTGGAATTGGGGTGAATGGCATTCTTCAGGCCTCAGGTGCGCAGCTCTCCCGCCGAGTTGGGTTGCATCGCGCTTTTGACAGCGGAGATGTGTCTGTCTGGAGCTGAGGGGGTTCTGAAAAATAAGCTTCCTCTTCTGTTTTTCTTTGGCAGGAGTGTACAAGGGCTTACACCTCAGTAGTACTACACCGACAGCACTTGTCCATACCAGTTCATCATCAACAGCAGGTTCAGCCTTGTTACAGCCTTCAAATATAACGCAGACTTCAAGTTCCCACAGTGCACTGAGTCACCAAGTAACTGCTGCCAATTCTGCGACAACTCAGGTTCTGATTGGGAACAACATCCGATTAACTGTACCCTCATCAGTTGCCACTGTAAACTCTATTACCACGCTCAACGCACGACATATACCTAGGACTTTAAGTGCTGTTCCATCGTCTGCCTTAAAGCTGGCTGCAGCCACAAACTGTCAGGTGCCCAAGGTTCCGGCTTCATCCTCTGTGGATGCGGTACCGAGGTAGGTTTCCTACAGCTGCTTCTGTTTCCTGCTCTTCATGCTGCTTGATGAATGTATTCATGGCAAAGAGGAGTGGTTGTGTTGGATCAGGTTGGCTTAAGTTAACGTGGTGTGTAACGGTGATGCCCTCCCTGGGGAGGAATGCGATAGACAGGCTTTTACACTGAGAGTTTTCCAGCACGTTCTGCCACCCCCATACCAAAAATAAGCATGAGCTCAAAAGGGAAACGGGTGATCTGTTAGTCCTGTGCCATAGCAAAGCTCTCCACCAGTGAGTGCAGCTTTCAGCCCTTACTTTATACGTGAAGGCTGAACAGTTCCAGCATCAAATGTCTGTCTGTCCTTGGGAGTGAGTGTCGGGTAGAGTTGGCCCAGCTGCTGGCCCAGCTGTGGTCCAAGACGCTTCTGTAACTTGAAGGCTGCAGAAGGCTCCAGAGGGTATATTATGTTTTGGGTATCTCCAAATTTGAGAAAAGGATTTGTCACATTCTTTAGCTAAAAAACCCGTTTCCATTTCTAAATGACAGTTCCTAATCTCTGATACCTTCATTGGTTGAAGATAGTTGCCCAGAAGATGAATTAAAACAGGAGAAAGAGAAAGTCAGTTCAGTGGCTTAGACAGTTCCAGATCCTGGGACTGGTGGCTTCAGCAGCAGCTTCTTCTGTTGCACGTGTTTTACTGCTTCATCACACGTTGGGATGCTTAGAACACCCTTCTTTGTGTCCTGGATGAGGTCGGATAGTCTGTGGGGAGGCTGCCCGGCGTGGCAGGCGTTGAAAGGGGCTGTAGCTGGGAGGGAAGTGCACGCAGAGTGCGGGAGTGCAAGCTGGGGGTGCTGCACCTCTGGGTCCTTCTGCGTCCCCGTGCAAGGCCTCTGCGGTGTGTTGGCAGCCCCGCATTCTGCGTCCCCGTGCAAGGCCTCTGCGGCGGGTCGGCAGCCCCGCGTTCTGCGTCCCCGTGCAAGGCCTCTGCGGCGGGTCGGCAGCCCCAGTTCTGTGTCCCCGTGCGAGGCCTCTGCGGCGGGTCGGCAGCCCCAGTTCTGTGTCCCCGTGCGA
>VZTM01011778.1:52881-76833 GCA_013400555.1 Jacana jacana | reverse complement strand
TTTCCGTGTTTTTATTGCAAAGTAGGAGCAACCGTGTCACAGAGATGTTTAAAAGTGCATTTGGTCATGTTTATGAAGCATTGAGGTCCCATTGTGATGAACTCTGTAAAAAAGTTAATGAGGAAAATATTACTGTCTTCTGTCAGAGCAGGTCTCAAATAGTGTGCAACAAATTAGTTGTGAGACCCCGGACTGGATAAGCAGGGAGAAAGAAAGCACTAAATAGCTCCTCATTGAATGAGTAACATCCTTTCTGTAAATATAATGAAAAAAGGTCTTGAAGAAAAATAATGAAGTCTTGTAATTAAAGATTGTATCAGCATTCATATGCCCAAAGCTCCTGGTTTAGAGTTCTATGGGGAATTTAGTTTGGGGATCTCATGATATGAATGCGTGATATTGCAACCTGAGTAATGTTCTTTTAACAAATTGCTTTACTGCAATGCACTCAAATTAAGAATGGAAGAGGTTTAATTTTGATTAAATTATAATTCTCACCCTTTAATTCTTTAATTTGATTTAATTATTTGGAGGATTATTAAAAATATTACAAGAACCATTTCATGAATCAGTTGTTCATCAATCTTAACTTACTTCATTAAATTTAAAGATATTACTGTCATTTCCATGGTTATTGCCACAGCAGTATTTATGTTGAACCAATATTAGATTCTTACATCGTTAAGCATAATACAGTGATGGACTGAGATACAGTCCCGGATGGGGAGAGGCTACTGCCTTTACAAGTAGCAGGGCAAATTGTACAAAAGGAGACATTTCAAATCAAGGCTAAATGAAAAAATGCGGTGCACGCAAATATTGTGGTGATTCTGACAATGGGTTCCCTTTTATTTAAGTAATTGTATTTCTAGGTGGCATGTTGTGCAGAAAGACTTAGCTATGTAGGATTTAAGGAATAAAAAACAACAACAAAACCAAGCAGTTAACAAGGATGTGAAAAATAAATGTTGGATAAGGGGAGAAGAGTATGGTGGGCCACCAGATAGAGAGTGAATGAGGGAATGGGAGCAGATAGCCCTAAACTCAGAGAATGGCCTTAACAGGGAAGAAATTATTCTTCAGCATCTTTTGTAAACTTGACTTTCTAAATGGTTCTGGCATTACTTTCTTGATCCTTCAAGCTTTGATTAACATTTGATTTCAAATTCATTGATACAGAGTGTAAAAGTAAAATTCACTTAAAAGGAAAGATTAAATTTAAATGTCCATGTTTTCTACAGTCAGCCACCAGTGCAAGATTGTGCATGTAAATGTTTTGAAGTGTACACCTTGGGTGATATAAGTAACAATACAGATGAGGGGATGATTAAACATGAAAGCATGTATTTTCACCTTATTTTTTGGTTTGTTTGTTTCTCAGGCACTGTTTAAACAAATAGAGCTGTTGTCTTGGACAGGTTCTATATGCAGACCTTGCTCCCTTGTACAGCCCCCACTTGATAATTGTCTTGTGGAGACCTCATTAGTGTGAGCTTAGCGCTGCTTTGAAAATCCCCCCCTCCCTTTTAGAGGGAGCTACTTTGTTCATTATTTTTGCTGACTATTAGTTTGACCAAATGAGCCTGTTGGAGAGATGATAGGCGGGGATGGGTGTAAGCAGAGATTGTTGCAGCACTTTATGGGGTGGGTTAATCACTATGGATGAATTAAGAAATTGTATGGGACCTAAAATGAACCTTCTTCCTACCTGGTGTCAAGCCCCAACTACCCCAATATCCCTGTCTTTCACTACTTTGTTTGCCTTTTCACCCAGGTGGACACTTGAGGTTTAGTCAGAAACGGGAATACCAAGTTACAGTAAGAAGGTGTGTCTTTGCTTTCTGCTTGCAGACCCTCTGAAGCAATTGAAACATCTCACAGTACTCTAATAAGATTTTTGTACCTTCTTTTTTCTTGACCTGGTGGTCTGAATACATATCTGAACATGGTTTAAAAAACATATGCAACATCCAAATCTAGGTTCTGATAAATGAAGTCTAAGAAGACTGCCCTGAAAGTCAGAAATTCTGTTATTTTGGGTCAAGGATCAATATGCCATTTTGTAATTGGAAATTTTGCTAAAGACCTTCTGGATTCATTTATCTCAGCTTTATTTAAAGTGGCATAACATCAGTATCTCCATTGTCCGTGCAGGGACAGCACATTAGAACAGAGTTTCTCTAATATTAATTAACAGCTCTTTCAAAGATTTATTAGAAAGAGAACTGTGAGGATAACCTCAATAAAACTATGTATCCACTTACTGAAACAAGGTGCTTGTTATAGTTCATATCTATATTACCTTTCATTGTATGCAATTGTTAGCTGTAGTTAATGATGGATTATAAATTTCTTATTAATTATTCATTAATAAATACTGCTATAACATTGTAAGTAAGATGCTTGCATTTTTTGTATACTCCATGGTATTGCCCACATATAAATACTGGTTTTTGTAGATTCCATTTTGCATGTATCTGTTGAGCAGTATATAAAAGAATACTATAATTACTTTCCTTTTGAATAACTTATCACTTATTCCAACTCTTGTACTTTTTCTTAACCTGACTTCACAAACTGTGATTTCTGTTTTTATTTCATGTTTTATTTCCTCTTTGCTGCTCTTCATAACACAGAAGAATGAGCAAACCACTGTGATTTACTTTAATCTTTAGCCTATTAAATCTTGCACTTGAAGGTCAAATTTAAGCAGAGGCAAATCTATGCTTCTTTAATAAACTTTAATTCTACAAATAGAATGTGATTGAAACTAAATTGTAGTAGGATTTCATTTTAGAATTTCTTTCTTCCTCATTTGGTAAATATTGGTTGAAGGGAGGATAATGAGAATCTGAAGTTACTTATTCCCCAGAGTCCAGGCATCGTTTTCATATGGCTTTGTTAGAATGTTACAGGAAGATATCTGGTAAAAATAGTAAAACTATGAGCTTATTGCAGGAAAAGAAAAAGTCAGTGAAGGGTAACAGAAATTATTAGCAATATAGGAAAGCTCTTAGTGTAGAGCAAAATGAGAAGAAACCCATTCTTATCTCTAATTAAATTTCATAAAGGGAAACATTGCCTGGTTTAACTTTTCAAGTCAAGAGTGTATTCCTTGCTAGAAAATCTGAATGGGAATTTAAAGTTTAATAAAAAAAGGATTGGATGCAATTAGGTGGCTTGTGTTATGTATTAAAACAAACCACGGAATTCTAAGTGATAGTTCTGATTTAAAACTGTAGGGAAGTTTAAACAATAATTTTTAAAGTAATTGCATCTTACAGGTAGGATATAGGAAAAAAAACTAGAGAAAGATTCAGAGAGGGCTCTGAAAAGCTTTTAAACATTTCTAATATAATTATATAGGAAAATGTTTTCCAAGAAGGAGTATGCTAAAATTATGTTTNTTATACTGAGCATGATGCGGGTGGGATGGAATACCCCTGTTGGTCAGTTTGGGGTCACCTGTCCTGGCCGTTCCTCCCTACAAGTGTAACCCCTCTATCAACGGGGCAAATGACAAAATTACCTGACCTTGGTTGTTATAGCAATAAGTATAAGCAAGGGCCTCTCTGTACCATCCCTTGGTATCATCAGGTCTTATTACTCTGAGACGGATCAGTTTCTGAACAATGTGCTGTTAATGTCAGACTTTAGTTAGAAGAGGCCCAGCTAAAAAAGTAACACTACTGAACAGAAAATTGGTTTATTTTACCTCAAACCAGGACACTAAGCTCTACAATGTATAAGTTAAGAAAAAAAAGCCCAAACATTCTTCACCCAGCTGTTTATTTCTTAATGTCAGGCGAGAGAGATATCAGTGGGGATCCATTAGAATAATATTTCTGGGGAAAAAGAAATGCTGAAAGCAATTTTAAAGAAATTTAAGAGTACCAATGTTACAGGAAACTTTCATATAATGAAAGAAAGAAAATGTTTTTTTCCCCCTATTACTCTTAAAATCTAATAACTCTTATTTAATGGTTGAGAATTTACAGGGAAAGTACGCAAGTGTTGCTCTGAGAAAAGATTTCCCTTTCTGCTGTATGAAGCAGAAAACACAGAGATGCAACAGGTGTATTAGTGGACAGATCTGGGGCATCTGCTTCCTAATTAGTTAAGCTGCACCTGGGCTGTGGGTTGTAGTTCCCAGAGTCGTGGTCTAAGGCTTTTGAGTGATCTTGGCCCTTTCTGCAGGGAAAAGGTTGTCTTCAGCAAGGTGATGTAGTATTCAGAAGCAGAAAAAATATTAAATCAGGAAAGGAAGGTGTTCTTCAGTAACAGAGGTGAGTGAAAGTGGTGGATTTGTCAGTCTGTAGCTGATGAGGTGGGTGGACTGGAGGCTGGCTGAGTGGCATGGGTGGTAGTCAGGTATTTGGAAAATGGGTGAAAAGGCTTGACTTTTTACTGACTGAGGAAAAGATGAGACTCTATATCTTTCAAATGTACTGACTTAGCTAATATATGAGAGCAGGATGGACCAATTCTCCTATGGGAAAGAAGAGGGATCTCTGCATTGCCTTCTATAGGAGAAGTTCACATGCATGTGGTTCAACTATTTAGGCTCCAGCCATCGGTGTGGGATCTCTAGAATGCCTTGAGCCCTGAGGAAAGGCAGGACTGGAGATATTTTTCTCTTCATTGCTTGGTGTTAGATTGTTTCGGTAGAGCTTAACTCAACCTAGTGGACCAATCTAAATATTCAATATAGTGCTCTGACACGTGAGGTGTCTTGGTGGATACACTCAGGCGGTATCTTGGTGGATGCAAGGGCAACTGAAAAACTTTGCCCTGGTCTCAAAGTGCAATGGATGCTGTATACAAGAGAACACAGGTTTCAGGACTCAAGTTTGAAAAGAAACATTATCAGAAATTTAATCTAGGAAAATAAGTGAGGTTATTGTGGAAGACAAAATGTTTGGTGAGAAGGAAGCAAAGGTCATAATTAAGAAGCAAAGCTGTGTCCTGTATTAATGATTGAGCTGTGGGAAGGAGGAGGAATAATTTAGGCTGGTGCATCTCTGTGTGTGAACTAGAAATTCTGCAAGAATTTGTGTCTTTTCCTGACTTTTAGGGAAGTTTTTCTACTGTTTGTGAGTTGTGGAGGTGAAAACTTTAGTCTCCTTAATGGCCTATACAAACTTAGATGTGCTGTTTCAGTGTGTTAAAGTGTTAGAAAAATTTGTTTGCATGTTCCGACTGCTCTAATTAAATTTAAATCTGCTTAAGAAGAATGTAATTAGAGTAGAGCAAGCCTTCTGGAGGCATTTTAATATCTGTTTATACTGGCATTATTGCTTTGGTTAGTACATAAATTTATACTTCAGCTATAAACACATTATGTCTTTTTAAATTGTCATTTCAGCGGAGATGTTATCTGGAAATGCATATTCTCCTGTCACATCGTAACCGCTAAGTAAAAAGTAGATTAAAGCTATTGTTTCAGAAGCTTTTTAAATACATTTCAGGTTATTATCAGT
Organism: Jacana jacana; assembly: GCA_013400555.1. Classification (NCBI taxonomy): domain Eukaryota; kingdom Metazoa; phylum Chordata; class Aves; order Charadriiformes; family Jacanidae; genus Jacana; species Jacana jacana. The sequence continues at coordinate 71,353 of VZTM01011778.1, read as the reverse complement.
TTCAGAAGTTACATCTGACTGGTCAGCTCGGAGAAGTCATTATATATCATGTTTAAGGATATTTTGTGTGATGGCATAGATGTGAAACTTGTTTCAATCCTATGTACAAAACTGGATTTAGGCAGTGAACATGTTCTTAGGACATTGTACCTTGTGTCTAATGAAGAGTTAAAACTTGGTTTGCTAGAAGACTTATCGGATGAAAAGGCTCAAAAAGAGTATATGTCTTTGTTGTTTTCAAGACTGTACCAAAAAGCTGGCAGTGGTTTGGAGGTGGAGACCATCTGATGGAAAGAAGCAGCCTAAGTTCCTAATATTGGCTGTAAAACTGTATGAAAAAGGTTTTGCAAGTGAAAAAGTCTGGTTTGTGAAGAAAATAGAAAGACTTTTAGCTCAGATTTAAAAAAAAATAAGAAAAAGTAGACTATTTATGATGAGAATGCTAGGGATGTGTCTAATCCATCATGTGCTATGCTATTTAGTCCATGTGGAGTTCTAGAATCTTCTAAGAAGGTCTTGCTAGAAGAAAGGCTCATCTAGCTGATCAAAAACCTCCAGCATAGTGGTGTGTTCACAGCAAAAAGCAAAAAGAATGTTAGTGTATTGTGGAATATGCTAAACTATACAGGATCTGTCAACTTGGGTCGGGGTCTGAATTTGCACTAGTTCATTGTCTACTTGGAGCAAGTTGGGCTCTTCTACCATGTAATAAAAGCCTTAAAAATGCTTCTTTTCTTTGACTGGAAAATCACTTTTAGACCTGGTTCTTTTATTTTCTTTTTTTTTTTCTAAAGAATTCTTTGGCTTTCCTGATACACAGAGAATGGTATATTGCAACTCAAACAATTAGTCCTGTGCTTAAAGGATGATCAGTAGTCTCACATTTAGCCTGAAATGGAATCACAGCTATTACAGTTCATTTCCCATTCTTCTTCCTCATTTCATATTCTTGTAGGGGGTTTTTGTTGTTGTCTTCACAGAACTATTTACTGATATTCCAGACCACGTTATAAAAATATTGAACTATTTTAAATGTAGTAAAGTGTCAGAAGTTCAATATTTCCTTGTGTATATCAGTGAAGGGTGGCAAGGTTCCGTAATTCTGTGCTCAGGTGCACAACTCTTCTCTCATTCTCCTTCACAATTAATGATTTCTCCGTTAATCACACAGAAAACAAATAAAAATCCCTTAACACTCGTTGAAGCAAACATTGTGCCACATCACAACTTAAGGTTAGTTTTGGAGTGATATGGTGCCTTTGGGAAAAATCAGACAGCAGTCCTGCTACATAAGGCTTACAAAAATAGAGCTGTTATGTGAGAAGTTGGAGAGGCACATACCCAGTGGTGGACTCTTACAGGACAGGAATGCTCCATGTAGATGGGAAAGAGCGATGGTGCACTTCCTTCTGGGCTCCCAGCCTTCCCCAGGCTCCAGCTGGTATCGGAGCTACAGCTGTGCATTTCTTCTGAATAAATCCACTTAATCCTCTTGGACAGGCACAGAGGGCTAAGAATAATCTTGCTCTTTAGATTTGACTTTTTTTGGTCAAATACACACATATCCATCGTTCATTAAAAAATAATGTCTCCAGAAGCAAGACAGTGTTTTAAACTTTAAGAATGTGGAAATAAAGAGTAGAAACAAGTATTTGTTACTGTTGCAGAAATCTTAAAGCTTATTAATTTTTATTTTACCTTTAATGAAGAATTACACGCTGGCTTGGGCTGAAACAAATGGAGTCCTACAAAGTTTTATTGAGTTTTATAGAAATAATGTAGAACCTATGACAAGATGCAATCTTTCTTTAGATTTGTGAGTCTATTAACTCCGTGATTTCTTTTTTATCCAATATTTAACTTAAAGACTTTTACTGCATACATTCACCATTCTCTAGTGCAAAGCCTGTGGCTGTAATGGAAGACCTGACTTATTTTGTGACTTCATATTCTCTCCTAGGGTGAGGTGTGTGTATCTCTGGAGAAAACAGGCTGCTGCTTATGGGACAGCCTTAAAACTGTTGCTTTATTTTAAGCCAGAATTCATAGCTGAAACTTACTTGCTCTCAGCATGGCTGTAGAATGCATATATATATGCACATATATACCATTATTATTATCAAAAGTGTGTGAAGTTTTTTCATCAAATTTACCTTGAAGTCTACTTTGCCACTGAAATTGAAGAGAATAGTAGTCCCTGTGAAGAGCAGGATGATAAAGAATAAATAAAAATGCTTATGGCTCTCTTTTGAAGAGAGCAATGACATAATATACATTGGAAATATAATATATTGCAATATATTTCTCTCATATATTGGAGACAAAGCTCAGATTCCCACATGAGACCAGAAGAATCTAGACTTTCTCTTTTACTTCCCAACTAGGAATGCTATTTCCTTAATGTAGAAAAGATATACTTGTTTCTTGTAATCTTGCCCAGGTGGCCAAGAAGGCCAATGGCATCCTGGATTGCATAAAGAATAGTGTGACCAGCAGAAGTAGGGAGGTGATTGTCCCCCTGTACTCAGCACTGGTGAGGCTACACCTTTAGTATTGTGTCCAGTTCTGGGCACCTCAGCACAAGAGAGATATCGAGGTGCTGGAGCGAGTGCAGAGGAGGGCAATGAAACTGGTGAGAGGCCTGGAGAATAAGGCTTATGAGGATCGATTGAGGGAGTTGGGGTTGTTTAGTTTGAAGAAGAGGAGGCTGAGGGGAGACCTCATCACTCTCTACAACTGCTTGAAAGGGCATTGTAGGGAGATTGGTGCTGGTCTCTTCTCACGGTCAATTAGCAATAGAACAAGAGGGAATGGCTGCAAGCTGCAGCAGGGTAGGGTTAGGCTGGACATTAGGAAAAAGTTTTTCCCAGAGAGAGTGGTCAGTCAGTGGAATCAGCTGCCCAGGGAGGGGGTGGAGTCCCCATCCCTGACTGTGTTTAAGAGTAGGGGAGAACTTGTAGAGTAGGGCTGATGGTTGGACTTGATGATCCCAAGGGTCTCTTCCAACCTAAATGATTCTATGATTTTAGATGTGGATCCCTCATAATTGTTCATTCCTTTTTTAATGTTGTTTCAAACACTTGAAAATTGTTCCCATGTATCTTTTCCCTGTTGCTCTCCATAAACTCAGCCCTTCTTCTTAGATTGCAGTTTCTAAGCTTATTGATTTTTTTCTTGTCATACTTTCAGCTTGGTCTAATATTTATTTTAAAAGTACTCCAGGGTACTCCAGTGGAGGATTGTCCTGCAGCTCATCATAGTCAACAGAGTAAGGACAGTTTGTTTAATGTATAGTTTAATCTGGTTATCGGAACCTTTGCAGTGCTGCTGCTCAGCCTTTTATTTCACTTTTTTACTTAAAAATGCAATCCGCTTTTTGAGAATTTTTATTGACAATCTGCCTTTGAAGCATTAAGTATAAATCTGACCTGTAAAACCGCTTCAAATGAAACACTAAAGACTAGGAAGGAAAAGATGTTAAGAACATTGTTGCTTCCAAAATTTTAGAACTTTCCAAGATATTGTTAAACATCTCATTTATATATATATATATGTGTAAAAAGAAAAGCAGGTTAGAAAACTGAAATTCAACAGTATATTGCCAATACTAACATAGACTGCAGAAAAAGTCATCCTAAATAATAGCAATAAATCTATCGGGTTAATAATCGTTAGTTTTTATTTTCATTTATTTTTATCTTTCTCTTCTCTGTGTTTGCAAACAATTAAAATATGTGTCAAAATGTCATAGAACGTAGGCATGCTCTTATTTATGAGCTTTATTGCATTTGTTTCTAGGGGATTATTTAGGTGTTAGTAATTTCTTAGAATCATTATAGAACCATTGAATGGTTTGAGTTGGAAGGGGCCTTAAAGGTCATCCAGCTCCAACCCCCCTGCCATGGGCAGGGGCACCTCCCACCAGACCAGGTTGCTCCAACCCCCATCCAGCCTGGCCTTGAACTCCTCCAGGGATGGGGCAGCCACCGCTTCTCTGGGCAACCTGTTCCAGTGTCTCACCACCTTCACAGCAAAGAATTTCTTCCTAAAATCTTATCTAAGTTCCCCTTCTTTCAGTTTAAAACCATTCCCCTTGTCCTATCACTCCACTGCACAGGGATAATGAATTGCTCCCCCATTTCCACTCTATCTGCCAAAACTCCGCACTTTGTCACTTGCCTGTGTCAGCCCTCCTGTCTGAACTCAAGCAACTCTGCAGAAGCTGTACTCCCTACTGAATATACTGCTCAAACTTCTGTAAAATATGTCTTCTAGACACTTCAATGGAGTCTTTTTAAACATATAGACAAAAAATGTAAGGCGTTTGTTTTTTTTTTTTTTATTATAATCAGCTTTTCCTTATTTTAGTGGAGATGACAGTCTGTTACCTATATCACACTGTGTTATATAAAGTGCTGCAATTGAATTCTGACTACCTGAATCAATGCTAGACTCCAGCACGGCAATGTGCTGTGAGGAGCTGGGCTATCCGGGTGTTATGGCTGTGGGTCAGCCTGTCGGCTCACTATTCACCAGGCCCTCCTTTCCCTCCGTTTCTGGCCATTTAATCCCATTGCTTGTTTTCTTCTCGTTCCATTTTTTATCTGTGCATGTGCTAAACCCAGCTCAGCTCAGTAACCTATAGAAAACCACCTCTGCATAGAATATGAATTTCTTTTTTCTCCCCCTCCGCTTCATGCTGATGGTTAAATAAGTTTACTGTGCAATCAGGCAAGTACCAGAGCTAATAACAGAGAGCAGGCAGGGTCACACGGTGAGAAGAAGGGGAGGAATAGCATTACCCTTTATTGCAGCAGTGAATGACTTAATCAGCTCTTTGGTGTTGTAGAGACTCTAATTAGTGCCTTCAGTTTAGATGTCAAATTTGTCGTGACAACTAAGGTAGGCACTCTTAATACTGTCCCATGGTCATAGAAAATACTAGATTATTTTCATTCTGTCTTATTTGGCTTTTGTATTTTGAAAATCGCACAACCCTCCAGAATACTTTTGTTTGTTTGTTTGTTTGCTTGTTTCCAAAAGACCGTACCAAGAGAGAAGATCAGATTAGAAAGATGGAGTCATAAACCAGGTGGAAGCTGGCTGTTTTCCCACTGTTCTTGCTCTGCTCTGTAAGAAACTTGGAGCTAGTGGCAGAGATTGTCTGAAAATATGCAAATTTTGTGGGAAGCATAAGGAAGTAGTTAAAAACATTCAGCTGAGATTATAAATACTATCTAACTGCAAGCAGTACCTGTACTTTCCTCTACTGGAGGCTAGTTTTCCTAGGTAATGAAACTGTATCTTTTCTGCTTTTTGAAATCAGACTTGCAGGTATCTCTGAAATTGCCTTTTGAATTGTTCTGTACCAGCAAAATGAACAATTTATTATAGCAATTTCAAAATAAAATTATTTCTTACTGTTTGTTTTTTTATATATATATATATTTAAGGATAGCGTGAATAAAATCATTGTCGGTTCCTATTATATGCTGCAAAATGTGGTGGTGTAAAAGTGCTTACATTATCAGGAGTTCCAATACAGTCATAAACGAGATGCCACCTCATTTCAGTAGATTTATCACAGGCAATACATCTGTAGAGAGAAAATTTCAAAGAAAATTATAGTAAATAAGCCTAAAAATTATAACCTCTCTAAACTGTCTGTCAGCAATTCAGGATTTACTTGGATTATGCAAGTTATTTCTCCTTGTGCTGCCTTTTATCAAGCTCTTTGAAAGGAACCTATACTTTGAAAGTAGCTGTGGTTGGCTTTTCAATGCACATTATTACGATGTTCAGCAGTAGGATGAATAGATCAAATTTGTGTCAATAGTTCTCAAATTTCCAATTGAATGTAAGTTGATATGAGTTTTGCTCATTTATTGGGGCAACCCATTACAAGGTATAGTAACAGAAATTTCTCAGGTTAGTAATAGAAGTTTCTCAATTTTCTATCTGAGTTTTTCTTTAACGTTTACCACCCTATTGTGAAGATGTAATTAGTAGAAATGGATGATCAAGTATGTCTTTCAATCCTGGTTTTAAGCTTCACTTTGATTTAGGAACATTGGGGCTGTTAGAGGGGTTATTGTCAAAGATTGCTCTCTGTATACACTCTTTGTGAGTGGGCTTGATGGCAGTTAAGGAAGGGGAAGGAACACAAAAATTGTGATATTGGCACTTCCCCAGTCTTCCAGTCTCAAACGATGTGTGTCGTGGAGACTTCAGAAGGTAACACCTTTCTGCATTTAATATGGCTGGGGGGATTTTTTCCTTATGTTCTTTGTCTTGTAAGTTTTTAATGTGTGTGATTGTCTCTTGGCCAGGAGTTCCACAACATAACTAATGCCTGAACTACAGCTTTCTGTTTTGAACTTCTTACCAGTTTAGCACACAAAGCTTCATAACCAGTTTTACGGGCTTCACTGCTCATCATGTGGTTTGTATTGGAAATGCACATAGAAACATTTTAATTGAAAACTTTAGATGTTTTGTTTGATAAAGCTACACAAGAAACTTGTTTCCACTATGTTTTTTCAAGTTTTGTCATTTTTATTTGGTTTTTATATTTTAAAAAAAACCTAAATATTGCTGCTAGTGACAAAGTTTCCAATCCAGTCGTGTTCTCCAGTGGGAAGGATGTTCATGTGGAAAATATCTAGAAGCACTACTCTTCAAACTTGTGCTAATAAGTAGCACAAGTTTTTAACCAAAAAGCTTCATTCTAACCACCAGGAGTGTAAAACCACTCTCAATTTCTGTTGAAAGCTCTACTAGAAATTGTTCTTGGCTCTGACAAGTGTTGTAATCACCATAATGAAATCTAAGTTTTAGGCAGATATTATGCCTTTGAAGGATGTATGAACAATCTGTTAACAACATTAAAAACTAAGCGTGCTCACTAGGGGTTTACAAACTGCCAGAGACATTATTCCTTTAAAACTGTGCTTAGAAGTCTTTGTTCTGACAGTTCTTTATTTTTCTAACAAACAAACAAGATTTTAAGGAAAGGCTAACAGTTTCAAATACCGCCTTTTGAGTCTCCAAATGTTTTCCATAGCTTAGATGTTTTTTACATCAGAAAGAAAGTAATCCATTTCAAGTTCTGAGAAAATGTCTAGAATGGGTTTTGTTTGGTTTTGTTTTTTGTTGTTGTTGGTTTTTTTTTACAAAGTCAAAAGCATTACAGACTATGGAAGCACTAAATACATAAAGCAACTATATATCCTGCAACTTGAAAAAAACAAGTAAAAAGACCTAGGAGTTGATTTCCTAAGTATTTCTTATTTTACTGAAGATTCTAACTCCTGCTTTGAAGATGCTCTGCAAAACATCTTCAGAGCTACCCTTTGGGAAGGAAGCCCTTTTGTGTCTTTGCTGGGTATTGAATGAGTGACTGGGTAGGAAGTCTGATGTGACTTCTGGTGTGTTATTCTGCTTTTTTAATCCTTTCACAGTTTCCTTTTGTTTTCTACAAGTTTGTTGTTTTTTTTTTAATCTGCATACGTTTCTTACCCTGACTGAAGGTTGCAGGGTTATGTGTGGCACAGTTGGAGGTAGGTGAGTTTGACCTATGCAGCTATGCTGTCAAAAGTCATCACCGTGGAATCTGTGATGCTGGAAAAAACGTTTTTGTGTTCTTTCACCTAGGAAGTGAACTGTGATTTGGATCTGAGAGCTCTGGCAGAACTGAAGCTCTGCAGCTGCTCCGCTACAGCTGGATTAGCAGTGCTTTGAACATGCTGTGCTGTTGTACCACTGCAGGAGTGAAACTGTTTTGGTAGGTCACATATGATATCTAAATGTCCTATGTGACACCAAGTTAAGCGGGAGTGTTGATCTGCATGAAGGCAGGGATTGGATCAATGGGCCAATGTTAATGGCATGGGTTTCAACAAGGCCAAGTGCCAGGTTCTACACTTGGGCCACAACAGCCCCCTGCAGTGCTACAGGCTTGGGGAGGTGTGGCTGGAGCTGCCTGGCAGAAAAGGACCTGGGGGTGCTAGTTGACAAGCTGCTGAATATGAGCCAGCAGTGTGCCCAGGTGGCCAAGAGAGCCAATAGCATCCTGGCTTTTACTAGAAGTAGTGTGACCAGCAGAAGTAGGGAGGTGATTGTCCCCCTGTTCTCAGCACTGGTAAGGCCACACCTTGAGTATTGTGTCCAGTTTTGGGCAATTCAACACGAGAGNATTTTCTTCTAGCCAATCCCCAACATCCTGTCAAGCAGTTGTAGAGAGGCTGGTGCTGGTCTCTTCTCACAGATATTTAGCGACAGAATGAGAGGGAATGGCTTCAAGCTGCAGCAGGGTAAGTTTAGGCTGGATATTAGGAAAAAAAAATCCCAGAAAGAGTGGTCAGACCCTGGAATGGGCTGCCCAGGGAGGTGGTGGAGTCACCATCCCTGAATCTGTTTAAGAATCAATTAGATGTGGTGTTGGGGGATATGGCATAAAGGAGAACTTTGTAGAGCAGGACTGATGGTTGGACTCGATGATCCCAAGGGTCTCTTCCAACCTGAATGATTCTATGATTCTAAGTTGTAAACTCTTTGCATCATGGCCACCTCCCTCCTTCCTCTTCTTGCCTAAACATGCACTTTTCCTTCCTCAATAATCTCTGTAACCTTTGAGTTACCTACTACTTCCCCTAATGCTCTTGAGAACAAGGAATCCTTGCTGCAAAACCTAAGAACATGAACTAGAGGAAACAGTGTCTTATGACAACGGTCTGCTTGCTGACATACTACTTTGACCACGAATGGATGTCTTTTTGGTTTGTTTTTTTCGTTTGTTTGGGGGGTTTTGTTTGGTTTTATTATTATTATTATTATTTTTAATTTTTATGGGGGAGTGTGTCTTCCATGTTACAACTAACTATGGAAATATAGGCAAGCAATTTATGTTGCACTTTGGATACCTCTCTGAAACCTCACAACTGACATTTGAAAGTCATTAATTGCCATCAAGGTTAAAGCAGGATTACTGGAATTTGACATACTGGACTGTAAGAGTATATTAAGCCTCAACCCTGGCAAGGTCCTTGTACATGGTTATTGTTGCAGTGTACAAGGGGAGGCAAGAAGAGAATAATTACTCCTGAGCAGAAACTTGAGGAGGAAGTGCTGAGCTGGAATAGCTATTTTTGGTGCTTTAAGACCAGCTAAGTTGATTTCAGTGTTTGCTCTGGGAAACATCCCTTGAGCAAAAGAACCAGAAGAACTATTTGGATCCTTTACCACTTAGGTCGGGATTACTGTTCTGGCTAGAATACCAGCTGGGATTTTAGATTAAAGGAAAATAATGCTTCAGCTTTCTGATACTGAATTAAAGTTATGTAATTCTTTGTTACGTTGACCCCAAGATTGATTTATAATGTGTTGTGTTAATTTGGGATATAAAATAATATTTTTTAATACATCAATTTATCAAGTAATTCTCCTACCGTGACCTTAATTATTGAACTTTGATGGGTTTTTAGTAATTTTCATAGTAGTTTATTTAATGTTGGTATTTGCTCACTCATTAGTTTTCAGAAAATCCATGAAAATAAAACTGATTTATTATTGCTGGTTGCATAATAGGTCAGTAACTTCAAAAACATAAAACAGTAAATTCAAGAAAATTCTGATCGACCACAGAGGCTTTGTGCCTGCAGATTATAACAAAGAAGAAAAAAACAAAATCTTGCTTTAAGCCCCTTTCTGTTTCTAAATAGGATATTTTAACTTAACTGATGTTAAGGCTAGAGGAACATCATATATACTCTCAGTTGTAAATTCTGTAGTGTTATATGTAAAAACCTCATCTGATTAATGTGAAATATTAAAGACTCCCTACGGCTGTGATTTTTAGTTTACTGCCTCTTCCCTGTTCTTGTGCCACTATTTTATCGGCCCATTTGAAGTATTGAAGAGATTAGCGAGGCATCATTTTTTTACGTCACAGAGATATCCTAGTTTGACCTTATTCAGAGATTATTATATCTTCATACCTCTACACATCACACTCCATAAAATTTCCCTTGAAAGTCTTGTATGCTTTATCTTCAAGCTTATTGACTCAACTTCAATAAGAACTCCTCAAGGTAAAAGATTTCTCCTTGTCTTAATTTTTTAAATTTACCAATTGCTTGTCTTTTTTTTTTTCTTTTGTGGAAAAGAACTCAGTCTTTCTTAAGATGTTTGAATACATAGCCATAACACTTTTTACTCTGCCTTGACTTTCCCATACTGTCGTTTCTATCATTTTAATATTTTCTCCTTGATGATGAGCTCAATTAATGAAAAAGTATGTATGATCATCTTATGAGTCACTGCCAAGCTCATGCAATATTGATTGTCTTCTAAGCTTTTTGGAATGATGCAATCAGAATAAGATCTTAGCAATAATTTATTTTACAGGTATTTATTCAAAAACTGTCTGAATCATGGTTTATATTAATAAAAATGACACAAGGAATAAATTCAACTTGTTTATCCCGATCCATTGGTCCTAATGTTGCACTTGTTATAGATTGATGTGTTTACTTACTGAAACTTGCTCCTAAATGGGGAAACATTGCCCTCCAGCTTCTTGTCATCCATTCTTTGTCATCCATTCTTTGTCATCCGTTTTTTTGGACAACGCTAGGATGAATATCTGAATTATTGGATATTGTCGATGGTGTATATACAGTGAAAGAACTTGTGCAGTATAATATGATGCCTCCAAATAGGGTTTAACATGGAAGCTGAAAAATGTGAGGCAGGGGGAGATGAGTCTGGTGGGTGACACTATACTTCAGTTTTTAATAATGAAATATTTTGACCGATTCTTCTTTTCTCCATGTAAAGGGATAGTCTCTATTAAAAATGTATCCAATTCTGCTAGTATGTGCTTCCCAGTTTTGACAAACCATATGAAAACCGGTAAGGAAAATACATATTTTTATTGTACTTTTTTTCCTTGCTCCACAAAAGTAAGAGTACGTAGCTGCATCAGATTTTGTTCATGCAGTTGTTTGGCTACAAAACAAGGGGAAAAGAAAGGAATATAAAAGCAAAGAATACCCCCTTTCACCACCATCATCCTGGATATGACTAATCAGATTAGGTAAAAAAACAAGCATAAAATAAAAATCAATACTATCAGATTTTTGAGAACAAATTTAGAATGCTTTACATGTATTCTGTCTTTTCTGATATGTGAAAATACATTTCTTACTCTTCTTATCTTGCAGTTTTACTCTCTCTAGTGTGTGTATTCTGGTTTTGTTTCTGTGTTTCTCTTTCAATGCTTCTCCTACAACGTTCTGTTCTAGTCTCAGATCTCAGGATATAATACTTTCTACTTCTGGATGCTTAATTGGTGAATTAAATACTCTCTCTTTGTCTGTCCAACATGTATGCTTTTAGCTGTGATCATACATTAAACATCTTTTTCCTCTCTGTTTTCCTGTAAGTTTCCCAGTGTCCGTTTCCTTTGTCTCTTCTTTCTGACTGAAGTTTACTTACAGAACTGTTTTATTTCCCAGGGGAAAAGTTTCAGCTTGTGCATTCTGTGTGCCATCACATACTGAAAATCTAACTAGTTGCTTTGCCATCAGTCCAAAGAGTGTTTACTGCACCCAAATCAGTTGGAGGAGCAGTAAATATTGCAAAATTATGTTTGTTAATTACTGTCATACGGTCATTTTTCTATCCTCTTTAAAAAGTACCTACAAATGTTTTCTTTTTTTTGCCTTAACTAATGATGGTTTGTTTGTTTTCCCAATTATTGGGTAAAAGTGCATTACAACTAAAATTGTAGTGCAAATTTCAATGGAGGAGCTTTTGCTATAGAACAATGGGGTTTTTTTCCTCCATGACTGTGTCAGAATTTTCCATTCTGAAGATGCAGTTCTAAAGTTTTGTAGTTCTCACTTTCTCCTCCTCTTTAGAGTAACATTTAAATCTGCTGAGATTATTAGATCAGGATGAGATGAAGTTTTAACCTCTTATCATATTAAGAATTAAAAGAATAATAGTTTTTATTTCCTAGAGTTTCCTTGTGGCATAATCCAGTATGTACAATTCTGATCTACTTATCAGTTTGTTACAGCTACTACTGTAGATATAGGTCTTTTGAGTGGGCCTTTATCAGAAGAGAGATTGACAATCTTGTTCAAACAGGGAATATACAGATGGAGAAAGTACAGCAAGGGAGTGTCATGGTTTTGACCAATCGGACAGATGATGACCCCTCCTNAGCAAGGGCCTCTCTGCATACCATCCCTTGGTATAATCAGGTCTTATCACTATGAGACGAAACAATCTCTGAACAATGTGCTGTTAATTTCAGACTTTAGTTAGTTAGAAGAGGCCTAGCTAAAAAAGTAAAACTACTGAACAGAAAATTGGTTTGTTTTGCCTCAAACCAGGACAGGGAGAAACATATCAAAGAGAAAAGTAGTTTGTTGGCCAAGGTGGGGTTTCAAAACTGAGTGCAGATAGTAGGTGAGATGATAGCTTAGTAGATACAGCATTAACTAGGTAGTAGATACCATTGTGGAAATAAGTTCAGAATTCTTGGATAAAGACTCAACAACAGAAAGTAACTGGTAAGTTTTAGGTAGATTCCAAAGTGTATAAAAATAAAGTGTTGAAGGATTTTTCTTGTAGCTAGAGATGAAAGCTCAAATCTCTCTTCTGAAGTCTTGCCAACAGCTGCTCTTCAACCATGAGCCAAAGTACAGTGGTCATTGGTACAAAGTACTGGAGGCAAAGCTACTTTGACTTTGGTCAAATCTTGGATCCCAGGCTTGATGTTATACAAGTTCTATGCACCAGGAAATCAGAGATAATTCTTCAAAGCATATTTATTTAAGTTGCTTCAGACTGTTGGCTGTTTGAGTGACAAATGAGAATGAGGATGATGTCATTCATCTGTTGCTTCATCACCTCATATTCTTGGTCTCCTTCAGCCAAGTTGTGCCCCATCAGAGGGACAGTGGGACAGCAGAGATCACTTGGCAGCAGTCTCAGACATGCCCTTGCAGCAGGAAAACAGGAATGCTTAAACTCAGTTTTCTGAAGTGGTAGTTTCAGAAAGCTTAAGTTTAGTTTAGTTTAAGAAAATATGTTGCCTTTTGAATGCAATAAAGAAAAAAAAATGTGATGCCCAGGATAGGTATGATGAATGTGGACTGAATGAAATATTTTCCCAAATGAGTACAATTGAATAAAGATATTGGTATCTGTAGCTATAGCATCTATATTAGTATCAGGCCAAGAGAAGGAAGATTACATAGGAAGGTGTGTACTGACCACTTGGCCAAAGTGGACATCCATAAGTCCAAGGGCCCTGACAGGATGCACCTGTGAGTGCTGAGAGAACTGGCAGATGTTATTGCTGGGCCACTCTCTATCGTCTTTGAAATGTCATGGAAAATGGGGAAAGGTGCCTGAGAAATGGAGCCAATACCACTCTGGTCTTGCAAAAGGGCAAGAAGGAAGACCCAAGAACTACAGGCCAATTAGTCTCACCAGTGTCTCTGGGAAGGTAGTAGTGTGACTTGTTCTGGATGTCATCTCCATACATAATGAAGAACAGGAAGCTACTAGAAGTGGTCAACATGGATTTACAGATGGTAAATCATGCTTGATAAGTCTGACAGCCTTTCCTGATGTTACAAATGGATGGCTGGATGAGGGGAGAGCAGCAGATGTCACCTACCTTGACTTCAGCAAGGCTTTTGACACCGTCTCCCATAACATCCTCATTAGGAAACTGAGGAAGCGTGGCCTAGATGAGGGGACAGTGAGGTGGATTGAGAGCTGGCTGTGTGACAGAACTCAGAGGGTGGTGATTAACAGAGAAGGGACAAGTTGGAGGTGCTGTCCCTCAGGGGTCAATACTCAGTCCAGTCTTGTTCAAAATATTCATCAATGACTTGGACAAGAGGACTGAGCATATCCTCAGCAAGTTGGCTGATGATACCAGACTGGGAGGGCTGGCTGACACTCCAGAGGGCCATGCCACCATCCAGTGTGACCTGGAAAGGATGGAGAGCTGGGCAGAGAAGACCCTCATGAGGTTCAAGTGTTGGGTCCAGCACCTGAAGAGGAAAAAATCCAGGCACCAGTATAGGTTAAGGGTGGTACTGCTGGAAAGTATTCCTGAGGAGAAGGATCTGGGGTTCCTGGGAGATAGGAAACTGTCCATGAGCCAGCAATGTTCCTTTGTTGCCAAGAGGGCCAATGGAATCCTGGGCTGCACAGGAAAGTGTGGCCAATAGGTGGAAGAAGGTAATTCTTCCTGTCTACTCTGCACTGGTAAGGCCACAACTGGAATATTGCATCTGGTTCTGGGCTCCCCAGTTCAAGAGAGACAGGGAACTGCTGGAGAGAGTCCAGTGTAGGGCAACACAGATGGTTGAGATACTGGAGCATCTCCCTAATGAGGAAAGGCTGCGACTCTTTAGCCTGGAGAAGAGAAGGCTGAGGGGAGACCTTATTAATGCTTATAAGTATCTGAAGGGCGGGTTGAAGGAGGATGGAGCCAGACTCTTTTCAGTGGTTCCCAGTGACAGGACTAGGGGAAATGGGCACAAACTTGAACATAGAAAGTTCCATTCAAAGATGAGAAAAAACATTTTTATGGTGAGGGTGCCAGAACCCTGGAACAGGCTGCCTGGGAGGGCTATGGAGTCCCCTTCTCTGTAGATTTTCAAGACCCACCTGGATACAGTCCTGAGTAACGGGCTTTGAGTGATTCTGCTTTGGCAGAGGAGTTGGGCTAGATGATCTCTAGAGGTCCTTTCCAATTTGGACAATTCTGTGATAGTGGAGCCTTCCTGCTTTTTTCCTTGGCTTAGCGGACATGAAAGATATTTTGGGGTAGAATAGACTTTTCTCATATCTGCTTAGAACTTAGAGGAAAATGCCAACTGTGATACCTGTGATAAAATAATAAAAGGCAGTAAACAACCTGGTGGGAGAAGGTAAGCAATTAATAATTCTAACAAACCACCTAGAGGGTTGCCTTAGAAATAGATATAAAAATCAGAAGAAATATGAGACTAAGATCTGTACAGACATGGACTGATTAATAGCATGGCAAAAATCAGGATTTCTTTATCCTGAAATGCTACTTCTCCCATTTTTAGAAGATATGCTAATTATTTAGAAGGGTTGAGTTCTTTTTTTCTTTCCCTTTATCTTAAGGGAACTCTTATATATCCATTCTGCCTCTGTTTATTATTCCATTTTTGGAATCTGAGACAAAACATTCATATCTTCCTCCAGTGCTAGTTTTTAAATAACTGCTGTTTAGTAATGTGAAAAAGTTTCCATTTGCCCTTCACAACTCAGTGAGCTGTAAACACTGAAGTAATTGAGCCACCCACATTGTGGTCTGCAGGTGATATGAGTGATGTATTTTATTAGCATTTAATTAAATTGCAAATGTTATGCTAAACTGTGAAATCGCTGGCAAAAGTTAAATAACTGGATTAATTTACACTCTTGTTTGAAAGCAATAAATTAAAAGATTGTTGAGTAATCTGGAGAAAATATATTCTTCCACTCTCTTGAAGCAATTAACCTATACTCTGCTGCTTTTAAAATTTTTTAAAAAAATTATCCCTCAGCAAACCTACTGAAATTTGAGGCTGTTGCAATGTTAATTTCACACCTTCTTAGGTTAGGTTAATAACTTCTGATTATGACAATGAAGATTAAATGGATATCATTCATTCTTTAGCAGTAAAGAGATAATATACACTTGCAACAATTGCTGATGACTAAAATTAAATTTATGTTATTGCATTAAGATTCAGGGAGGGGTGTAATCATTTCAGTTTATGAAAAAGTAGATTCTAATTCAGTTTTGACTCATTCCTATTTGGTTATTTGGCTGTGTGCCTTAAGAAGCCTAATTATGTAAAAGCTATTTGATATGACTTTGTTTAGAACTGAATATTTCCAGTTAGAATTTATAGCTACCAATAGAAGATGCTGACTACTGCAGAGAAGGTTACAGCCAACTGGAAAGAGAAAGAGTATTCTGATGGGAAATGGGAGGCAGCAGGACTCCAACATCACATTTTCCGTTTGAGGAATGTAGCAAAAAAATCTGGAAAAATACAGAGTTTGTGGTTGCAAAATAAGGAGGCTTTACAGACTGAGAGGGTAGCTAGATTCCTATCCAGAATTCTTCTTCTTTTAAATTGCTTTTGTTTCTAAACCTAAAAAAAATTAGCATGTCCACTTGTTTGATTCTCCCATCCTCTGCTTGTACCTTCTGTAACTGCCCTCGCTCAACTCATCTCGGCTGAAAGCCTGGACTCAGTCAATTTCTGTAGCTATTGTTTCCCAAATATTAAGTAAACCATTTCAGGATTTTATTTTTTTTTTTTTAAATAGGGATGGCACCGCACGGAACCTAATTTTAAATAAAAATATTTGCTTTGGGGGTGTTATATTTTCACTAAAGCTGTTTTTAAGTTTAAAAAAAAAGAAGTGGAAAGTATGTGCTTATTGTGCAAACTCAATTTCTAAATGGTGCAGAAAGCAAGGAAATTGTAATTTCACTTTTGAAATTGTATATTTTAAGTTGTTTTAAGAACTTCCATCTTTAATTTCATACGGAGCTCTCCTGATAACTGGAGTGAAGTTGTTGTGGTTGTATGAGTCCTCTGAATATTCATGGGCTGACATGATTTGTAATTTATATTAATGGGGAACGCTAGGTATTCTGCACACATACAAATGTAGGTCTAGCAACAAAAAAAGTGTTAGTGTTTTGTCTTTTCTTGTTTTGAACTTGAATCCTTTTTTAAGGAAGCCAGACTGTTCAGATTTGAATGCTGAACACTTCTTAATGCCGTCTATATCTGGAGAAGACAAGAAAATTTGTGGGACTCCAAACAACTTGCAGAAGTGAAGTTTTAAATCACAATAACATGCAAATCTGTACTGTATGATAGAATTTTGGGGAGATGGGAAGACCATCTTTTTCTAAATGGAATTACTGTCATTATTGTATGCTTTTGTATACTGATCACAAGATTTCTGGATATACTTAAGAATAGTTCTAAAAACAAGAGATTGCACTGTTGATATATCCAATATACCAATATGTGAAAGAAGCACAAAGAATGTTGGCAGAAACAATGTTAGTTTCTTCTTACAGCTTAGTGGCTTGAAGTTAGAAATATTTAATCTTCTTTTCTCTAATTTCATACTTTCTTACAAAAGATTTCAATGAGCTTGCTAATGATAATTTTCATATTAGGTATTTCTTTGGGTGAAATTGCAGCTCATGAGTTAGTTGTCCAACTTAACTGAAACTACGGGGGCGGGGGGAGGCGGAAAACCCAACAAGATCAGTAGGGACTCTAATTCAAAAGAAGACCTGGGCACATACAGGAGACTGTGAAAAACTTAATTTCTAAATGTCTTGGTTTGGGGTGGACTGGCCACTGAGATGAGGACAGTAAATGTATCTTATGTGTGGGCTCTATATGCCCTCTTAGACAAAGTGGCCAGATACGTGTGGATAAGCATGCATACACAAATTNAGCCCAAATTGGCAGACTCACTAGGCAGGGCAAAGAAAGATCAAAAAAGACATGGTTATAGTCTAGTGAACCTGCCACTTAAAAGGCAGGGAACGTCCTGGATGTTTTCGTATTCCAGATTACTTTATTCAAAGGAATCCTCATTAATAATATTGAACGTAAACTTCTTCGTTTTCGAAAAAGTTAAAGAGCAGCAGCCAACAGCTTAAGCTTCTTTTCTCAGACCTTCCTAGAACAGGCCATCTGTCATACAAAGGAGCAAGGAGATACTCTGATGCACAATCTGTTGAGGCCAAAGATGAGGTACTAGTCAGGTTAATGAGCCCTGCACTAGATTTGGAATGAAGTGGCAGTTAATTCTTTGAAACCGTTAATTCTGATTTGATTAGTGTGTGGTGTTTTGTTTTGTTTTGTTTTGTTTTTTAGTTACTATTATTTCTCTGGATGTTTATTAATTAATAACTAGACTTTGATCAGCTAGCTTCCCTAAGATTGTTGAAAAGCCATTGGAGAGTAATAATTGCTAAACTGTGCTGTTTTACAACAATGAAGGCAGTGGCAAACCAAAATATACTTTTTGCTTTCTGCATAAATGTCTATAAAATGACATTTGTCATACCTCTGTTGTTACAGTAACTATTGCTGACTGTAGCTATTAGTTGCCACTTAGATTAGTCCAGTAGTCTGAAAGTTTGTGTGAATTCCTGTGAGTATTGTTTACTTTAAATGCTAAGTTCTTAGATTTCATTTTAACTGCTGCTGCAGTACTAAAAGAGCTCATCTCGCTGTACCTAAAGGATCTTTCTAGAAATGGTCATAATAAATGGTAATGAATCTGAATGCCACATACACCTCATTTGGTAGTGGTGTTTGTTCACATCTTGTAAGATGAATCAAGCTAGAATGTATCACGAAGCAAACAGTAAGCA
>VZTM01011778.1:23619-52755 GCA_013400555.1 Jacana jacana | reverse complement strand
ATTCATCATACCTGTGCTGTTACAATTGCTTGTGAAGATACAGGAACAGGTTTTCTTGAAGGGGATGCAAGTCTATGGGTAGCAAATCCCACTCAATTTTAGAGAAAAGGTTCCAAGTCCTCTGGGATAGTTTGATAAGGGAAAACATCTTGCAAGCTTTATTTCTTTTAACCTTGGAGTAAGAATAAAATAAAGGACTGGGGAAGATGACATTCTGGGTAAATAGATGACATTCTGTCAGTATATGTTTCTCCAACACTTTGACTAAAAGGCGATGGGCAGCTATTACAGTCTTGCTGGCTTTGGATTTCCAAAGTTTTCAGCTCTCAGGAATACAGTCTTGGACTGTACTGCTGTATTCATGTGAAGTAATATCTGAGTTGAGTGGGATTTGCTACCCCATAGACTTGCATCCCCTTCCAGAAAACTTATAAATTTCTCTCTGTGGAAACGTATTCTTCTCCTAACACCGTCATCATTCTTCACACACCTTTTATTGATTGTAGCAAGGCTCTTAGGAGCATGTAATCGCACAGTCAATAAGTTCTGCTTGAAGGTTTGCGATTATGCATTGGCAGAACACTAATTTATTTAGTTGGGCTGTATATTTAAATGCCACACACAAGTTGTATGTTTCTCCTGTATGGAAAATGTAGAAATTTCACTGAGCCAGAGGGTAGGTTGGCAACCTGGTGCACCTGTGTTGAGAACAGAAGTGATTTTGCCTTTGGAGCTTGTTAAATCACTGTTTTATGCCGGAGATGAAACTGCTGGGAGTAGGTAATTATTTCTTTTTAATTTTTATTATTTTGTTTTTATCCAGAAGGCAGATGTGTCTAGTCATGCCCATAGTAATCTTCCTTGTGATAAGAAGGGAGACAGAAGAGTTCAGGTAGTCTGCATTGCATTTCAAACTGTTCTTTGAACCTGTGTTATACATTACATCTCAGCTGCATGAAAAAGACATATTTGCTGATGTCACTACTAAGTGATAGAAACTGAAATGCGTAGACCCCTGAATACCAAGCAAAGAGGATTATCCTCTGCTTTGCTTAACCCGCAGTTTAAAAACAAAAATACGCTCTAAATGTGGCTATGTGGTTAGTTGCCTGCTCTGCTGTTTTGCTACTAGAAAGTAAAACATCCAAGGAACACAACCACCAATTCAAATATCTGTGTTCATAAAAAGGAAAAAAGTTTCTTTCAATAAAACCTCAGACTTCAGTGGGATTAATTGCTACAGAAAAATAAGAGATTCTTTCAACACTGGCGTCTTTTGTGGCTTGTCCTTCTCTTTTTGCCAGTAACTGAGATTATTTTTTTTTTCATCAATGAAATATTTTCTATTCCAGTTTTGATGTTATTCTAAAACATAGTTCAACAAGATCTGCTGAGGATTACTGAGGCTCCATCTGTTCTCGTCATGCATAGAAAATACTACAGATGATAGTGAGCAGATGTATGCTGCCTTAATAGGCAGTTTTGCTCAAAAACACTGAAATATTGGATCAAAAAGGCAAAACCATTTTAGTTCTATACAGTTTTCTCCTGTATTTGCCAGACTCTATGTATGTGTCTGACAGTCAGGCTTCACAAAACCTTACTTTTCTTTATCAGTCTCCAAAATATAGTTGTTGGGTTTTTTTTTCCTCGGAATTAGCATTTTTTTTACAGCCCAGGACGGAAGTCAGTTTCAAATCCAATGACATATGATATTTTAGCAATTTAGTGGCTATGAATGTATGATCCCGCTTTCTTTTTCTCTGGCCTAATAAATTTGGGGGGGGGAGATTGTGTACCTTGGATTTTTAATTATTTTTTTAAGTGTGGAAAGGAAGATGAACTCCAACTAGGCATCTTAAACATGTCATATGTCAGTGTGGTGGGTATCTAAAATAAAGATTCTTGCTTTGCCTTGAGTAGTGTCCTCTTAGATCTGGGGGGTAACTGGCCAGTTGGATGGGGGACAGGGATCAGAGCCTGTGACGGCTTGTTTTGGGTTGTGGCACTCTGCTCATCACCTAGAGGATGCGAGATGAATTCAAAGTGGCAGAGGTGTAATGAGTGTACTCAGACAACCGGGGAGACAGATAACCTCTCTTACTGGGAGGGGTGGGGGGAAAGCCGAAAGAAGCTGACTCATTTAGCACAGCAAAACAGAAAGCAGGGAGTTAGATACGATCAAGAGGCAGACAAAATTGTATCTAAGGTGAAGGATTAAGTTGGCACAAGTAATAGGTTAAACTTGTTGTGAGTCAGTTTATGCTGGAAATTGATGGAGCTCTGAGATAATTTTTCCAAGAGGAGCAGGAAGATGGCCGGGGGGGGTGGGGGGGGAAGCCACAAAGCTTTAAGGAAGGGTTTCATCAATTCATTAAATGAATTGTTGAACATGTGGTAATAATGACCAACACATACTTATAGTGCTGTATTTCTGTCAAATTTAAAGTCAATCTTTTCGTAACAAGCTTTGAATCTTTTGATGCTAGCGGGATTTAAAGGTATAAAAGTGGTATTTAGCTCCTGAGCAATCCTCCCTGATGCAGAACCCAGGACTCCCATTCTAGTGATCTCTTAATTTTCTTTTGGAGATTGCTTTTCACTTAGAACACATGCTTTGCCAAATACTTTGAAATTTTCTAATTTATCTTATAACTCCCCTACATTAGGTGTGCCCTTTTCTTATCTCTGTTTTTCCAAAGTGATGAGGATATGCAGTAATACTGAATGATTTCATTTTGGATAAATTTCATCTTTAGTGATTGTCTGCCTGTGGCCAAATGTGACAATTAATTGAATAAAAACCCAAACCCTTCTGGCTCAAACAACTTGATTATTTCTTTGATATCATATTGTTAATTTGGGGAAATAAAGCTAATCTAGCAATGATAAAGAATAGCACCACAGGAAAAGCTGGCAGTCATCATTCTAATGGTGCCACATTCTACTTCCTTGAGGCCACAGGAGAGAGTCTAAACAGTGCAATGATGATATTTGTGGAATATAAACCTGTAGCTAGATTCTATTCAGTACCTTCACTGCTGCTCCAGCAGCCCACATGCTGTAGTGTGATGCCACCCAGGCTGCTATTATGGGTCTGTAAACTTGGTTTCTCAGTACACTGATATAATAATGCTCGAAGAGTGGGATTCAGTCTAATTTTTTGCTACTAATAAACTTCATGCTCAGTATGATGATTAAATTAAGTTCAATTTTATATAAGACTAGCTAATACAAGATTTCAGTCTGTAGATTTGTCCACTAGGACTGTTGTCTGTGTACCCGAAAGCAAGAAAATATCTTTTATTTTGTCTTCATTTTCTCATGTATAAGGTAGAAAAGAGAATTACGATTAGCTGTCTCTTTAGTATTATTTTAGCTTTAGAAAGGAAGAAAATCTGTATGGTTAATTCAGCTTGAGATAAATGATAAAGTTGCAGCATCAGCTACACTCTTTTTCTAAGCTTGTAAATGGTAAAAGTTTCCTGGCATTAAGGAAACTCTGTAGTAGAGCTAGGAACAGGATTTTAGAAATAATTGATAGATGCTATAGGTAATATTCTGTGGATCTGAAAGGAAGTGTACTACAGTATGTTCTGAAACAGTGATTGCTAAATATTACTATTCTTACATCATTTGAGTAAGAAAATGTCTACTTTTAGTGGCAATATAAGATGACAAACAAGGCAGGAATACAGGTATGTGATAGTGCTACTTAAAAACTCTTCTGCCATTGCAGGATTATATGGATTTTTATGTGTGTTTGTCTTATAACTTTTGCAATTTTATTCTTAGTTCTAAATTTAGATCAATTATACTAAGATGCTATAACATTAAATATAAAAAGTTTTGGGGTTTGTTACTTTTTTGGGTCTTAATTGCAGTCTTGAATCTCGTATTTTGCAGACTGAAGCCACTAAAATAGAGTGCAAGTGTCCCATTTAGTGAGTAATGCTTACATGTAAATGCCCTTTTGGCATAGATTTGACCCTTTTATGGCATTATTATAGTTTTTAAAACTATGACCAGCTGAGAAATTTAGAAAAGCAAACCATATTTTTGAATTGGGTCTGTACTCTGTATTTGCCTCTGTTTTGATATGTATTAATCAGAAAGGATAACGAGGAAATGACTGAGCCACAGTCTATTCTTGGATAACACAGTGAAAATCAACCAATCAACATTTATAAATAAAGGACTTGATTTCATTTATTCAATTCATCAGTTGTATAGATTCTGTGACCATTTTTTAATTCATTTGACAGTAGCATTGCACTAAGAATTAAGAGCAGATCAGCACAACTAAGATATTCAGAGTTTTGGTTGCTTTTTATTCCTAGAGGACAATCTTAGCAGAAACCCTTGAGCAGTCCACAAGTTGACTTGGCTATTTCTCTGAAGGTACACATTTTTTTGAAGAACGTAATACAAGGTAAATCATCAATGTACTGCACTCTTACTTTTTGCTTAACAGCAGCAAAACCAAGTGCTTCTGCATGACTGGTTAGAAATGCGCATAAGCACTCACCTATCCTGCAATTAATAGATAAGCAGCATAGTGTTAAGCAGGCTGTCTACAGTTGTGGGAACTCTTGGGAAAAGAACAACAACAGAAAAGGAAGTGGAACAGGAAGCAGCCAGGCAAGTGCAGGGATGTCTTGCTGAAAAGCCAAGCCAAACTGTCTAATCAAAACATAATATTAATTTTGTTGAAGTAGGTTGTATTCCTCTGTGTTCGATATTCATAAGTAGAATAGCCTTAGTTTGAGTAACCTAAATGGAGTGCATCACACCTTAATCTCAAGGCAATGGCCGTGTTTTACTACCTGTCTAGCTACTGAACTCCTCCACTGGACTGTGAACTAAAAGTCCTCCAATAAATACATAAATAAAGTAAATACCATAGTATCAGGGAGGGCTACAAGATTACTTTTTTTTTTTATAAAGTTCAAGGGGTTTCTCTGAAATAATCCCATTTGGGAAAAACTATCACAAGCCAATTTATGGTTACCCTATCTGTGAGATGATCAGTTTTCTGCACATAAGCATGCCTAATATATTAAGACAATCAAAGTGGACACAAATAATATATTTTATTAAAAATCATTCCTGTCACTAAGAATCATGACTGGTGTTCAAAAGGACTCTCCATACCTATCATGTAATCATTAAATACACATAGTAAAATGAAGTATTTTTTTACCACTAGTAGTTATCATCTTATTTTTACTATGACAGCTTCTCTTGGATGACAGATTTGTTAATTTTTGGTTTTTTTTTTCCTTTTGTGTAGAAAATATGTAAATGATTTTGGTGGAGGTTTCACTAACCACTGTTTTTGCTAAGTTTGTCTTAGTTCTTGCAATGCAGATTGGGTAGAATTTACAAATTACAAATAAATTGGCTGAGTTCTTCTGCTACTTCATAGTCTCGGTAGGTTTCCTCTTGGTCGTGTCTGATATTTTCTTTGGGTGATTAAGTCACTGTTTCAAATTTTTCCTGGGAGATTTTTGACTTGAATTAAATCTAAAGAAAAATCTTCTCTCAGCAAGACATGTATGAGAGGAAGAATTGCACTCACTTCTGCTTTTGGGCCTTAATAGCATTTCCTAACCTTTTCCTTCCTTACATGCCATTTTTAAGAAAAATCTGCCTGTTTTTTTTTTCAAATGAAACTCTTCACTTTATATGCGAATTGTCAAGGGCCTTTCCTTTTCTCATTCTTTGCGAGAGATTCAAGCTATGTTTAAAGTCATGTCAGCAGGTGAGAAGCTTCTTGCAGTTCTCCTCTTTTTAAAAAAAAAATCCAAAACATCAGAGCAGACCCACTTTAAGCCGTGAGCGGTTTTGTCACCTGCTGAAACCAACAGGCTGTGCTCCATTTTGACTTAGTCACAGAGAATTAGCATTATTTTTTTCATATGACATTAAAAGTATATGTAGCTGTCACCTGCTTCACAGTCGTAAGTGGGGCTACCGTTCAGGCTTGGGCATGTGGGTCCTTGAATCCTGAATGAAGAGGTTCAAAGAAGTTTCTAAAAATGTAAATCAGAGCTAGAGAACTTCCTGCTTCATAACAAGCAAAATTATTCATGACTTTTCTGAAGACTAATCTGGGTGAAAGTGGATTTTGTGATTTTTTTGGTTCTTTCCTATTATGTTAAAACTATGTCAAAACTATGTCAAAACAGGAATCTTGTAATAGATTTGATTTCAAGATGTGTGTGAAGAATGCATCAAATTATAGCTTATAGGTGAGTTTGAAGGACCTCATTCAGAAGATAATAAATATGCAATTAATATTGCAAATAAGCATCTGGAATCTGAAATTTTAAATAATCAGTTTTTATGCAAATGTTAATGTTATCAGGTTTTAGTCCAGAAAATGCTCTTTGATCTCAGTGAGATTATAGCATTAATAATTTCTGTTATAACTTTTTTTTAAATGGTTTATGTTCAAGGCATTTTGGCCTCTCTTCAAATTCTATTTGTGTGTGGACCCTGGTAAAACAATGCCAAAGGAGCTTTTTAATGCCAAAATCAGCAATGTGTTTTATTAAGTTATTCCTCTGAAAAGCATTTATAGTGTGTAATTTGTTTATTCTCCTAAGCTTCTCAAGAGATTTTTTGCTCAGTGTTATATAAATCTAGGGGACGTGGCATTTCTTATAACAACAGGAGCATTATATCACCACTAGTTCTTTTCAGTTTTTCTCTTGACTGTAATAAACTTATTTATCTATGGTTTAGACTTACAAAATCTATGACAATGTGCATTCACTTTTTTCCCCCCACTTTTTTTTTTTTTCTGTGTCGTTAAGCCACTGTCTTTGTCATGTCAGCTCTTCAGTACTTCTAGGTATTATTCTCTGTTATATTTTATAGGTAACTCAAAATATTTTGTAAATAAACTATACCAAAGATCTGAAAAATCTATAACACCAATTTTTCAGGATTTTGTGTAAACACTTCCTTTTACCCACAAAGCCTTACAAACATGAATAAATCTCTGCTAAGCCTTGTGGTATAACAGAGCAGAGATTATTTGTAGTAGCCTCTGATAGTAAGGAGTTCATGGTTTAGTCTCCTGGAAAATCTTTGTTTTTTTTCAATACATCCTCAAAACTGCATTGAACGCTTTCCCCTTTGTGAAGTTTAGTCATAGCCACTTTCTTTCAATAGATGTTCTTCTCTGCAGTGTAAAACAGAAAGAATACGTGCGTTTCTTGAGGTAATTTTAAATGGTTATGGTAGTATTGTCTCACAGTTCGGTGGGTTTTTTTGAGGAAAAGGCAACAGTAATAGTCAATATTTTTTTAAGATATGGTAAAAATGAGTCCAAGTCCAGACCAGGTATAATAATAAATTGCAAAAATTTGGAAAATTTTTGAAGATTAATAAATAAATAAATAAAACTCTTAATTTCCTAACTGCCTGCTTCCTTAGCAGTACAGATACCACAGCCAGCCTGGTTTGCATGAAATGTATTGGTACAAGTTGGGTGAAAGGAGTACAGATGAGGAACCGGCACGTTCTGCTCAGGCCGTGACTTGTGACATTGTCTCGGGTGAGTCACTTGGCAATGCCTTATCTGGCCCTTTGTGCACAGCACATCCTGCTTGTGCTGCACCTGTAAATGAACACAGAGAAACTAGGGGGAAGATTTATGACCTGTTAAATTCTCTGCAGCATTCTATGCCATGGAGCTGCATAATCCACGATACATATAAAGTGACTGATTTCAGAGCAGTTAATGTTTTCTAACTGGGCATTACATTGCTCACTAATTGAGTCATCCCTCTTAGTTTGATGTATGTAAGGTTAAAAGAGTCTTTAAATGCATGACCTTATACCATACTATATTAATGTATTTATTAATGTAATGAATAAATGAAATGTTAGCAAATTTTTGTTCAGTTTAGCTCTTCAGGCTGTGATAGCTGCTTTAGAACACATCGTAGAGGCTTGAACAAGAGAAGTAATGAAAAAACAGCTTTAGGTTGGTTTTATGATTAATTTTCTTTCTGCATAGTCTGTGTTGTCAAATGAACTCTATAACTTATACCTTCATCAGCTTTGGTTGGACAAAATCTTTTATATATTATTTTGGGCCAGTTCTTTCTTGCTGATGTTGGAAAATGTAGGTAGAAAAATATCAGCTTCTCTGTACTTCAGAAGTTTGATTTGAATAAATAAAAGTAATCTCCTGGTGCATTGGTATGTATGAATATTCAGGAAGAAGACCAAGAGGTATTATTCATTTAAATGGTTCCCATTTTGAAAGTGACTCCAGCTGAGATTTCACTGAAAATCAAAAGAGCAATATGATTGTTTTCACCTCATTTACTGAAATAAGGAAATCTTGAGTAGTTGGTCAAATACCGCTTGCTTTCTTCTCATTAACTAGATCCTGCAAATTCTTCATTATTCTGGAAATCCAGTAAGTGATTAGGAATGGAGAAATACATTGAATAAAGACAATAAGTTGAAAACTACACAAACCTTTTTTTTTTGTTCATTAATTAGCTAATGGATATATTTTAAAAAACCCTAAATATTGTATATAGTGAGTTTTCATCGTTTTAAGCTAGACTGTTTGACTACTGTGATAACTGGTAAAAGGAAGATTTTATTGATTTACTTTTCCCAAAGATCTGTATCTGCAGAATACTGTCTCGCTATGACCTCTGCATCTTTACTGTTCAAGAGATTTATTAAAAAAACTGAAGTGAAACAGTTCCTGCAGAACTTTTTCAATACGAGTTTTACTCGTGGCTGTTGTAGCTATAACCCATTGTGTCTGAAAAATTTTATACTAACTTAGTAGAAAAAACCCTGCAGTCATCTTCCAGAAGTAGATATTTAGTCCGAAGGATTGCCAAAATTTCCACTAATTTCACTGTAGTGTTTTGGATGTGTACTTTTGAGTGTGGGAAAACAAGGTGTGCTCTTTTTCTGACAGTCTATTAATAATTAAAAAGTAAAAATATTGATATTTTGCTGGGTTTATTTTGCCAGTTAATGCAAAAGGGTGCTAATAAGAAAGCTTTATTATAGTAAACTGTGTAAATGTTTCTAGAAGTACTTCTGAAGTCTGATCAAAATCCGTGATAGATTTTATTTTATTTTATTTTATTTTATTTTATTTTATTTTATTTTATTTTATTTTATTTTATTATTTTATTTTATATTATTTTTTACTGTATCTTCCTTGGGGCCTACAATGATAAATGTAAAAGACTGAAAAGGATAAAGACACTTCTCTGAGATCATAAGTTAGATTGGGGGAGAAGGATAATCCTCACAATAATTCAAACTTTCATATTGTGATCCAACTAGATCTCAGGAAGTTGCCCTTTTCTGTAAAGCAGCATAGCTTCAATACACAGATCAGCTAAAGGGAAAAGTGAAATACCTTGCTCAAAGACAGCCAGAAATCCTGGAGCACAAATGTGGAAAAGATCTGGGGTCTTTGAGCTCAAGTTAAGTGCTTCCCTCATTAAGCAACCAAAGTCTGCCTTTTCTTCTTTATTCTTTTTTCCTAAAGATATATGTTTTTAATGCCTAAAAATTTAGTGAATTGCAGTGAACAGGGCTACATCTGGCTGGTGACTGGTCACCAGTGGTATTCCTCAGGGTGCAGTCCTTGGACCAGCTCTGCTGAATATTTTTATTGGTGATCTGAATACAGCAGTTGAATGTACCTTTAGTGAGCCAGACTGGGAGGTGCTGTGAACTTTTGAGGGACAAGATGCCTGGCAGAGGGGTCTAAATAGATGGGAGCGTGAGGCTGTCATCAATGGCATGAAATTTAAGAAGTCCAAGTGCCCAATTCTGCACCTGTGAGGGAGTAACACCTTGAAGAAGACTAAATTGGGAAAGGAATGGCTGGAGACCAACCCTGCAGCAAGGGCTTTGGGAGTGCTGGTCATCGGTAGGTTCATTAGGAGTCAACAGTGATCCCTGGCATACAAAAGGGCAAACCACATCCAAAGGTGCATCAAACACATTCTGAGCAGCCAAATAAAAGAGGTAATTGTCTGGCTAGTGTAGAGGAGGGAAATCAAGCTGGTGAAAAGGATAGAAGGCATGTCCTAAGGGGGAGTGGCTGAGGACTTTTGAGTTGTCTATTTTGGAGAAAAGGAGTCTGAGGGGCAACCTCATTGCTATCTATAGTTCCCTGAGGAGGGAAAGGGGAGAAGGAGGTGCTGATCTCCTCTCCATGGTATTCCTTGGATGTATGGGAATGGTTCAGAAGCATTGCTTTAACAAGAGGGTGGTCAAACACTGGAAGAAGCTTCTTAGAGAGGTTCTCAATGCCTCAAGCCCATCATTGTTCAAGAAACATTTGGACAATGCCTTTAATAATATACNACCTCATTGCTATCTATAGTTCCCTGAGGAGGGAAAGGGGAGAAGGAGGTGCTGATCTCCTCTCCATGGTATTCCTTGGATGTATGGGAATGGTTCAGAAGCATTGCTTTAACAAGAGGGTGGTCAAACACTGGAAGAAGCTTCTCAGAGAGGTTCTCAATGCCCCAAGCCCATCATTGTTCAAGAAACATTTGGACAATGCCTTTAATAATATAGTATTATAGGTCCCTTCCAACTGGAAAGTTCTATTTTTCATAAGGGAAAAACTGCAAGAAACTTACCAGTTATCTGTATTATATTTTGGAATGTGTAACGTCAGCGTTAAGTTTGATTAAGTCCCCATTGCTCGTGTGCTTTTGAAATCAGCCTCCCGTATCGCTGGATATACTTTAGTGATTTTTATTTCCATGTTTTCGAGTGATAATGATTGAAGAGAAAAATGAATTCAGCGTAGCCAAGCATGTTTTTTTTGAAGTTTTACAGCAATACCCACTTATCAACAGCCATCACATCTATGAAGACAAAGATACTCCTGGGACTTTATGGATTATTAGAGTGGGCCAAAGTAGCTACCTGCATTGTAAGTGATGGAAGCAATCCTTTAACTTTGCCTGTGTCTGGGTAGCTCTTATATAGATTCTTCCTGCCAGAAAGCTCTCAGAATTGACTCTTTTCAATGATTTTGATAGTATATTAGAGCTAATTGGATCCTGACTGCCTTTTTTTATTTTTTATTTTTATCCCAGTAAATCTTAGAAGTGGAGTTACGAGTATTACTTTGTGTTTTTTGGCACCTGGCTTGTCATTGAGGTTCAGTGATGAGAAAGTCTAGGGTTTTGACATGGATTTGTGAGTCTCCTGGTAAGTCATAAAGATCAAGAGAGATTTGTTGTCATCATTAACACCTTGTCATGCTGGAGGTTAGATGTTTCTTTCACATCAGTTATAAGACCTTACTGCCAGGAGGCAACCACTAAAGCTGTCTCCTTTATTTTTGTACAATATCGAGTCAGTTGTGACAGCAACCACATCATTTGCTGTTTCTTAAATCCATTTCTACTCTTGTTCCTCAATATGCTGTGTTCTTCCTTTAAGTCAAATTAGCTTGTGTAGGCAATAAAACTCAAATGTACTAATCCATTCAGATTTATCTGCAAATTTTGGTATCACTGACCACAACAAGTTGGAGTAAACTGTCTAGTCTTTTTGGATACTGCTTTTTCCTCCATGGAACTTTTGGGCAGTTCCCACCACATCAACGTGTGCAACAAAGCTCTTCCCACCCACTACGGCTTTCTGCCTGCAGCCTCTCCAATGGCAAGTTTTCTTTTCTGACCATCCATCAGCAAAATGCTGGTATGAAATGAAACACTTCTCATCTAAGAGAACATTGAGAGAGAGGTCCTGGATTGCAAGAGAATCTTGAGAGAAATTCAGAAGTGTTTTATTTGGAAAAAAAAGAAGTTCCTCTTTTTGTTTAAATAAGAATTACTGTTTCAAATTACTAGATCCTGATCATAACTCCTATGTATTATTAGCCAAAGAAGCACTATCAGAAAACATGGACATTTTATTGATTATTGAACCAGGACAGAGATATGTGCATGCCTTTTTCTCTTGTTCCAGTGGGGAAAAAGAAGGTTTTACTTCTTTACAAAGCTGACAGTCCCAATTCTCTCTGTGTTTCGTAAATGTCTTTCTACTAAGATATCATCGCATTGGTTATAGGTGTTCTCTGATCAGTCAAATAATTTCTAAGTGTTTTCACAAAGCACATAAATTATGCAATATGCCAGAAGGAAACTATTCTTATCTAACAAAAATCTGAGTTTAAGATGCATACCGCAACATGCATAGCAAAACTGCAGGATGAGAATAAAGTTTAGTTAGGAAAGAAGACTAATAAATAATGCAGTTGATTAATAATAGTACCATTTGCATTCTTTAAATTGAATTCTAACAATTGAATGCTATCTGTAACAGCGAAAAGAATTCACGAGGCAGTTGCTGCACTTCTGCATTGTCATTTAAATCATTAGTACTATGTTAGAAGGTATTGAGTTAGATGGTACTACCATTATAACTTATTTCAGGTTTGTCTATCTCTGGAGATATAAATTAGATTACAAATTCATGGTATCTAAATGAATTAGATGCCAAACTTCCATTAATAATCAAAAGCTAATTCACATAGTCCATACAAATGCAATCATTTTTTTGTTTGTCTTTATGTATTGATGGGCACAATCTTTAACTGCAGAAAGTGAAAAAGTGAATTTAATTGAGAGCAAAGTTATCATTGATGTCTGTGGCCAGAAATTTGTCCACATTGAAGATTTTCTTTGAGATATTCAGAAAAAAATGCAATAAGGAAACAAATGCTCTCAGAGTTGGATTGCTCACACCTTTTACACTTTAGCTTAAAGGAACTTTTTGATGTTTTCTATCTTGTCTCACTTAATGAAATTTTTATCATCCTAACCATATCTTGGTGCCTTCCTCAGTTTTGAGGAAATTGAGCAGATGAGTCATGCGGTTCTAAATGAGGTGTTCGTGATGAGAGCACTGGAAGAGCCTTTGAGCAAAAAGCCATGTTGGAAAACTTTGATTGTTCTGAAGAACAGTGTGTCAAACATGCCATACCTGCTTTCAAAACAGCTCTGCTAACAGTGATCCTGTTTCTCTGCCTCCGCTACCCAGCATGAAGCTTAGCACAACAAGGATGATCCACACAGTCAGGATGTGTCTGAGGTGTGAGCAGAAACGATTTATGGATGCCTACATGTCAGCTTACTGTGAGAGACCAGGCAACTCTCGTGTAACAAAGGAATTTAACAACAAAATGAAACTAAAGAGCTACAAAAATTTGTCAAGCATAATTTATTAATCCCAGTAATTTTTCTCTTTGTAAAATGTATTATCTGCTCTCAGGGATGTTTCATTTATCGGTAATTTATTTTGATATAGAAGATGCAATGAGAATGTATAGAGCTAATACACTATTGAAAAATATATTTATTCATCTTTCTTAAACTGCCTTTTCTACTGCATAAGACAGTGAAAGAAAGCTATTTAAAAGTGTGTTATTATATATGAAAATCATCAACATAACGTAGCAGCAGGAAAGCCTGCAATTGTGTATGTAAGGAGATGCTGCTGTGCTAAAACAGCCAGCGTTGCTGCACTCTAATTGATGTGAATTAATAACGTTTCAATGTGCACTGTAATTATAATAGTAGTAAGAATCTAGAGAAATGGAAACCAATATCTGTAACTCTGCGCGGTTCCAGGCCAGCTCAGTATTTGTAGGGTGGGTGGTCAGGGCAGGGTTTTTCTCCACAGGGCTGTGATCAGGTTTCTGTTCTGCATTTGTTCAATTAAATGCCTCATGAAATCAGAGGTAGTTTGGCAATATGCTTGCAGGAGTGCATGGAAGGTGTGGGGGACAAAAAAAAAGAAAACAGCCCTCAAACCATTATAGCAAGTAATCTTTCCCACTACATTGATCATGCTGGATTCTGCGCTTAAAAAACTGTAATAGAGAGAAGAAATAATACCCTAATAAAACATGCCAGGATGCACACTAAATGTGCTTGGAGATTGAATCTTAATGATTCAAAATTCCAGCTGATTAGACAATTGTCTCTTGAATGCGCTTTTGTATATATCAGCAGCTGTGCCCAGACCTCTGTAAGAATGCTGGTGGTTGGAAGTCAGGGGCCTTTCATTAGTATAAAATTAAATCCAACTTTACTTGAATCGGAATAAAAGGCAGAGACTATATCAACATTAGGAAGTGATTCAATAAGAAATAGCTTTGGTAAACTTCAGCATTTTTTTTTTTCTACTCAGAGGGCCAGTAGTAAATCCCACCAAAAAGGCAACTGATGGAAAGGTGAAAGTGCCCGTGTCCAAACCCCCCTCATTTTCTGTTGCTACTGTTAAGCAAGATAAGCAATTCCCATTCCCAGTGGAACAGCAAATGATCTGGGAAAAGTGAAAAATCTCAAGGAGGAGATGAACAAAGTAATCTCTGGAGAGCCCTGGAGTCCTCAACATAGAAAGGACATGGACCTGTTGGACCTGTTGGAACGGGTCCAGCAGAGAGTCACAAAGATGATCAGAGGGCTGGAGACCTCTCCTGTGAAGACCGGCTGAGGGAGCTGGGATTGTTCAGCCTGGAGAAGAAAAAGGCTCTTGGGAGACCATATAGCAGCCTTCCATTATCTGAAGGGAGCCTACAGGAGAGCTGGAGAGACAAAGACTACACTCTTTGTCAAGAAGTGATAGGACAAGGAGTTTTAAATGGAAAGAGAGGAGATTTAGATTAAATACTTGACAGAAATTCTTTCTTATGAGAGTGGTGAGACACTGGAACAGGTTGCTCAAAGAAGCTGTGGATGCCCCATCCCTGGAAGTGTTGAAGGTCAGGCTGGATGCAGCTTTGAGCTACGTGGTCTGGTGGGAGGTGTCCCTGTCGATAGCTGGGGGGTTGGAATTTGATGATCTTTAACGTCCCTTCCAACTCTAACCATTCTATGATCTCCCAGGTGGCTGGGCATTTGGGGTGACAGCAGGTAAATGGTGGTTTTGGGCAGGGGAGAGAAAGAGGAACTGAGGCCCATGAGGACAGAGGGCTGTTAAGGAAACCACGAAGTCTCCCTTTGCTCAAGAGAGCACATGGTGAAAACTGCTTTCTTCTACCTGTGTTCTCCGCCTTGCCCTCCATTTATTTCTGAAATACAGTAGACCTAACAATATGCAAGTAAAAGAGAGTTTTCTCAGCTCTCTAATAAGCACAAAGACATTTCTGAATGAATGTCTGATTTAGGAATTCTGAGAAATAGTCCATCCATTTGGGATTCAAAACACTGATCTCATTCACAAGAGTGATCTGTAACAGAAGAGGGAGTGGTACTTTTTTATTATTTTTTTGTCTTTTTTTTCCCAGCAGCCTAGCAGTAAAAGCCAGGCTTGTGGGATCAAAAAGAATAAGGAAGTACAGCCTGATTCTGTGTCACAAAAGCTCCTGCTCTCACTCCTGAACTGTGCATTCAAACAAGAATTTATCATAAGTTATTATTGTATGTGAAATCTCTGAAAAAATCTCTAAAATATTAGTTCAAGTGTATAGGTATTTGCATACTTACATCATCTCCAGAGTACTGCTGATTGACTCTGGCCAAGTCCAAAAAGATGTAACATCTGAAACTGGTTTTACAAACTTTATCTTTCCACGCTTTATCTTGGAATTCTTATTGCATCATAAACATCATAATATAATGGAATTATCCTGTGTAAAAGGAGACTGGGTCATTTTTATTTTGTACCACATGCACAGCCATTTAAACCTGAATGTTTTTCAGCTATTCTTTTTTCAATATCAATGTGAAATTATTATTGTTAATATATATGGGGAAATATACATATAATATATACATTTATATATTTCTATATAAATATTTATATATTTATATATTTATATATTTATATTTATTCATATATATATTTATATTTATATATATAATATAGATATAATTTTTCCCCAAATATGGGGAAAAACTTCTTTGGGGTGATGGTGGCAGAGCCCTGACAGAGGCTGCCTAGGGAGGGTGTGGAGTCCCCTTCTCCAGAGACTTTCAAGCCCCTCCTATATGCAGCCATGAGTGATGTGCTCTGGGCAACCCTGCTTTAGCAGGGGAGTGGGACTGAATGGTCTCTAGAAGTCCCTTCCAACTCCAACAATTCTGTGCCAATTCTTTCTTTTCATTAGCAGTATTTCCTAATGGTTGAAGCTCCAGCTCAGGTTCTGCTCCTGTCTGTCCTTCATGTCACTTATGCAAATGGTGGGTCTTTTCTTCCACTTTTTTTTTCTTTTTTTTTCCCTCTTTAAAACTTTCAATACAATTCTTAAGACATGCAGAAAATATCTACCAAGCTAATGCCTCAGATGGTGAGGTCTGTTGTTGATTTTCTTTCTGAATCAAGTAAACCTGCTGTTGAACTTCAGAGGAATAAAACTCACTTCCAAAATAAGCAATGTCCTTTAATTCTACTTCCCTCTGTAACATCACTGCCACGTGTTGCTTATGTGAGCAGTGAGTAGAGAAATGTAATTCTTTCCAGTATTTTTATGTACATGTTCAAATTTCCTGTCTTCAGCACATCTTGAGGACATGGTGCCTCAGTGCTATCCTGGCGTCCTGAAGCAGAGATAGTCTTGTTATTTCAGTAGGGTGATGAGTATTAACTACTCTAATCTAAAACCAATGTGGGAATCTTTAGGTTCTTGTAGCATTAAAATACTCAGTTTCTAGAGTATAACAGTAAATCACTGGGCATGAGGATTATGCAGAGTACATATTAATCAACCTACCTGATTTACTGACAGTTCATTCTAATAAGTTATATTTCAGCATTTTCTTCAAAGCAGAGGCAGCAAAAATAAGTTTCAGTGCATGAGATTCAGTCATGGTACCTGCTAGTGTTCTTGATCTTGGCTAACAGTCTAATTTGTTTTACTTCTTAGGATCTTAACAAAGATGTTAACATCCTATGGATATGGGCCACTTTTAACATCAATAGAAACCTGTTATTTTTGTGTAGCACACAATTTGTGTAATCTACACAGATTAAAAAAAAATTAAACAGAAAGCACAATGTATCTCCAAAAGATTGTATCATATACATGTTTCTTCATCATACATTTCCTAAACATATTATATTTCACCTAGATAAGTTATATTTCACATTCACTTGGAAAACAGAAACATACCCAACCTTTGAGAGAATTGGTTGAAGAGACTATTAGAAAGTTACTACTTCAAAATGCTTGACAGGACTATAGCTTATTGGACTTCCTTATTTTTATGAGGAGTAACTGGAATATGAGCCTTGATATCAGTTATTTCAATATGAATAACTTTGACGCCAGACATCACTTGGTGCTATTCTTTACATTCAGGAGCTCTAAAAGGAGCTCTAAAAATGATTTCTCTCTGTGAATGCTCTAGCCATTGATGCTTCCTCAACTGTGCCTTGCTCTTGGTTCATTTCTATAACACTGTTTATTGCCTCTATTGAGTGGGTATACTTCAACTGTCATACAGAATATGAGAGAAGTAATTAACTTTTATATTTTATTTATGCTATTTAAGCAAAAGGTTGCAATGCTTAAATCACTCCAGAAACCAGATAATCACTCCTACTGGTGCTGTATTTTCCTTTTTCCTTCCTATGAGCTCATTTTGGTTTTTTTTCTGTTTTACTTTTTGCGTCTTCTAACTACCTGTCTTCAGTCATCCGCTAACGACTGCCTGGTTCACTCTCCCCATATATTAGCAATACAATTGCAAAACTGGAGCTAGTATTGCCTAATTTGTATTTAATGCTTGAAATAGCATAACCTCAGAGGATCCATTCAATATAACCTCATTATGATACTCTGTATGCAAGAATAAATGAGGAGAAAAAAAAAAAAGGTGGTTCTTTTTCTTGTCACCTTAGTGATTATTAGCAGAAATACCATTCTTGGCACCAGTATTTAGCACAACAGCTCTCACTATAGAGAAAAGTAGCTTTATTAGCAGGTAGCAGTAATGATCAAAGCCAATTTGCAGTTGCGATACTTACCTAGCAGAATACACAAATGGAAATGGCATAATGCTATGACACAACTGTACTGCAACTACCATAGCAGAGATTAACATGTACAGAATAAGATGTAAAAGCAGACTGTAGTTTCACATACTGTGTTTATTAATTTGAAAAAAAAATAAGGATAAAGCATCTTAGAATTTCATAATTTCATTGAAGATGTTCCAACTTCCAAGCAAAGAGAACTTTCTTGTGTTTCATATAGGAAAACTTCCATTTGAAGTAAGACTTTCAAGCTCTGTACTGCTGTCTCCTCTGCGCGGATCTATGAACACAAACCGAAGCAGTGACAGATAAAATATGGCTGAAAAACTAATAGGTTTTTGTTTTTCTTTTCAGACTTCTTAAGAAAGAAACAAATTTAATGTTATGGGTGGGTCAGTACTTGTCCTCATTGGCAAATGGTACATTCTGGAGTCAGAGTTTATTCAGAAAAAAAATGGTAGCACATTACTGGGGAAGAGGGAGGGGCACGGGGATGGATATTACTTGTGAAGGTAGATCCTGAACTTCACCAAGGGCTTCCTTGCCCCTGCATATGCACTGCTAGGAAATATTGTTGACTCATTGTTGATTGTATATATGGTCACATGTACACACCTGGTGCTTAATTATATTGATTAAGTATTAATTTGAGGATTTGGTGGGTTAATTGTCTGGATCAAAAGCCTAGTAACTTTGGTAACTCAGAAGCAAGGACTTCCTATTTTAATTTTGGATTTTTACTTTAATATTTTAGCCAACTGTCCATCACTACAGCTACTGACAAAGTAGCAGTGACTGTTGGACAGGGAAGTGTGATACCTACTAATTCCAGAAGGGTGAGCACCACCAATCCCTCTAAAAATAAAGCTAGGATCACCAAATAAGATATAGTTCCATGGCCATCCTTCATTTGAGCCAATCTGGCTCCAGAGATTTTTACAACTGAACTACCTCAGTCTGGTTTTCTACCTCATTTCTGTTGGTTTTTTTTTTCCATCCCCTTAGTCCAGCTTTGTAAAGCATAACCAGTTCACCAGTGCTAATCAGCAGAAGCAAACCACATAATTAAAGAAAGCATGAGCAGAACTGTTGATGTGTCAGCAGTGGTACCTGGTGAGTCTGATGTGTCCACAACTACGCAGAATTGGAAACTGAAGGGTTTTTATCTGCTAGCAGAAAAAAGCTTTAACTGAAGGGATGATGGTCTGCTAACAAATATAAATGCAGTGGTGGTGGAAGGAAGCAGCAGCACAATGAAGATATTTCTTCCATGAAATTTAGAAGTAGATCGGTACTTGCTATTGTTATAAATTGGTTTGCAACTTGGGGAGAGAAAATAAAGAGATTTAACAGATGTAGATAGTCACTCTTTTCTAAAGTGCTGGAGGCACAGCTAGAGTGATTACAGCTGTGAGAAAGGCTGCTCTTCGTTCTCAAGGAAAATGAAAACAACAGAAAAAGATGGCAGGGGAATGAAAGTGGCATCGTATTTTATGGACCTAAGTTCCTGAGATATTTCAGTGCAATAACAATATAAATCATCTTTGGTATTTATTCTGCAGTTGGCTATTGTTCCAAAAATGAAAAATGGATTAATGTCTGGCTGTTATAATGTGTACAAACAGATTGCCAGTGATGCACAAGTATTTTTGGTTCATATTGTCAGTACAGCTGTTGGTTAATAAGGCTTGGGTCTCTCTTCTCAAACATTCATGGCGTATTTACTTGTATATCAGAAGTTATTGGGAAATATAAAATCTTTTCCTTGACTCTCTTATTAAATTTGTCAGCAGTCCGTGTGCGAATTTTGCTGATGTAGGAGATGTATTCTTTTTTTTTACTTTTGGGTACAACTGGGTTGTATCCTTGGAAGGGAGAAACAGCAACAACCTCCATGTAAATGCAGCACCTGAGAGAAAGAGTGTGATTCTTTCCATCTCTTTCTCAAACAGCTTCGTGGTCAGTCACAGCTCCTCAGCAGCTCTCTCTCCCCAGGGAGCTGGTTTTGAGCACAGGCAGCTGAATTGGGGTGGGGAAGGCACTCTGACGTGCGCATCCTTGAATCAGAAGTTCGCTTCCACAGATTTTTAAGTGTCCATCTTGAGACCTGTTTTTTCTAGATATCCTAACTGGCTTGTCTCCTAACTGTCTGTTTGCTAAGATATTGTTACCCAGTCCGTTTAGTTTACAAGTTTTTAAAAAGTACATCAGCATAAGTGGATGCATTTTGAGGAGATCTCGAGGTGCTGGAGCAAGTGCAGAGGAGGGCGATGAAACTGGTGAAGGGCCTGGAGAATAAATCTTATGAGGAATGATTGAGGGAGCTGGGACTGTTTAGTTTGAGGAAGAGGAGGCTGAGGAAAAACCTCATCACTCTCTACAACTGCTTGAAAGGACATTGTAGAGAGGTTGGTGCTGGTCTATACATTGATATGTGTTGGTAGATGCAGTGATTGAGTTCTCTGAAGTGCATTTCACACTATATTTAGATATAGGAGCAGTGGCTGTTTAAAGGTAGACTTTTGTACATGCTGAAGTTCAAACAGTTGCATAGAAATGTTATTTGAATTACACAGGGTGAAATTCCAAATTTGAACCAAGAAAGTCTCCTTTAAAAAAAAACACCACACAAACTTGAAAAGCTTTCCTTAGTGTTAATCGTTCCCTTACTGCTGTTTTTATGTCCTTTTGCACATCGGGTCACAATTCTGGCAGAAAAATGATTTTCAACATTTATTTTACTGCTGGGCAGTTGATAGCTCAGGGCAAAAAATGAAAATAACGATAAGGTGAAAGCTAAACTCTCACTCAAAGTGTGAGTCACTTTTGAACTGAAAAGAGTATGCTGTACCAAATCACTAGGGTCACTGCCCACCAATTGCTTCATAGAGCAATGTGCATCTATGCCTGGGACCATGTGTCTCGCTTCAGTCTCTTTATTCTTTGGAAAACAGCTTTTGATGTATTTAAAAATGCAGCATATACCCCCAAAGCATTAGACAATTGTCCCCTTTGTGCATTGGTGGTAGCTGCTCTTTCTTCTGCTGCTTAAGAAAGCTGTACTGCACAGATTGTGGGACCAGGACTGTAGACAGGGCTGCACCTGGGCTCTGTCACCTGGACCTGGTACTCTGAGGCTGTCCACGAACCTTTTCCTCTTCCCACAAGTGGACTACAATTGCCCCTCATGTCAAATACAGTCTGAGAACTTCTACTTACCCCTCACTGCTCATTAGCACAGGGAATACTCTGGAAAATTCCAATTTAAGCACTAGAAAGTTTGGAAGTGCAAAAGTAAGCTGAACACCACTGTTCCTCACCTAGATTATATTGATTTTGTTTTCACTGGAGACTGACAGTTCCAGACAGGCTAAGGATGTTGGGAGTATTCCTTAACTCTTGTGTATTGCTCTTTTTGAAATATGCCTTTTGCTGTTCCTGAACTGTACAAAACCACCTTAGTTTTGTGTCATCCCATCTTTTCATTCATAACCCTCTTCAGAAGCACCCTGTGTAAGTAGTACCTTGAAAAAAAAGGTAGTATCTTGACCTAACTTTTTTTAAAAGAAAGTATTTTTTTAAGGAAACCTTGATAGTTAACTATTTTTTAAACTTAGTGATACATAGAGAATGTTTTTCCAAATAATTTAGTATGCACTGGGGCTTGGGATGGAGAGAAATGAATGTATTTCTTCAAACTATTTAGCTATTTCTGTGCTTTTTCTCCATCTAGACTAAAAAGCTTGATAGTTCTTAATTCATTTGTACCACTGAGGAGCTTCTTTGGCGATCTGAAATTCCCTCACTCTGTTAAATGGAAATCTCAGTTCAACAAATACCACAGCAAGTATTGCTTAAGCCTTGCTGCAGTTGCATTCCCTTTCCCCAAAACAATTAAAAGTGAAAGAAAACAACCTTCTGGCAGTGAAGGAGAGAGGCAGAGCCACTGTGTCCTGTTAAATTGTGACTAAGAGCAAACAGTATATGTATCTCTTTCGGTGTACGAGGCAGTGGAATTTATTAGGAAGAAAAAATGTGCTAGAATTGAATTCACCAAGAGAATTTAGCAGCTTGGCTGAACACCATATGATTCACCATATGAAGCACCATAAGCTGAACTGCTTCCCAAAGCCAGGATCTAAATCGGAAAAAATAAGGGATACCTTTTTAGAGGTACTAGTTCTGTAGACATGTCCTGGATACCTATATTAAGAAATGTAAATCGGGATTAATTTTAAAACACATTAAAAATACAAAGTCTAAACTGTGTATTTCTGCTACTGCATGTGAGCATGCAGGCTCTATATCTCAAATCCCACGCAGTAAGGAAGGTTACTGCTGCTTGGCTACTGCTTTTCTTCACATGCATCGGGTGAGACAGCAAGTTCTGACTTAGTCTTGCAATATATTTGTGCTGGCTATGCCAGGTAAAACCTGCCTGGGATTTGTTTCCTTGCTTGCCCGCTTCTTCACCATTAGAGCCTGGCTTTTGAACTCCTCCTCAGCCTGCACAGGGCTGCCACCAGGTTTGAGGTAAAATAAATCAATTTTCTGTTTAGTAATTTTACTTTTTAGCTGGGCTTCTTCTAACTGACTGAAATCTGACATTAACAACAGATTGTTTAGAAACTCTTCACTCTCAGGGTGATAAGACCTGATGATACCAAGGGACGGTGCAGAGAGGCCCTTGCTTATACTTATTGCTAGAACAGCCAAGGGCAGGGAATTTCGTTATTTGCCTCGTTGGAGGGTTGGAAGCAGAAAAAAGTGTAGAAAGGTCACAGTTGTGGGGAGGAGCAGACAGGACAGGTGACACCAAACTGACCAACTGGGGTATTCCATCCCATTCACATCATGCTCAGTATAAAAGCTGAGGGATCAAAGGGTCAAATCTCTTCCTTTGATGGCTGACATCCAAGGAGGAACAGACAGTTCATCTGCCTTTGACCCTGATCTGAGCATTCCTGACTCCAGATCTGGAATGGAGCTCCTGTCAGTCACCAAGTCCAGTTTGGGACTTTTCCCAATGCTGCTGGTGACGTGATTGTCATCCTGGGAACTTGATACGGTGTTGTATATATTACATCTATTTAATTTTTTTCTTCTTTAATTTTAGTATTAATACTTCATTAGTTTAGTTCATTCTAAACTCATAAATCTCCTTGTCTCTTCCTCTTTTTTTTCTCTTCCTCTTTTTTTTTTTTTGGTGGAGGGAGGAAGGGCTATCTGTCAATCTGGTTTTGGTAAATTTAGCTGAAACCATGACAGTCTGCTAGTCTTGACTACAACCAAGAGATCAGTACTCAAAGTGAAATGAGCACTGTCTGCAAAGTGTCTTGAGGACAAAGGCTCCACTTTCTGTTTTTTTTTGTTTCTATCAAATTATTTTTTGTTCAGCTTAATGATCTGTGAAACCTTGCACAAGTGCAGAGCGGATATGGTGCTGGGGACAGAGAAACAAACTGTCAGACCTGTTCAGGCAGACTTGGAACAGCCTAATTATTCTCCAGTGTACCACTGAGTTACTTCAGTGAAAGACAGCGTGTCTTACTGCCACTATTAGCAAAAGAAAGGTCTCTAAGAACAAGTTGGAAAATAAATATTACCAAAACAAATATTAGTTGCCTGGGGGAACAGGCTGAAGTCTTGGCACACTCTTGGGGCACCTCAACTGAAATAAGATTTCCTGAAAACCAAGGACATACATGGGCATCTAATGCTGGAGGTAAAGAGGTGCTGAAATTTATTTGCTTTTGAGTAATAAACAAGACTATTATTATATATATATATGTATTTATTTTATGAGAGGAGGATGTTAATGAAATTCTAAGGCTATGACTGTCTGTCTCATCATACAGTCTTGCTCATGACTAATTTAACTCTACCTAAATACTAGTTACTAATTTTTTTCCATATAACGGTTTTGCCTAATTAGAAGGGACACAGAAAAGAGCAGTGTGATTGGAGAGCTAGGGAAATTGCTTCTGAGAAGATTAGAGAAATTAAAATTCATAGCCTAATGCACAGATGATTATTGGGGGGAAATTATTCTTGAACTATTAATGGCAGCAAAAATTTTCTTTGTCTTAAAAATGACCAAAAATGGATTTAGAATGGCTTACAAATCCAGCCAGCCCTAAATTACATTGTTTTAATAGAAGGAAGACATTCAGGTGTCTCATTTATGGTATCAGGTATGGCCATGTGCATGTCAAGAAGCATATGAAAATTAACTTCCCATGACTTGCAAAACCCACTGTGCATAAAGGAATATCTGTTGTGAGCATGGATAGCATAGAGGCTCTGGTAGACCCTATAAAGCTACTAACAAAGAAAATAATTGAACCCTGCAATAGTGTAATGCGTGCCTTGCACCTGGGAAAACATAATCCAGAAGTGCTGCGTAGACTGGGATCTACCTGGCTGTGGAAAAGGGATACCAGCATCCTGGTCGACAAGCAGCTTGATCTAGGTGAACAGTTTGCTACTGCTACTGTTGCTGCTGCTAAGAAAGCCACCTAGATGTTGGGCTGAATCAACAAGAGCATCAGCACAGATAAAGCACAGATAAAGAAATTACCCCACTCTGCTTAGTATTTTTTAAGGCCACACCTGGAATACTCAGTTTTGGTCCCTACTATGCAAAACAAGATGTGGACAGGTTGGAGAGGGTCCAGAGAAGGGCCACAAAGGTGATCAAAGACTGGGAAGCCTGCTGTATGAGGAAAGGCTGAGGGAACTGGGTTTGTTTAGCCTTAGGGGAGACTTGATCACCATGTTCCAGTTTTTAAGGGGTGGCTACAAAGATGGAGACTCCCTTTTTACAAGGAGTCTTGAGGAAAAGACAAGGGATAATGTGTACAAACTGGATTCCAACCAGACACAAGAGGAAAATTTTCACCAAGAGAACAATCAGCCATTGGAATAATCTCCCCATGAAAGTGGTGGATTCCCCAACATAGGAAACTTTTAAGATTCTTCTGGACAGGGTGATGGGTCATCTTGTCTGGACCATGCGTTTGCCAAGAAGGGTTGGACCAGATGATCCTTGAGATCCCTTCCAACCTGGTATTCCCTGATTCTATGAATCAAAGGTAGTGTCTAATGTTCTGGTGGAGGTTCAAGACAGTATGCCTCTGTATTTTGTTGCTTCCCTCATTTCAAGATCTACAAGAGCCTCATTTACTTGTACATTATAATGCTTCCTCAGGAAAGAGCTGTAACCTTACTTTTACTTACTTAAGTGATAACAAGGTATCGTAAGCTCATTGCTCCCTTTAGGGTTTGGTTTTATGCTGCTGCTGCTGCTTTCCAGATTGCTAGAACAGCAAAACTGCTGGAGCAGATAATTTTTCATTGTGTTGCATGGATCCTCAAATAGCACTGTAGCTTTGTAAGCTGG
Source organism: Jacana jacana (assembly GCA_013400555.1). Classification (NCBI taxonomy): domain Eukaryota; kingdom Metazoa; phylum Chordata; class Aves; order Charadriiformes; family Jacanidae; genus Jacana; species Jacana jacana. The sequence goes on along the minus strand of VZTM01011778.1, from coordinate 27,338 downwards.
GATAGGGCTTAGAAAAAAATGCATTAGGAGTGGAGAAATATCAAATTATACTATTGCTTCCAACCTCTTCCGCATTTTTTTGCCCGTCTCTCCCTTGTGAAAGAATGGGAGTCTAGCTCACAAAACCTTTACATTTCAACTATCAGTCCACTGCCTAATTTATACTTTTGATGGGGGAATCGGAAGGCTTTAAAAGACTCTGAGATTCCCAATAGAGTAAAAACTCCGAATGAAAAAACAAACAAACAAACAAACAAACAAATGTTCCTTTTCGTTGCGGGGGTTATGTGAATAATTCACCCATTCACTCTGGGTGACTTTCAGGGCCTACACTGAATGGAAAAATAGAGTCTTCGATGTCCAGATTTTACCCTAAAATTATTGCTTATAAAATTAATTACATTCTATGATATGGAAAACTAGATCATGGGGAAAAGATTCTGCTCAGGTAAGAAAGCTCTAAAGTGTTATTGGAAGGAATGTAAATCACAAAATCATGGAACGGCTGAGGTGAGAGGGGCCTCTGGATGTCATCTGTTCCCACAGCCCTGCTCTAGCAGGACCACTTAGAGCTAGTTGCCCGGCACTGTTTCCAGATGGCTTTTGAATATATCCAAGGATGAGGATTCCACAGCCTCTCTAGGAAGCCTGTGCCAATGTTCTGTCATGCTCACAGTTAAAAAAGTGTTTCGTGATGTTCAGAGGGAGTCTTCTGTGTTTCAGATGGTGCCTGTTGCCTCTGGTCCTGTTATTGTGCACCAGTGAAAAGCACCAGGCTCCATTCCTGGCACCCTCCTTTCAGGTATTGATATGCATTGATGAGGTCCCGTATGAGCCTTCTCTTCTCCAGACTCAACAGTCCTAGCTCTCTCAGCTATTCCTGATGGGAAAGATGCTCCAGTCCCTTAGATGTCTTTGTGGCCCATCTCTGGACTCTGTCCAGTATGTCTCCCGTGTTCTGGGAACCAGGCACAGTGATCCAGTTGTGGCCTCGTTTTATGAGGGATCTTTTTTTTTTTTTTTTTAATCGGTGATAAACAAAAAAGATACATAATGACATGCTTGAGAAGCTGTTAATAAATCAAACAATAATGTATAAGAAAATGCTATGGACTTATTGGACTCATCCTGAATATTGCATAATTCTGAATGGTAACCACCTGTTGCAGATCTGTAGTTGAACCTGTGCACAAGTTATACAGAGTTCAAGTCTTATTATATACACATAAGGGACAAGATCATGCTTATTAGAGGGTTTTTTTTTAGTTGTTTCTTTCATGTGCTGCACCCATGTAATGTAAGTTAATTTATTGTAGCTCATCTTTATAGAACAGATATCTTTATCTTTAAACAAGTACATCAAATGTAGCAATATGTCAGCCCCGCTTCAGACTTCATTTATAATACATCCCTGTTGCTATGGAAAAATACAGTGCTTCACCTTTCTAAAAGCCAAGGACAGAAGTTTATGGTACACAGGTTACTGTATATCAGAGAAAGACAGGTGAATCCCAGGAAAAAGCTGCACAGTAGCAACATTCTTATAATCCATTTTTAATAATACTTTTTTTTTTTCTTTAGTTTAGTTGCTCACCATTTGTTCTGCCATAGGGAATCAGACACAGCAGGTTTGAAATAGAGGTGTTGCACAGGATAGGCTGAAGATTTTAAATTGATAGATGGTTGGTTTGGAGGCTGGGATAGTGAATATTCCTGTTGGTTACTCGAACGTTAACTTTGATTACTAGTATACACAGTTCATTTATTTTCTCATTCATCACAGCAGAAAACACCTGTCCCCTCCTTTAGGAACTCATCTGAGGTGATCTAACTGTACAGTCCATAAAAAGATGTATGGGCAAGTGTATTGATAATCTGGCTAACAGAAAATGATTGAATATGGAGTCTGAATGCTGCTACTCTGTCCCGTCATTTCTACCAGCTTGATCTGTGTGCCTCCCAGTAGTTCCTTGTTTGCATAAATAAAATGATGTGCCCTCTTGCTTCAATGTATAATTCCAAAAATAACAGTGAAGGCATGAAGAAGAGGGGGGCTGTGTGGGGAAAAAAATATTTTTTTGTTATAAGCAGGAAAAGTGTGTCTTGTGTGTAGTTAGTCAGAGGAAAACAGGTCAAAGATTTACTCAGATAACGCTCCAAAAGAAAGGATGAGAATTAAGGATGTAAGGGTGAGGCATGCCTTGGGCTTGAGCTTCCTTAAAAATACTCTTTGTGCTCCTATTCAAGCAGTCCGACGGCCAGAGAATCAACAGTCGTTTGGTTTTAAAGCAAATCTACAACAGGCTTTTTGGGGGGGCAAGTTTCCTTTCCACATGACTCTCTGCTGGTTGGGTTAGCCAGTCTGAGCTTCATGATAACACAGTTGAATAATGGCCAGTGACATCATTGGGTTTGCCTTGCCCCTGGTAGTTCCATTAGACTGCACTTCTCCTGTGTAGACATACATTTATGCTTACCAACTTAGTAGTGGCAATGCCTGCTGCTGCAAGATCAAGTATGATTTAATATAAAAAAGAAAAACAGGTCTGTAGGCTGAAGACACAGTCACATAATTTAGAAATAATTTCATTTGTCAAATAAGCCAGTGGGCTTTGCAGTAAAACAAACCAAAATTCGATTACTTACTATTACTAATGTAATTTAATCTTGTTTAGGAAAGAGATAGCCTCTCTTTAATGCTTTGCTAAAACTTAATAAATTAAAATGCTACCGTTACTCCCGTGGCCATGCCATTTAATTTACAATCCACTTGCACACTAGCTATTTTAAGCATAATTGTATGACATGATTTATCAATTAATTTTACAGAAAAATGAAACCACCTGTAGCTGTTATGTCATGGGGGGGTTGGTAATGGTTGTCTTGTGGGATTCTTTTCCAATCTTGTTTTCAGATGAGTAGTGGCAGCAGTCCTTTGATTTAGATCAAAGCAAGAACAAAAGCTTCTTCGGAGCAAGTGAGAATCAGAAGGTGAAAACGAAGAGGAAAGAAAGTAATAAAATCCCATACCATAGCCTAGAACCAAACTACTAAAATGAGAAAATCAACCTTATACAGCTCCAGCTGCAATATTTTTTTAGTGTAATTTACTTCTAAGTACAAGACCAAGCCTTCAGAAGCTTGAATATCGTATTTTCTTCCTTGATTACAAACCAGTGAATCTTATCTTGCCCACACAGGTGTTGAAATTTTTTCCTCCTCAGCTTATATCCATTTACCGTTATTAAAGATCTAGGGCATTTAGAGTAAATATTAAAGATGATATATGAAGCCTAAGAAATTTAATCTTGGGTAATTACACTCTACCTAGCTCTTCTAACTAGCAAAAATTTCGCTGCAATTATGGTTGGATAAGTAATCTAGCACAATATTGTGTTCTTCAGTAGCTGCAGCACTGACAAGATGAATAAAGTGATTCCAAACATTAGTCTCATTTTTCTAAGCATTTTATGAAAATTACGTGATAATCTGTGATTGACTCTAACTGCCTATGCAGGAGGTGTTGCATTTGTAAAGTGTGAATTCTTTTACCCTGAGAATAATCTTGAAAGGATATGCGTAAATTAATTTCTTCTCCTGCTTCTCTAAATGTTTTCTAGTGGACACAGTTTTCTTCTGCAGATCTAAAATAATAACTTTTATTGTGTAGAAAGTTGTAGTATTGCCTGTGAACAGGTTTCTTACTAGCTAACTAATAG
>VZTM01011778.1:0-23202 GCA_013400555.1 Jacana jacana | reverse complement strand
GAAAGCAGTATAATTCAAGGCAATTAATGAAAAAAAATACATTCTAGCTTTGAAAACTATTCAATTTTGATCAGCCCCATTCTACATTAAACAAGAGCAAATCCAGAATGTCTGCACAGAAGAGAAATGACAGTCACTCTAAGCGTGAAGAGATTTCTCTTTGAGAAAAGCCTGAAATCCTGATACTGTATACAAGCAGGTATTAAAGAAAAAATTGTAGCGGAAAGATATGAAACACTCTAACGTATTAGGGATCAGGTAGGCACCCCTATTTCTCTGCTCTAATCTACAAGTCAGAAGAAATTGAAAAGATTAAGAGTTCATAAATTACAGTGAAAACTTTTTGTAGGCATAGAAATAACTAGAGCAAAAATTCTTTATGAGAATTAACACAAAAGAGAAATACACGCTTGATTTCCCAGTGCTAATTACAGTGATAGGTTATAGCTAAAAACTAAGAGTTTACTGGAATTAGTTTACCAAAATATATAAAAGTATGATAATACCAGATAATTTAAAAAAAAAAAAAAGTGTAATCATATAAAATTATAGAAACATTTTATACCCTAATACACTAATCACAGAATTATTATGTAGCTATTTACAGGATTTCAAAATTGTTCAATTAATAACATCCTACTCATTACTCTCAAGCATTTGCTTCTTCTTTGATATGTTAAATTAGGTGGAATATTGTTTGTTTTGAAATGGCAAATCTTCTCTGCTTTTAGTCAACTTTAAAATTATTAGGATTTAATTTCCCATATCTCAGCGCTATAAGTAATATTCCTGAGTATTTTTTTCTTATTCCAGCAAGTAAGGGAAAAATGGTGGTATTCTACAAGCATGCAGCAATCAGATCTAAAATTTCCTTAGTATCTAACAGAGTGTCGTATTGAAGATGTCTTTTTATATTAATTGCATTCCATACATAAATAATTCCATTTGCAGTGGTTAGAGTAGCTGGTCATTACTAGCGATTGTTTGTGGAAATTGTAAGGAATCCAGAATGAGTTTGTTCTTGCAGACCCCACTAATTTTGGCAGATCTACTCTGTACTCTCCTGGTGCTTGCAGAGATAAGATGCATCTCCTACAGCACTTCAACACACGTTTCTCTTGTCTGTTTTCTTAGGAGAGAAAAACTTTTTATGCTCGTACAACTAATCATTGGAGGAAACAGATCCATGGCCATGAACTCCTTTGCTCTATCCTTTGAGGAGGTCCATGCCTTGCCGGTCATCTACACCATCTGCAGCCTTAGGCAGCCTTAGGCAGCAGCATATACGCCGTTTATTTTCTGTATTTGTGTGTGTTTCTTGCTAATTCAGGAGTGCTCTGTATTGGAGATCAGTACTACCAGCGTTATGCTTTCCCGTAATGACCGTTTCAGTAAACCCACAAGCTGATAGCACTTGAGCATCCTGCAAACAGTAAAGGTTCTGCTTCAAATCTTTGTAGAGAGGAATTTATGGCCAGGAGAAGATGCCTTGTTCAGATGGGATAGCTTCCTAACAATGCTGGTGCTTTTGGGTTTTTTTGCCCATGCAACTTATTGAAGAATCACAAGAAAGTTCACGCAAACTTAAATATATTACTAAATCACCAGCAGAATGCATTGCAGTGTTGAAAATGAAAGCAGAAATAAGGGAAATACAAAGAGCCAGAGCAATGCTACAGAGCAATACTACAACCTGCCAGTCCTTAGTTTCAGTGCTTGATGTAAAGGATGGTGTTTTCTTTTGTATCCTGGGGGTGGCATTGATGAAAAACATTTTTTCTTTGAACAGCTTCTGAAATTTGCTTGTAGTGTGAATACAGACTCTCCATAAGGATGTGGCATAGAAATATTTATTTTGAAATAATTGAACAAAATATGAAGGGAGAGAACTTAACACTTGGCTGTGAATTTAGGAAGGGATCATAATATAAAGGTCTGCCCATGGTATATAACCGAATTTCATTGTCTCCTTGTTCAAGATTGATTTCATTTTCAAATGCTTTGAGGCATGGAATTTTTTGTTGCTTGAATGTGGTGCATGGCGTATTAAAGAAGACATTTCATACATTGCTTCCTGTCCACATGTCCTCATCCTCACCGCTTTGCTTCTCAGAGCTAAAACTTCAAGATTCAAAAAGTCTATACGTCTCCCAATTTAGAGTACTACCATGAGTCTACTTCCTTTTGTAAGAGGGCAATTTAAAAAATCAGTAATTACATTAGTAGTTACATTAATTTCACTGGTTGTTCTCAGATTTTGGTTTTGTTTTTTCTTTGAAAATTCTTCTGCAAATCATCTGCTGCGCAGGTAGAATCAGACCCTAAAGCTCATCGAATTGATAATATCTGGCCCTTTCGTTTTTTGGAAGGGATCCAGGTCTCTCTTCTTGTGTAAAAGCAGAAAACAGAGCACTGGTTGTAGCTGACACCACCTCTCGCTGGGTGGTTTCCCGCACGTGGGTTGGCACAGTCAGCGGTGGAGCAAAAGGGCCTCTGATCCCAAGAGTGGACAACTTAAGAATGCAATGTAGCCTGGACCTACTGCCTGAAAGGAGAATGTAGACTGACAGATTTCTTAATTTTAAATAGCTTCCCTGGTACGGCTTATTGACGATAAATAAAGCCTCTCTCACTGTTACAGGGTGATCGTTTACATTGTATTAGGTATAATGTTTCTGTAATGCTTGTAAAACAAAGTGGGTCAAAAGTTCCATCACATTAAGCCTTGAAATATTGTGAACGTTTGGCCACGCTCCATCAGTTGAAGGAAAAAAAAATTATTTTGAAAAAATGACAAAAATAAATAGGGATTAACTCAAAGAGAAAGTAGAAGTTGGGGATGGGAATGGGTTAAGACGAACATGTCAGAGTCTTAAAAGGAGACAATGACATGGAATACTTAGACATTGAAAGGAGGAAACAAAATGTTATTACTCTTTTATAAGGAATGGAACTTAACATGAAAATATATTGAATAATTATTTTGCAATATAAAGCAAAGGGTTTGACATCTTTGGAAGGTGAAAATGTGGGATAGTGTATTTGGCTTGATTTATTTTTATTATGCTTTCCTCTTCGGCTCTCTTTAAGCTCTACAGGTTAATAGGGAAAGGTACTGACATTCAGATTGAAAGCATATATAAATAATACAGAACTCATGATATTCTGGTATTAAATATGCAGAAGACCAAAATCAAAGAATATTGTTGCTTACATATTGCGTAGATATAACCTAAAATTAACTGAAGTACGCATGTGATTTTTCAAACAAAAATATGCAAATTCTAGAGTCCTGCCTGTACAGAAAATCTGTGACTCTGATTAGTTACTGGAATTCAATACAGGCAGCCTCCAAAGAATGAAGAAAAAAGCTGAGAATAAATTGGAGATTATGTTTTTCTTTCTCTGCCTGGTATTCCATAAACAATGGATTGTTAGTGTTGTAACTTGTTATTATGCTGATATAAAATTCTTACAGCTTTCTGAAGAAAAAGAAAAGTTTCTGAGCTTCTCGAAAGTTAGTAAAACTTGTTTCTAATGGAAGGAGTTAAACAACGTGAGATGAGTGCTCGATATCAGATACCATTTATGAGGTTTTTTTAGTGTTAGATTATACGTGTTTCTTTAGCAATAAGGGTGTCTAAAATTAGTTTTTTTCTAAGACTTCCTTTCACTTTAGTGCCTTGTATACCAGTGGATAGGATTTAGTTAAATTATGAAGATGGGCACAGGAATAAGCATTTAGGTCTAATCTTATAATATTTATGTGCATGCTGCATAAATATCCTTCAGAGCCTGTTCTTCACACTGGCTACCCTTTGGGTAATCACACTAATAAACACAGGACAATTAGTTTTATACAGACCACCTGATAAATCAGCTGGGATCATAAGCTTCTGTTCTTTTTCCCTGATGCATAGCCTGGGCGAGAGCTTCCCAGGAGCTGTGGAAAAATCCCTAATTCCCATTTGTATATATTAGAGTTGGGGTTTCAACGCTTCTGGGTTTGCATCCTTAGACAAAAAAAAGCACTGTTTCATTTCTCGATCAATAAAGAATACATTCCTCCTGGCTATGGAATGGGTTTGGGCAGTGCATGTCTCCTTGGCAGCACTATATTTTGCTAGCTGGAGGCACCGCTCAGGCTGATGTGTATTTCTTTAATTTCCATTCCCATTTCCACTGAAGATTCTAATGAGATTCTTGGTGGTGCTTAAGAAGAGGAAGGGACAGTGTTTCTCTGAACGCTACTCTCTCTAATGCAGAGGGCAGTGGTTTTCTGACGTGCAGCGTTTAGCGCACGTGAAAGCAGATGCCTGTCTTCAGCAAACTGTCGTTTGTCAAACTTAGCCAGAATTGTGCTGCGAGAAGCCTGGAGAGGTGGGGGGGTGTCGAAGGCAGGGTGTGTGGAGGGGGAGAATCACAAAGCCTGGGTCTGGGAGTGCCGGAGTGTAGAGTGCCGATAGCAGCCTGCTCCCGAGTGCAAGTTTCCAGGGAGCCTTTCTCCTTGGCACTGAGACAGCCAAGACACTCCAGCTCCGGCAGAGATGTTCCTCCAAGCAGCTCTGAAGTAAGGCTGCTGGCCGGATACAATGTCCTACCCGGGGCTCGTGGTCCACCTCAACCTTCCGCGAGGACTTGCTACTGATGAAATCGAATGCTTAGAGAAGCATGAGACACGGGGCTTCATCCAAGATTCTTGCCTCAGCTAGAGCTGCTGGGGAATCGCCACTGCTCAGTGCAGCCCTGCTTTACACCACTGCAACTTTCCTGGAAGCAAACTCTGGGTAAAATCTTCTAATTTCCCCTCTGATTTGCGAACTGGTGTGAAGACTGGAATGATTTGCCTGTTGGAAGAATGTTGACTCTCGAGTGGGAGTCAGAGGGACTGCAAACAGTGGGTATTGTTGTGATTATATTTGCATCTCTGAAGCTGCTTCATTTGCTGGGACTGATTGATTTTTCAGAAGGTAAAGTGGTTTGTGCTGTTTGTAGGTGTGGTGTCTGATCTGCTAAAATAGCTTTAAAGAGTGTCAGGTATAAAAGCTGTGAAATGAAAAGGCTCGAGGAGTGACAATTACAGTCCGACTAAAATCCTGGTTTGCCTTTGTTGCTGGTTTTACTTCGTTCTTGTAAAGCAGAATTAGATACTAGCATAAGATTCATATTTTACTATGGATTGCCAAGTGTCTGAGTGGGTGTTTATTAGAAAGACTGAAAATAGTGAATGTGATGCCTGTTAGTCGCCTTTGGAAGCCGTTCACTGCTACAAAACTTGGTAGATTAAGTAAGTGGATCTTAGTTCAGTTCACACTTATAACTCGAGATTAAGTAAGTGGATCTTAGTTCAGTTCACACTTATAACTCACTTTGCTCTACTGATTTATGATACAATTTGAGTTTTTTGCTGTATGAGTATTTAAGTGTTAAAATCCATTTCATAGATAAATGCAAATCACTAACTACAGGATAACAGTTAGGATTATGTCTGCTCAACACCTTTCAAAAAAAGGCATAGGTACCAACATTAAATGTGGCTATTTTAAATATATATAATGAATATATGTTTTAAAATTCCTGCTTGCTTACTCGGGTTCTTCTTTGCTCTCTACTATATGGCTCATATCATTTCATCTACTCTCAAAGAAGGCTTCATGTTAATTTTAATAGGACTTTTATTTCTATACAAAGTGAACTTTATTTCTTGTTCACATTTTATAGAAATAGGCTATTTCAGTTCAGCTATTAATTGCTGTCAACTTTTCAACTTAACAAAATGTCTTGTGGACTGCTGCAGCGAACAAAAACTATTTGCTCCCTGGAGTCCTAGCTTAAAAAACCTTGCCTTTGTTGGTATGTTTTTATGTGTGAACCCAAACCAATCCTTTTTGCTGTGTAACTGCTTTCAGTCAGAATCACGCAGCCAAAGAGAGGACTCCGGTTTTCTGAACCATAAACTTTTCATCGTGGAATAAGATCTGTGATGGATGTAGATTCACATCATCACCTCAAAAAATGGTTCAGCTGATAAAATGTGAAATCTTTAACACAGCACTTTTATAGTTACTGAACAATTGAAATAAATCATCCTTAAAACTCTCTGTGGTGAGAATGTGTAATGTTTGCTGTGTTACTATATAATGCATTGCTTATGGAATTTTAAAATTACTTTTTGAATTCTAAACTAATGATTATTTCTTTTTCCCATAACAGTACTCACTTTTTGGTTTTCTTATACTCTGGATGTGTAGCATTTTAACATCTAAAAAATCCTCTTACTAGATATATGTTAGCATTGACTTTATAACACATGGTAACAGATAGGAAAAAATTATTAAAATGCAATCTTGTTTTTTTAATAGATGTACTGTTACATCCCCTTCGTGATTTCTCACAGTATGATGCTGCCATTAAGTCTGTGGGAAAATGTTTCATGTAATTTCAACTATATTAAATCACCTTTTAAAAAAATCTCCCTGGTAGAAATGATACTGACTGTAATATAAATAATAAGTTCAAGGCGATAAATCAATTGAAGTGTTAACATTTTGTTTTAAAGCACCCATTAGTGCCATGGCATTTCCTCCCATGATAATATAATAATTTTACTCAAAAGTACCTAGTAACATAAAACTGATCTCTAAATGTAAAAGTGTGGATAGCTCTATTTATTTGCGGCATTTCCAGTTCCCCTAAGGCTGATCTGCACTATTTAACTCTTCTGTGTTTGAACGCTGCCCTTACTACTGCACCAGAATTGTGCCCTCAGATGATTAAGGTATGTTTTATAGGGCACTTGGAACTAGTGGTTTGTTGTTCTCCTACTGAAGGCAAGGGCAGGTTTTCTGCTGATGTACAAGGAGGGCTATATTTGAATGACCAAAATGATCCATGAGCCCTTCCTGTCTACCTCACAGAGACAGGGCATGAGCCGTGTCCTGAAACGAATTTGGTCCCGTAGTTGGCTTTTCTGATGCCTGAACGTACTTGTCTTAATATCCCTGATATCACAGAATCATCATAACCATCTACTGACTGATGTTCAAAATATCACTGATGGGTAGGGCAGCATGCTTTGTCCCAGTGGTTGCCAATACAGGACAGAGAAGACAACTGAATGACAAATCCTCAGTTGCAAACTTCCAAGTCCACTGCTGTTAGTGAGGTTGTGATGTGATGCATTGTGGCAAATTCTACCAGCAGAGCAACTTGTCTACGCTCGAACCAAGAGTCGGCAACAGAAATGGGAGCAGAACTAGTGTGATCCGCAAAAGCATCATGGACTGAGTAACTGGAGTGTTTCCACCTTTCCAGTTCAGTCTTTCTGTCCACTCAAGTGTAGAGATTAGCTGCAGATTCACTGCTCTTAATCTGTTTGTGCTGTGAAAATGCAGCATCTTGCTTATTGTTTATTTTTATAGTCATTTATAATTAGACATAAAATACGTCTTGTATTCCAGACACTCAGTGTCATTTTTAAAAAGAAAAAGGGTAAAGTAATAGTACACTCACAGCAAAATTTCTTCTTTAACTCAGCTTCTGGAAGTGTTCTACCAACTATAGCTTTTTAGCCGTGTGCTGTCATCTCGCTGCAAAGCTGGACGTTTAATTGAACAGGTAAAAAGATGGGTCCCCCACTGTGCTTGGTGGTCTACCACTCTCCTTTACTTTAACAGCAAAGAAGTTATGGTGAAGAAGAGCTTGACTTGCCCTTGCTCCTCCGTGGGAAAGTAGGAGAATCCAGGATATCTGCTTATTTTTCTTACAGTGTTTAATATTTGGCAGGACAGGGATTTTATTTGATCCCACATCCCAGACTAAGGACTATGTTCCTCTACTTCATCCATCCTCCAGCTCTCAATAAGCAGGAAAAGGAGACCAGAATGAGGAGAAAGTTGGTTTCACTGGAGCCAGTGAGCTATTTCAGTTATTCGGACAGAATTGAATCAATACCACTTTTACTAGAAAAGAATGAAACTCTCCTTTCCCTCTCCTTCCATTATTTTGAAAGTGGTTTGATGCTGATCAATATCTTCCCTCCAGCTTCCTTGCCTGAAACTTTTGCTGCTGGGCAGCTTACCTCCAAAGCTTTTGTTTTGTTACTCAGCTGGAAGGGGAAGAGGGCTGATCAGAACTGAAGTGAAGGACCAGAGCAGTAAAGCAGCAGCACCAGGCTTAGAGGGAATTCATCCACCAGAAATTGGGAGGGGAGAGACTGGCAAAATGAACCCACACTTTGCACTTGCATTGCCAGAATCTGTCTCAAGGTAGCTATATGGAGAAAATATGTAAATAGGTGTGAGCGATTTTGTTAACATCATGGGACTGCATAAATCAAAGCCTTTGAAAGGACAAACCTTGTGCCTCTTCCTTCATCATGCATTGATTACGTTTGGAAGTATAACGCCTTGTACAGAAGTGTTTTTCTTTCGCTTGTGTATATAATCATCCAGTGTTGCAATCTATTACAGACCCTGCTATTCCCCAACCCCTTATCCTTCCGTTAATTTCTAACGGTTTCTAGAACTTGTTATTATCTTTCAGATGCTTATTTGGATGTAAATTTTGTGTCCTATGTATAAGTGTCTTACAAACTCAATTTTTTATTTTTTGCCTAGTAGGACCCTCTGGTTCCGACATGTCTTTCAAGAAAAACAGCCCCTAGGGCTATGGAGGAATATGTGCTCCTTAGTTTGTCTTGCTGTGATGCAAAGCAAGGAGCGTATCTCTTGCATTACAGGTGTTTCTCTCATTACAGTTATCAGTAAACTCATTTGGCTGTAAAGTCAGCCTTGAGAGTAAATAGAGTAATTGCTTGCTTTGGCTAGAATTTGGAATATGGCTAAGGGGTGTATTTTCTTTAAGGAGAGGTAGTTTTCTGCCTTAGGATGTATCTGTTCTGTGCAGGTATAGAAAGATGTTTCCTTTTTTTGTTTGTTTTTTTTTTTTTCTTTTGAATTTATTTTGGATGGGCAGAAGCCAACTCCAGTCCAGAAGTCACGTTACTGCATTTGAGTTGATTTGTTCTGTCACACTGACATGCTAAAATGTAGCCTCTTTTGGAGCTTGGGTACTTAATAGCACAGAGAGGATAAGGTTAGGTCTGTCTGCAGTCATCTGTGTTAGCTTGTCATTAGTTGCCCTTACAGCTTAGCAAAACCAGTAAAGTTTAAAATATCATCTCAAGTGCTCTGTGAGTCTTCCCCTTAGAAAATCATACAGGGAAAGATGTAATGCTGACAAATTCTTTATTGCGTTGCACTTTTCTAAGAAAAAGAACCTAAAAAAGTAACGAGTAGATTTTTCTCCTTGTCTACACATGACTGACAAGAATTATCTGTATTTGGATGTCCTACTCATGCAGTGGTGGCTGTGCTACAAGTCCAGCTTCCAGCAGACTCGCCTGTGGTGCTCCGTCTCCTCTCTCAGCCAAATGGGATGCGCTGTAGCATAATTCCACAATAAACAGAAAGATGAGGAATATACCACACAGCAGTACACGCCGTCTTGCCTTTTCTCAGCAGCTGCTTATAACCAACCCCTGATTAGCATCTGCCATCAGTAAGCTGTCCAGTTTTCACATGGTGAAATGTCCATTTTCTTGTCTTTTTTTTTTTTTTTTTTTTTTTTTCTTCTGCAGAGACACTTGTAGGATTTAGGGAATTACTTTCTTCTGAGTAAGCCAGTATCACCTGCCTTCAAAAAATGCTCTTTACAGATGCTGATATCCCAGTCCCAACTCATGGCATCCAGGTAAATTGTAGTGTAAGGTTTCCTATCATAGTCAGTGAATCTTCCACGCCAGAAATGGCAACCAATAACTCCTTCAGCATCAAATATATTAGTGCCTCTGCACACAGACTGTGTTAAATTTATTTGCTGAATATGGATAGATGAAAGGTGTTAAAGTTCAAATATTTTTTCCAGAAGCATAATTCTTCCCCTCAGAGGTGAACAAATTGGACTACCTTTTTTCTTTAGGTGTTTCCCCAGCTCTCTTTGTAAATCTTGACAAAGATTCTGGATTCAGGGTCACTGTAGGAAAGTCATTCTATGGAAGCATCTACAGGATGCGCAGTGGAGAACAGTTACTTCAGTCCAAATGGGAAACTGCATTAAGTTGCTGCTTTAAATCCAATCTGAAATCGATGTAAAAATTGAGGTGCAAATTTCAATATGCTCATTTATAAGAACATGTCTTCTTGGACATGTATGTTCCTGTATGCTTATACTGGGTGCAAGACAGGCTGAAACTTACTGAATGTTGTAACCATCTGTTACATCTAGCTCAAGGTTGTTGAAGATGTTCTCTTTCATCTTTATGCAAAAAACAGGCTCTTCCAGAGTTGGGAGCACGATTTGTTTTGAGAAGCACCATCTTGACTAACCTTCTTATGTAAGACCACCATAATCTTAATGGAACTATAATGAGAAAAGATTTTAGGGTTTTCGTTTGGTTTGCTTTTACTTTAGTGGCTTTCCTACCTTGGGCCTACTGATAAGACCCACAAATGACATACAAGTTGAAAGAAATCTGCTTGATAAATATGAGGAAGAAAATAATTCTTTCTCAGCAGAATCAGGGAAATCATGCATCAGCCTAAACTTTTGCTTTTACCAAACTATGAATTAAATGGGACAAATTGCTTCAGAATTTTAAGGAACATCCTATTGATTTATTGAGATCTTTCATCAGCTACTTCCCGTGAACTTCTCTAGAGGTTTTTTAACAACTGGAATATCTGAATCAATGAGGAATAGGTCATTTTAGATCCATATTAGTCTGAATTCAAAGTTTAGGTACAGACTTTCTGAAAAGTGGAGAGAAGAAATATTTAAGAGATCTTAAAATACTGTAGGAACCAGGAAGACTTCTGTAAGGACAACTTATGTGCTGTCTCTTCACATGAAAGTTCACAGAAAGACCAGACATTATGAATTTCCTGGACTGCTTAGCTAAAATATTTCCTTTTTAGTATGTGTTCACCCAGTGTACTAAAACTTTACTCTCTGGCTCAGGATCTTACAGTGCATTTGCATCCTTACTTGGGAAGGGGTCCTTTTGGCCACACTTTTCTGTGAGAACTGTCCCCCTTGACCATTGAATCCTCCACTTGGACTTTTAGCCTCCTAGCCCTGATTTTTTTAATTATTTTTTTTTATTAAGAAACCATTCCTAATGCCAGCTATTTAGCCTGAGGGATTGACTATTTGCAAGCAGATAGGGAAGATTCTCCTTGTATTCATCTTTGCAAAGCCATAGCTACTTTTGAGGATCATTTGAACTTTCTTCAAGAGATGCTGATTATTCATCTTAAGCAGATCATTCGTCCAAGGTTGCCTGGGTTTTAACCTATTTTGCCTCCATAGTAGATCAGATGCCCCTCTCTCAGGGCTGTTTTACTACCATTGTTCAAGTACATTATTAATCCCTGTGTTGAGTACAAAGACATTTGAGAAGGAACTGGAGTAAATTATGTTTTAATTAGCACTCAGAGAAGAAAAAGAGAGTGCTAGGTTTTATAGAATGTACTATATGTATGAACTGTGACCAACATTTCATCTGACTACTACAAAATACTAAAATAAATGTATCAACATATTAACAAAAGAAATTGGAAGATGAAGGAAAGATCACACAGAAAGCAATCAGTCATCAGTCATAACAGCCATTGCTGACCAAAATTGTTTACCTTCTGAAAGGGAAGGAGCTATTTTCTCCCAGTATATATAGAAAAACACCCCAAATAAGGGTATCTAACATGCCTTTGATACCTGCAGCAAAGTCTGCATCTAACCACTGTGCATCCCAGAGATGGATACTGGGATCTTCCTTCAGAATGCCCCGCTTAGACATTTTCCCTCTGCATCCTACCGCTGCTTCAGGCTCAGCCTGCTTTTAGGTAGCTCCACATAAAATAATTCATTTTAAGATGATGGCAATTTGATATGACAAAGTATGCTTCTGAAAAACAGCTACACTCGGTCAGCTGAGTATGGGTGAGGTGAGAAAAGCATTGCCTAATCACTAATGTACTTTAGGGCTAAGAATATAGAAGGCTTTACTGTTAGAATATATCTGCAAAGACATTAATAATCATTGCCTAAAATGACATTATAGAGCAAGATTAAATACTCACAATGACGGAATGACTGAATGAAAAAAACATCCATAATAGTGAACTGATGTAGAAATAACATAGTCACCTTTGGTCTCTTGACTTCTTAAATTATTTGTTTCATGTTTGACGCAGTTTTTGACCAGAATTTTTTGACCTTTTATATTAATGAGACATGGGAGATACTAAATTTTGTAGGGATTCATATATTCAGATTACTGCCAGAACTATAGGAAGCATCAAGATTTACAAAGCAGTTTAATCTCTTCCGTGTAATGTGAAAATAATACCATAATTAAAAGCCATACTGCTACGCCATTTTAGTATGCATATTAACTCATAGTAATTTTTAAAATGGAATTACCTTCAGGAAAAATTGCAAAAGCAGATATAAAGCTGGTTTTGCATTCTTCTCTGGACACTTAATGCTGTATAGCTGCTGCATGTTACTATAGCAGTATATAGAAGCACAAATCAGACTGTTTCATTTGTAGAAATGTACTGCGTCCTTCCAAAGTCTGTAGTCTAATCTTTTAGAAGTACCCCAACAGTAAATGAAGTTCATGCGTTTATGGACATGTGTACATTTGTTGAAGAGAGAGAAATAATCTAAAATGTAGACTTTGTACAACAAATTTGAACACTAACTAACTTTTAATGGCTATGGTGTCCCAAGGGACTGTATAACAGAAGGTCTGACACAGGTGCAAGTAGGTCACTTTTAATGTTAAAAGAAAATATTAAAAAATCATCATTACTGATTGATTCATTATTTGTGCTGAATTAATTATTTTATATTTACTTGTAAGCATATGCCTGGATTCCATATGTCCATTTGTCTGATTTTTGGATATGTATTTGGATGAACAGACCTTGAATTTTTCTGATAAACACCTGCCCATATATTGGGTACAATCTATTTTCAGCCTCCCACTAATCACTTAAGTATTGAATTATGTCATATAAACCAAATAATTTTTCAGACAACAGGGCTTTCAAAAGTTAGCGGGAATATTGATTGAAGTTCACTGAAATAAGTCAAACCAAAATGAAATGCAATGGTTTGGAGGCTGTTGTGATGTTCCCAATGGTGGTTTTTTCCTGCTGGGTTTGAAGTAGGAGAGTGAAATTAGAGTAATTAGAGGAGAGAAGCAATGGCTGAGAATGGGGAAAAAGTCTAGTTTGCTTAGTAATCTATCATCAGGTGAATAAGTAGTGAGATAAGGACAGCCTCAAAAAAATTAAACTAGAATATAATAATTTGCAAAGTAAATAGGAAGGTTCATGAGTTTTGGTGAATTAGATTTTTATATGTCATGTGTCAATCATATTTCATTCCAGCATATAGTTTTGTGAAAGGAGAGAAAATGTACCATTACGTGCTCAAAAAGATATTATATTCCCCCGTGACCTAATGGGGGGCACTTTGCTAAGCTGTGACTCTCTAGATATCCACAGTGGTTTCAGCTCAGCTGTAACTGAAGAATGCAGCCATAATATTTAACCTGTGTTCTAGTTTTGATTTATTTTACTTGATTCCTCTTGATTAGTCTTATACCGAAAATTCTTTAGATTAATTTGTTTCTCGGTAAAATGGTGGATGTCTAAATTCTACATGTCATCATGACATTTGAGCTAAGACAAGCTGGGCAGGTCAGCATCTGCCTTGCAAAGTTATATTTGTGAAGTAGTGATCAGAAGAATATTCCTCTTAACCTGAAATATCGCTTCTGGTAAAAGGTATCCTTTTCTACAAGCATCAGAGCAGTGGTGCTGTTTACACCAAAATAGTTACTGCTAGTTATTTTTTTCCAAGAATACATGTAATTGTTATCCTTAGACTATTGGGTACTCTGCACTGTAGCTTCTCCCTACATTTCTTCAGTATTTTGAGTTGTTTAGAAAATGTTTCATTATTTCTCAGTCAGATAGATACCAATTATCAGTAACTTCAATTATGCAATTAGAAGACTCACAATTAGATAGTAAGAAAGCTGGCTTGGCATTTGGGAACGCCCATTATGACTCATTCCTTTTTGCAACCTTGAGAAATATTCTAGAAAATGGTGAAAAATGTACAAGTTAACTTACTGGCTGCTGTGAAAGTAAATAGATTAAAAGTTGTTTCAGATGCTAGAGCAGTGTGGTGGTTTGAGATTTTGGAGACACACATCGATGGTTTTCTTTTAATCTTGCTGTCAAAACTAGGAGCCCAAGTTTGAAAATTGATCATAGTGAGTGATAGAGTTATAAATAGATTCAAGAGACTTCTTGAACAGAAAAGGCAGTCTGAATCCATCACAAACACATGTTTTTTTACTTTAGTTTTTTTACTACAAATAACAGCTACTTTCTTGTTGAGAAAGCGGGCAGCCTCATTTCAGATTCCAATAAAAAAATGAATTACAGTAACATAGTATCTTCTGCTGAACTCCCATATACTTTTTTCAGCTATGTGTGCTTGGTATTACCTATTCTTTTTAAGACAAATCTAGGTGTTTCTACTTTTATTATTATGAGAAATATTATCTATTCGAATTCATATGTATATATGTATTGAGAGCAATACAGTTCTTGATGAGATATATAGCACATAGAATGCATATATACACATATGTAGTGGAATACATATGGAAAATAGCTTTATATTTCAATTTGTGGTGTACTAAGCACAAGTAGAAGGATTTTCAGTATTTCTCAGGCTGCAAATTAAAAAAAAATAAATAAAATTGCTGATTTGTATTTCCTTTGAAATATTTCAAAATACAGGCCCTATTTCTCAATCTCTTACTCAAGTGAATAGTCTTTTAATATAACATATTTGTAATATGAATGCACTTTTGAATTTCAGCACAAGATACAATTTTATTGAAGTGTGGAGATTTTCCTCACGATTCTGTTTTCCCAAATGTAAAGAATACAATTTGTTTTAATTTAAACTTGGAAAATGAATTACCAATAATAACTTGGAGGAAAATACTTCATAGTTTGGTATTGCAGATAGAATCATAGAATCATTTAGGTTGGAAGAGACCCCTGGGATCATCAAGTCCAACCATCAGCCCTACTCTACAAGTTCTCCCCTACACCAGATCCCTCAACACCACATCTAATCTACTCTTAAACACAGTCAGGGATGGGGACTCCACCACCTCCCTGGGCAGCCCATTCCACTGACTGACCACTCTCTCCGTGAAAATTTTTTTCCTAATGTCCAGCCTAACCCTACCCTGCTGCAGCTTGTAGCCATTCCCTCTTGTTCTGTCGCTCATTGCCCGTGAGAAGAGACCAGCACCAACCTCTCTACAATGCCCTTTCAAGCAGTTATAGAGAGTGATGAGGTTTCCCCTCAGCCTCCTCTTCCTCAGACTAAACAACCCCAACTCCCTCAATCGATCCTCATAAGATTTGTTCTCCAGGCATAGACTCTTCCTTGTTATATTTCAATAATGATGCACTGCACATGGGTGTTTCTTTGGTATATTTCAATTGTAAGATTTAAATTGCTGGGGAATAAAAAAAAATGTTCCCCAGTTCTTTCTTCCTCTGGGCAATTTTTCATCCTCATTAGTGAAATCACTAAATGGAGCCCAAGCAGTTGACTCACAATAATAATTTTGGGATTCCATTCAGTCCCTGATCCTCAGATATATCAGAAAACTGTAACCTTTTTACTTCTCTCACATGAACGAGTCCAATGCACTGTGCTTTATAAGATTCCAGCTGATTCCTTCAGAGGTTATACATGGCCATCACTTTATTCTTTCAGCAGAATATGGTGCACAAAACAACACATTCCAAATATAGCAAACATCACAAAAGTATAGGCTGTTTTTATAAAAGTAGAGAACCTCAGAGTACTACCAGTAAATGGATGCTTCACTGTGTACCCATGTATTACCATGAATTTGTGCTTGTAACTTTTTTTTCCAAATGGAGATGAAATTGCTGAAAATAGTGTTATGAAAAGCTTTTATTCATGTTTCTTTTATCTGTGCCAGGTTAAACATGTATCTCATGGAAGAACTCTTAAATAGAAGCACATGAAAAGTCCTAATTAAGTAAAATCCTTTGTGTAAGTTTGTGCTTTTATGAATTTTACTAAATTGTGCAATTTTGTATTATTTGTATAATCAGACAGTAGTTGCATCCATTCTACTGGTTATTATTTAAAAAATAAGAGACTTTCTGCCAAAAGTCTTCACACTTCAAGAGCTGTTTTACTTGTACTGCTTCAGAAGCAGCTGGAGAGAAGGCTGGTGGCTGAAGGAACAGCCAGCAATCCCATTTCTAGTTCTCTACTGCTGAGAAAGAACAACTAGCAGCAGGTCAATATTTATGATTGCTTCCGTTTTCTTCACTCTGCATGACATGCTCATCAAGGGCAGTTGATGGGAGCTGAATAGAGAGCAGGTCCTTGGAGGCATCTTCCCCAGAGCTGAGGTGGCAAATAAGCTAGCATTCATATGCAACAACTTGTACAGACCAGTGTACCTGCTACATAGGTCCACTGGCATTGAAATGGAAGCCTGTTTTGAATGCAGATTTTAAGGAAGGCTTGGAAGTATCATGGGTTAATCCATAAGGAGAGTTTAACACCGCAGGAACTGCAAGGCAATCACAGCAGGGTTTGTCTAGGACCTGATGTTGTTAGTGGTCTTTTAACAGTAGATTAGATTGAAGTAGAACTAGTAGTTCTAGTACTGGTAGGCTCAGGAAAAGAAAGCTATAGCTCTTGCTCAGTTTTGCTATTTACATGGGTGTTTATATATCTGTGCACATGTGTACCTGGACAGGCAGCAAAAACCAGAAAGAACTCAGGGGGGGAAGAAAAACAAAACAAAATAGAATGAAAACTGTTTGGGATTTTCTTTTTTTGCCATTTTCCCAGAGAAGTATAGTTATTCTAATTTACTCTATTGGATGATAAGTAAGCATTTGGAAAACAACTGCTTTCAAACAAATGAGCCTATAGTTGGCAATGAGGGAATTCAGGGAGTAGGAATTGAGGGAGTTTTTTAGAAGTGTTGAACTATGGGAATTGTGTTAGATTTCAGAAGAAGCATTTCTGAAAATCAGGTCAATTCAAATTCCTAGATACTGAGCTTTGCAATCCAGTTTAGACACTTACATTTGAAAGTGTGGTTTAAGCACTGGTGATTCTTCATATGCTATTTATCCTCAGCAGAAAATCTTTTTCAAGGAGATGAATGGATGAGGGGCAATGGGCACAAGCTGGAACACAGGAAATTCCATTCAAATATGGGGAAAAACTTCTTTAGAGTGAGGGTGGCAGAGCCCTGGAAGAGGCTGACCAAGGGGGTTGTGGAGTCCCCTTCTCTGGAGACCTTAAAGACCCATCTGGATGCAGGCCTGACTGATGTGCTCTGGGCAACCCTGCTTTAGCAGGGGAGTTGGACTGGATGATCTCTAGAGGTCCCTTCCAACTCTGACAATTCCCTGATTCCATGAATCTAGGCAGGTGTGAAACATGCCCTGGTATTTAATTTATCCCGGGTGGATTGGTGTGTTGCAGACTCAGATGGCCAGGAAGCTGCCTGGAAAGTACATTAAACTACTTCATGCTGAGAAAACATTTTTTATAGACTTGTTTTTTGGATAGTCTCTCTCATTCTAATTTCAATAAAGACTAGTCTTACCCTGCAGGCAGTAAGAAGCATTATTTAACAACAGCTGATTCACAATGTGTTACTGTTGTACTACACAGTTGCACATTTCTGAGAAAAAATGAACTTAATACATTTTATTACTTTAATCCTATTATAATTGAATTCATAAATTAAAGCATTGCTTCTGCTTTGCAGTGTATTTGAGAATGGTTATGAGAGTTTTATTCTAAAAATGAATGCAAAAAAATAATAAAGTGTAGCCTCTGAATGAATATTTTAAAAGTTAAGTAGTATCTTTCATATTTTCTGTTGCTTTCTTTGAAGTTGTGGTCTTCCTGCAAAATATTTACCTGAGTTGAAACCTTAGTTCCTAAAAAATTATATAGAGCATTTTTTGCAATAAGTCTTTCTGGCCCGTTATGAAGACCAGGAAGGAAGAATGAGTTAATAAGTTAGAACTGGGGTTTTGTTTATTTTCCTTTAGCAGTTATGGAGAAACAGAAAATGAAAACTTTTCATAGAACTTAACCTCAGGAATTCATGGGGGTGGTAGTAATGTGAATTGGCAGAATATGGTTGTTTCACCTAGTTTATTGTTTTCTAGGTATCTTTATTAATGTCTGTTTTACTATTTGATAAATAGTTAATGTTTAAACCGTGTTTTTCATTCCCCAAACTTGCAAGAATAGCAGAATAAAAAGAAAAAAGTTAAAAATTAAAGGAATTAATATCAAATCCCTAGATTCCTATCATATATGTATTCTTTTAATAAAAATTTATTCTCTGGTCATCTTAAGTACTCAGCGCTTTCCAAGATGAGACTGTGGAATGTTTAAAAGCAGACAGAAGTACCAAATTTACACTTTAAGCTGAGTTCCATAAAAACTCCATAATGGGCAGTTCCTATTGGAGAACATTTATGTTAGAACTCACCTTTTACAAAATTTTCACTGGTATCTCTTTGCCTAAATCTAACAGTAGAGTGGAAAGCTCTTTGAAGATAATTCTACTAAGCTTATACAAAAGACACAGAGAACTGTGTAAGACATCAATGTCTTATGTTGGATTTCTATAGTGCCTGAACTTCACTATAGTGTCTTCTAGAAAGACGTGAATTGCACTCTTATTTTTCATGTAGCTGTATATGCATATGACTCCGGCTGCATGTTTTTCTTTTCCCAATAACAAAATGCTCATTTCCGAAATGTTGCTTTAAAATGAGAACAGAGAGTAGTTTCATGAAAATTAAAATGAGTTCCTGACTGGTATGCTTTGGGGAAATCATTTATCTTCCTTGAATTACCATATCTTTAAGTGTGTAAATGCCCATCAGGTACATGAAATGAAGCATGTAACATACCTTTAACAAAAGCGAAATCAAGAATGTAAAAGTACTGCATATTTGTCTTCCATATTACTATGATTATGTTCTTGCAATAGATATTGGAATATTCTAAGAAACTTTCTATTTCTGCAGACAATTTCTTTTATTTTAGTTGCAAATTTCTCTTAGCCCTAAAATCACAATCTTGATTTCAGATAGCAGTCAGCTGTTTCAGCTTGTTTTGTGGAAGATCAATCAACACTAAAAGCCCAATAACTATATTCCACTTAATGTCTGTTGTTTCTTGATGTGTTTGACACCAGTCAGGTGTTTGTCATTCAACAGCAGGATAAAAGATAGGAAATATATCTGAAAGTGTTATTGTAAAATTCTAATTGAAAGCTTAGACTTTATTCTTCACTCACCACCGCTGTCATCCTGTGGTTCTCAGAAATGTCAAGTTTGTCAGTTGAAAACAGAAGGAGGACGGAAAAAAACCCTGAGTAATTTAGTGATACCTTATTTCTTGTCTTCTGTGTAAAGAAAAACATTGAAGGCTGAGTTGTTATATTAAACTTAGAGATAAAATTATTATTGAAACACATGCATTTCTTAATGCCGTGGTATCAGATAGTGTTTTAATTTAATAACTAATCAGAAGTAGCATTTTTTTTATATACTGCATGTTTTAATCTGTTTCCTTAGCCTCCTAAAAGTAGTAGGACATTAAATACTAAAAAGCAAAAAAGGAATTGAGGTTTGTCATCTACAGCTGTTCCTGGAAAGGACAGATTAATGATAAAATCTGAGCTGGGATTAACTGGAGTGATTCTCCTTTAAAACTATTATGACTATAAGAGAAGGTTATGAAGGTGTGAAGGTGTGGTAAGCAGTGTAAACAGGACTCATTAAAACAAATGTATGTTAAAGCATCACAAGACAGTCCCATAGTTTATGACTATACTTCAATGATATATATGTAAATTGTAGAAGTGGAGTCAAAACGGTCTGAAGATTTCTTACAGACCCCTTTAATGGTGATTTATTTTGCTGTTGTACATTGTAATAAAGAATAAGAAGAGCTTCCTGGAGCATGAACTAAGCATTGTAAATGTTAGCCAGAAGGAAGATACATCACCAACACAATAATCCTGAAACACCACTAGGGACTCTAATTAAAAAATATCACATATAAAGGAGGAAAAATACCCATGACTAATTATTAATCTCCAGAACTAAACGGATTTAATTAGTTGAAGAATAAAGGTCATTGTCAAAGCAAACTGAGAAGGTCCAACTTCTGTCAATATTTATTGGGTTAGACTTTTCTGTTTTCTCTCAGCATTGGGCACTGCAGTGTGCTGCCTTGTCTTCCTACTGCTCTTCTCTGGGTGCATCTATAAAGTATCTTTGTACCCATTTAAAGCTGTATCTCTGCGTGCCTCAACTTTTAGTCTAACACTGGCTCCACGTGATAGCAGAGCCACTGACAACCCCTGTGGTGTATGTGGGATGTGCTGCTCTTGAGACAGATAACCCCTTTAATCCCCTTTTCCTATTTGTATTTAAAATACGTGCAACACCATGTAAAGCCTCAGCACCAAAGCAAATCTCAGACAGCACAGACTGTTAGGAAGAATATTTTCAGTGTAATTGAGATGTTATTATTCTTTATTATTTACTTTTAATTCCTTCTGCACTATTATTTTAAATTAGGTTTGTAAACACTGAGGCATTTTACCTGTCACATTCAAATGAACGCAGTGAACGATATGCCAGTTATTTTTCTGAATAGCCATTTTGTGTAAAAGCTATTTTTGGAAGAAAACACAATCGTGATAGTTTACAGCATACATTCATAATGTATAGCTACTTGGGGCCGGTCCTGTGTTTGCTGCCAATTCCCATTTCCCTGTGAAGAATCCTTGATGATGATTTTCATTGTTAAAGTTTCCAGGAGTTTAGAATGAATAAAAAATGTGGAATGAATCTTTCTTATTGTTATCTGCAAAACAATAATCTTGAGATAATATGAATAAATTACTGTTGTTCAAAGAGTATAAAGGTCAGCTTCTACCTGTCTTGTTTTTACAGACTGAAATTGTCTGCTTGCTACCTGAAGTCTAATAAGACCTATTAATAATGAAAAACTCTTTTTGTGAGGAGAAAAGAATTAAATGTCAAAGGATTTTCAGTCTCCTTTTCAGATGATGCACAAATTTCACCATTGACAAAATTGCCACCTGAAAATGAGATATTTGTTGTTGTAAAATATTAATTGTCTTTTGGTTTAGATTTTGGGTTTTGGCTGTGTTTTTACTAGCACATATATAGTAACTGACAGTCATCTTTGGTTTAAGCAAATCCCTTCGGCAAACTGTTGTGTCACAGTGGCCAACTATTATAATAGTTGTGAAGAAACCTACCTTTCTCAGCAACTTCTTTGTAGGAAAACCACCTCTTGGCTTCTTCTGCAACCTTTAATCTTTCCTTGGTCTCAGGCTAGCATGGAAAAATAGCTCAGCAAAGGTAATTGGTTTTGCTAGGCTCTCTCAGCTGGGACACAGAGGCTGCCCCCTGAGACTTTCAGCTTTGCAGACTACGGACCACTAAGCACCACTATCCAGGAGCAACCTGGGTGAAAGCCACCTCCATCAGCTGTCAGTTCTCCTTGGTGGGGACAAATTACCATAGTGGAAGTCTGCAGAGAGCAATGTGAACAAATAGGCTCCGATCCTTCCACAAGAGTTGGCGTCAGGCTGCCAGAGCTGGGCCACCAGGGGCGTGCTACCCAACCCTCTCCATGATCTTCTCTTCCACAGCAGAGAAGTGGCATCCCAGGGGAGAAATAGCCTGGCTAACCACCTATGTCTGTGTCCTGGAAGCAGGCAGCCAGTCTGTTGAATAATTGAATCTTACTCCCTGCCTCTCCATGGAAGACATTACCTATTTTTCCATCAGATTTTGCTACAAATTTGAACTGTTTCAACTGGCTTGACTCCCATGGTCCAGTTAGCTCTTTAAATCACCTTCTGTTCCCCTGTCTGCTGTCTCCAACAAGGCAAATAGGATTTATACTTTTACAATTCTTTCTCCATCATCCTCCTAACAGGCACCTGAATTAAAAGTAATATTTTCACACTTGCTTTCATATTTTTAAAAGTCAGACCTAAAGGTGAAAAGTGAGTGTTGAGTGCTACTGAATGCAGGATCTCAAGATAGTACAGAACAGTTCCCATTTCAGATTACTGGAGAATTAATCCTTAACATAGTCTTAACTACGTGCAGATGCAAAAAAACATTGCTAGGAGGATCAGCCTAAGACTTCTCAAGAATGAGGTTTTTCAGTCTCTTATGCTGTTACAGATTTCAGATGAGTAAATTCTTCCTGTGGAGATTTCTCTGTAGTGGTCACCCAAAAATAGATATTTGTCATCCTTGACTAATGTTTCATATAAATTACTTGGTTATTGCATGCAGTAAAAATATATTCCATGAAGCTTAATATATAAGGAAAATAAAGTGAAGTACTTCTGCTCCTATACAGCAGCATCAATCATCCTTGAAGGAATTTGCTTATAGTTTCTGCTCAACACACTGCATTTCCTATTACACTATTTGGAGAAGGCTCCAAAAGTGTCTGCATGTCATAACTCTTACTATTGATTTGTGTTTCTTGGGCTTGCTGACTATAACTCTTCCTCTGTCCATTCAGTTTGTAATAGTTGAAATGCTAAGCAAAAATTACTTTGCTGTTATATTTATTGCCCCTGATGCTAAATTCTCAACCATCTTTATGGTTTTGTTCCACCAAAGTAAGCAAAGAGATTAACCAATATCAGTTACCTAGTACAGCAAAACCTCCACAGGAACAACTTGTCCCTGGAAAAGTGGAATTCTTTCAGCCAAACAAATGGTCGCTTGGGATCACTAAGCTTTCTCCTGACATTCGCAGTTTTATGGGTCAAAACCCTCAAAAGGCCATGAAACTTAAGCTCTCAAGGAAAAATGCACACTTTGTCTTCATATGTTGTGGGGATCTCCCCACAGTATCTACGAAATCAAATAAAGAGCAAACTAGACATGGGGTAATTTTTTCTTATTTTTCCAGATTTGGGGAATAAAAAAT
>VZTM01011776.1:2077-28628 GCA_013400555.1 Jacana jacana | reverse complement strand
GGATAAATAACAAAACAAAACAAAAGTAGTTCTCTGAAAATGACTGCATGCTTTCTTGAAATAGGGACCCTCATAAAATTTCTCCATTGGAATGCTCTGGTTTTCTGCTTGCTGAGTGCTGGGAATGAAGCAAGGTCTTCTCTTCTAGAGCTTAGTACTGTTTCTAAGCGCTCTGGAAATCTGCTGAAAGTAGATTGTGTTTTTCATCTGTTTTTTTATTTGGGGGGGGAATGTTTTTGGTTTTGTAGGAGATCATGATGGCCCCAAGGATTTTTAGAATGCATTTGCTGTCCTGCTTGCTGGCCATCTTCTTCATCTCTGCCTTAGCCGAGGAACACGTAGGAGAGAGTCAACATGCAAATATTCGCCTTGATAAAAACCTGGTACAAGACAAAGAGTATGTGTTTCACATATTAAAATTGTAAACTTTTTAATGATTTGCTTATCTCGAGTCTTGCTACGTGAATTGGACTTAAGCCTAGGGCACCCTCTTTTCTCAGGATGGTGTATGACTAGCTAGAGTCAGATATGAGGCATGCTTGCTCAGTATAATTGTAGAGATATGAGACCTAGAAAGGTCTCTCTGAAGCCTTTAGTCTTATTCGAACTGTAGAGAATTTCTTACAGGAATCCTGCTTATTTAGAACATACTGTAGACAAAATCATATTCTGAACAGGTAGAGTGAGGGTTTGTTTTTGTTTTTTTTTTCTCATTTGTTGTTTCACACAAACAAAACAGTAGTAGCAGCAAATAGAACTCCCTGAAGTACTTCATTGGAGTAGACTGGGAAAGATCTTCTTCCCATTCCTGAGCTTTGGAAGGCAGCCAATAGGAGATTTGGGGCACTGCATCAGTTGTTTTGATAACCTGTTCAGTAGGCCACAATAAAAAGAAATAGCTGCTAAGGTATTAGAGGCCTCTGTAGCAAACAGACTTTGTACCCCCTTCATTTTAGTATAGAACTGTAGCTTTTTATTGTCCTGGTTGTCCAGGGGGTGCTTTTAGAGATACAGCATTCCTGTGTGCTTGGCTGTCTGATCAAAGACTAAGTTTGATGTAAACAGAGCATTAAATATTAACTGACAGATATGTTCTGGGTTTTGTTTATTTACTTTTTTCTTAGCCACATCATGGAACATTTGGAAGGTGTTATTGAGAAACCAGAATCTGAAATGTCTCCACAAGAGTTGCAGCTTCATTACTTCAAAATGCACGATTATGATGGCAATAATTTGTTAGATGGGTTAGAGCTTGCTACTGCTATATCACATGTCCACAAAGAGGTAGGTGGAATTTTCTAATGGCATGTGTGTTTGGAAACAGTTCTGACTCTTTCAAAGCAGCTTACGGTAGAACAGAACAGAACAGCTACCACACATTTTCATTGCATTACAGTTTTGGTTGATTTATGAACATGCTAGATTTATCACAGCTTTTCATGTCACATTGCAGTTCTCAAGGAGCGTCCCTTGTAGTTTAAACTTTAGAGTAAGGAAGGGCTGTAGAGTGAAGTGATTTGTCAGAGGGGTACTTTGGTAGGTAGGGATGGGCAGAAAGCGAAATTATCCAAAATGGGATAATGCTCATGAGGGTTTATAGAAAAAGCACATGATGCAATGCTCTTTGAGGTTCTAAGGCTGCGGTTTTCAACTCCAGACTGTTACTGCTGTGGATACGTGAGCTGTAAGAGACCTCTTGCACAAAATTAGTATTACAAAAATCAGTCATGGCCTGCCTGTTTCTAAGCACAAATTCTATTTCCAGCTATGAAAGTTTAAGGACAAAATAAGAAGATACAATCGTTAGGAAGACAATATTAACAAATTGGCTTGTACTGACCTTTTGGAAGTTACAATTCAGAATGGCATAACTTCCTGCAGACATTTATGGCAGAAAATACCTAGCCAAGAACAGAATAATGTCTTCTGCTTCTTGTGCAGAGGTGCCTCTTTGTCTTCCCCATTGCTTGTAAGGGGTGTTACTCAGAATTTTAGCTGACTTTCAGCAGCAGTGCTGGATTTTTTTCACTACTATGTTACCATTAAGCTCTGCATTTTGCAAGTTCTGACACACAGGAAGAAGTATAGAAACTGTTGTGTCTGTAGTACATCAAGATCCAAGTTAAGAATATATCTGTTAGATTATTATCCGTCATTATGCACTGTGCTATTCAGCTTTTGGAACTTTTGGCTGAAAGTATTAACTGGATACAAGAGTGCTTGTTCTGAAGTCCAGAGAACTTGGACTCCATAGCTTCCACTTGGTGAAAGTTGCTTATATTGGTATAAATTATTACATAAAACTTAGCTCCAAATTAGGCACCAAATATGAATAGCTTAACAAAAAAATGGGTTGCCAGTAATCTGTCATATATGCCACTGGGTGGGAAACACTACTAAGCCGTTCGATGTGGTTTTGTTTTTGTAGGAAGATGGTGAGCATACCCAGGCAATGAAAGAAGAGGAGCTGATTAGCCTAATAGATGATGTCTTAAGAGATGACGACAAGAACAATGATGGATACATTGACTATGCAGAATTTGCAAAATCACTGGAATAGGGTTTTGCAGGGGGCTTGTGTTTCCTTCTGACTGCGTGGAAATGTGAACCAGTATAATGTGATTCATTACTGTCTCATACCAACCCCTGTGCTGTGAGAAGGAGAGGTGTACCAGTTCCAGCTGAATTTATTTGAATGTTGTATGTGTTAAGAGATTGGCTAACTCAGAACAAGAGCCACGTTTGACTGAACGTAGCTACACATTTGAATCTTGAATCATGGAAGTGTCAACAGTACTCATGTGGGGTACGGCTGGCAAACTCTTAAGTAGCTGCTGTGTATGAATGCTAAATAGATCATATACAATCTAAACTTCAATTTTTCTCTAATTGGGTGATAGAGTACTTGTTTCCTTACATCTTCTATTTAAAGTTATAAAATGCCTATAAGAAAAAAATGCTGCATATAGTTGTATTTCAATAATAAATGACCTTCCCTTCCCACTGATTTCAAAGGAAATTTGTATGTAAGTACAGGTGCTTGAAACAGCAATTGTAGAGGAAAAGCATTTAAATGTGGTTTGTGTTTGAGGTCCACATGGTACCATATGGGCTTTAACACAGTCTTTGAAGGAATTGACTATTTCTAAGTACATGTGCTTCTTGGCATACCCTTACATCTTACGTATAAATATATATATACACGTGTTTTTTCAAGTCCTTTTCATCCTTCGCAGATATACTTTTATATCTCAATTTACTGATTTTTTTCTCTACTTTCTGTGGTGTTTTCTTAAGAAAATGAAGCTATTTTTATTACCTTTATATGTTGTATTAATGCTGTACAGCATTTACTTGAGTAGCTTCTGCTATCTCATTTTGAAGGTCACGTTAACAGTAAACCAGTTCCATATAAAAGCTTCTGTTCAATTTGGTTTTTACAGTATTAGCCAGTAGGATAATCTGTTTGAACAAGTTATGCTGCCTTGTTAAGGTTTAAGTTCATGTTCCTTGAGACTTAAATTACGGTATTACTTACAGGAGGTATTTCATAACTGAACAGTTTCAAGATACTTGAGTGTTTGTCAATTAACACGGTTCTAGGAATGTTTTCACTGTCTTGAGTCAATACTTGATAAGTTAAGCAGCTTAAGGACATTAGAGAAGTGATGTATTGCTGTGTTATTGATATTTGGTGACTAAAGAATTACTGAAATCTTGAATTGCATTCAATCATTATCCATTAATAGAGAATCTAAATGTTAGCATATTTCTGTAAAATGTATAAAGAGCTATTTTCTGTACAAGATTATTCTTATATGAGAGAAACACATTTGTAAAAGAAATTATTTCCTCTCTTTAAATGTTTGTGCAATGAATCCCGAGTGTTGGACTTTTTTCTTGTGCTAATTAATTTTTTATTATTTTATTTCTTTGTGGCCAGGGTTGTGGAGCTTGTACAAGCAATAAAAATAAGTTGGAGTTCATGGACTCTGGAGGGCCACACAGGGCTGGAATTCCTATTCTGGTGTATTTTTAAGCCTGTCTCTGTTATTAGCAGTCATCTTGAAAGAAAGCTGTCCTTACAGTTAAAGCGTATCTTAAATATCCCTTTTGAGGGTAGTTAATCTAGAGTGAATGTTGAATCAGAAGAAAGGATAGAAAATGCTTGTGGGTAGGAGAGAAGAGGTTAAGCTCCTCAGCTTTGAGCGTTTAAAGCGGGTTGGCCTGTAGACGTGCCAATTTGTATATGCCTATTGCATACATTTCTGAGTTTTATTTATTTGGAGTGAAAGGGCAAGACCAAGGAACTGACTTTTGTGTACTGCTCTTACAAATCATGGGTTTCTTTTCAAGCACAGTCTGTAAACTTAGTTCAGCAACCACCTGTGGGGCACACCTGTATACCTACACTGTGTTCATATACATATTTGCTTACTGCTATTGTATGTGGCAAAAGACACCTACCATAAAAGCTTAGGATCCTAAATAATTCTGTTAAACACAAGTAATGCGAACATTGTTTACCAACTATTTTAAATTTGTTTTTAAGGGCTCAGATGTATGTATAAATATATAAAAGCATTTACCAAAAACGGAGAACAAAATTAGCACTTTTGTTTTCATGATGCATGAAGAAAGATCAAAACAACATTTCTGCTTTCCCAGAAAGAAGAGATCAAGACAAGCTCCCCAAGCTGAAACCTGCATTATCGTGTCTTTACTCAGCCTCCTAAAACAAATATACATACTAAATTAAGTGCATTTAAAGATAAAAGGTTTAACAGCTATCTAGGGAGCTTTCTCATTTCTTAAGTAGAAAAGTGCAAAATTGCTGAAAGCAAGGGTGAGTCAGTCTTTATCTTTTTAAATATAACTACTTTGTGAGCTAGTTGTAGATCGCATGGCACAGGTTGTGTATAAATACAGTATTTTGTATGTGTGTAATATAGAAAATACAGCCTTCACAACAGAAGTATTTATCCATGATAAAGCTATTTTAGCTTCTGTAGAACAGGACTACCTCCATTTCACAGATAAGATAAATCACAAAGCAGAAGAGGTGCATGATTTACTGAAGGTCTGTCCCATCCCTGGCAGGAGTGGAAAACCGAGAGAATGCTGGTGCATGTGATCATCACCTCTTCCTGTCTATGGTCTAACGTGGATTAGTTTTCCACATGAGAGGAGAACACGTCTAGCCTTGCATTACTCTATACCATGTGCCCAATTTAAACTGTCTGGATTATCTGCTTTTACCTCACAAAATACTGCGTAATCTAGCAGTTAATACGTAAAATATTTAAACTTGTTCTTGAAGCACTCCTAAATTGAGCAGTCTTTTTTTATTAGTCGATCTAGAATGTGGTCTGTACACAGAGGAGGAAAATGTTAACTGCTTTTCCAGTGCCCATCAGAATGCTGTTGGTGACAAGGATGACTGCCTAGAACTTCCCAGCATCAGTTCTGTCTGCACATTCACACAGACGTTACTGCCATTTCTTACATCAAATTGTCTTCGATTTATTAGGGAAGGGTTAGAGACCTACAATTCCTGATTTCCTCTAAAGTATTTTTTGTAATACTACAATTCACAAGGGGAGGAACATTCATTGAGGCGTAATGTCATAATCGATACAGCCACTAGATAGCGTGCTGACACTGCTCATGGAGTGCTTCAGCAGCCTGGCTTCCTCTGAACCATCCCAACTCCTCGGATTGCGGGCAAGGCTTGCTCCTCTGCCCTCCAACACAACATTACCAGTTTGGTGCCCGCATTTTAACTAGTTTACACCTGTCATAAAAATTGACCATAGCTGGGACTGACTGGTTAATGGTAATTAATTTCCATTACTAGGGAATCCAAATTGAATTGAAGTGATAGTAAAGGAAGTTGCATTGTGATATTGTCAGTAAAAATAATTGTGTAAGAGGAAGACTTTTTAATGTAAGCACCAGGCTTGGCCTGACTACCTGGCTATCTCTAGTTCACCTGTGAGAGGGTCCATGAGGTACATACAGTGGTCTCAACCAACATTAAAGAACGTTAGAGGGTTTTAGTAGGACCTGGCATCTTACTAGTATTGCATTAGATGTCAGTAAGAGCTTCTGCCATTTATTCTTACAAGGCATATGTCCAGTGTGGTCTGATCGGCCATTTTGCTTTAGGTGAAGCTTATTGATTTTTTTCTTCCTCTCTCCCATTACTGGTCCCACTGTCTACCCATTGCACCATGAAACAGCTGCACAATGTCACAAGTTTTTAATAAACAAATTAGAGCAAGGATCATTGCATACCTTAGTCTGGATTATTTATTATCACAAAGAATCTGTGTGCTAAATGGTTCAGCAGCACGTGTCCTCTGTCCACGTTGAGTGAGATCCATTATAGGGGCACATATTAATGCCTTACAGAAGATTTCTCCGAAGTTACACTTTTTCTTCCCATTCTTTATGCTAAATTCTGAAGGGCAGCCTAAATCTTAAGGACTAAGCACTTACAGTAATTGTCATTACCTTCCTCAGCTGAGCAGCAGTTTTAGAGGTAGGTAGAGGGCAGTGTAACATATGACTCAAGCTCTACTGCCAGCTATGACATTTTACAAGAAATCAGTACTGCAGCGAACATAGTGTCAGCTTCTGCCACTTGATCCAGTGGAGTGACTGACAGATTTC
Organism: Jacana jacana; assembly: GCA_013400555.1. Classification (NCBI taxonomy): domain Eukaryota; kingdom Metazoa; phylum Chordata; class Aves; order Charadriiformes; family Jacanidae; genus Jacana; species Jacana jacana. The sequence continues at coordinate 21,953 of VZTM01011776.1, read as the reverse complement.
AAAAAGGCAGATGTCAATAAACTCAGAGAACGGGTAGGGAAGAGCTCATAAGAGGCAAATCTAAGGGGAAAAAAATTATGGAGAGCTATCAGTTCCTCCAAGAAACACTAATAAGAAATCAAGGGCAACCTATGCCAGTTTAGAGGAAAGTCAGGAAATTCAGTGGAAGTCAGCTAATTCACAGCCTTTTAATTGACCACAAATATAAGAGAGATACATCTGTAAAGGAGAAACTAGGTCGAGGACCCAGCACAATACTCCATTCCTGGGGGAACTAGGGTCAGTGTATACAGTCTGTAAAGACAAAATGCACAAGATGCAACTAGCAAAACTTACCAAAAGTAAAAGAAAAAAGCAAAGGGAAGTTTGATTCACTGCTCAAAGATGGGGTGCTATCAAAAAAGGACATTAAGGATGCTGAAGAGTTTGATGTCCTTTTTGCTCTCTTTTTCATCAATCATTACAAAAAATGACAACAGCAAGCAGACAGTAGAATTATTACCAGAAAAGGGGGACACAGTTTCTGCCTAAAATATGCAAAAGCTCCTTAGCAAGTAACCAGTTAAGTTAGATGTTTTCCAGTTGCCTGAGCAACTCTAGGAGTATTAAAGGGAGGGTGAAGTAATGGCCATATATTTCATATAGCTTGTATTTATTTTATTTATTTTTTTGCAAGTCCTTTAGCAGTACTTCCTACAATATCCTCATGAACAGGGTAGCGAACTGTGATCGAAATGAAACTGCTGTAGGAAGGGGCAGGAGGTCAAGTCTGGTTGGATAATTGTATCCACGGGGTAATTCCATCATAACCTATCAAAATATATGTTCTGCAAGGAACTCTGTGGGCCTGGTCCCATATCAAGTTTTATTTCATGTTTTAATTGAAGGCATAGAAGATGGAATATGACATATGATTATTAAACTTGCAGATGGAGCAGGGAAGGGCTGCAGATGTTACAGATGCTAGAAGATCAGAATTTAAAATAATCTTGATGTATTTAGAGAAGTCATCTAAAATGGATGGAATGTCACGGTGCAAAATACCATACCTACACAGAAATACTCATCTATATTTGCATAACTGTCTAGGGACCAGTTCACAACAGAAAAATCTAGGGACTATGGTGGAACAAATTGAACATGAATGGCAAAGGGATGTCTAAAGGGTCTTAAAGACTGCTGAAAGAGTCCATGTGGGCTGATGGCCACTGCTAAAGATTCACCTGGAGTACCGTGTCTTGTTTAATGCACTGCACTTCTAGAAAGATATGAACTAGTTGGCAAGAGACCAGAAGAGATCAGCAAAAATGGACAGAAGTCCAGAAAACATGAGGGAAGACTGCAAGAAATGTGTTTGTTTTTTTTTATTGAAGAAGTAATTACTGAGAGGGGGGAAAGTTAATAGTCTTCAGCTAAAAAGCTGTTGCAAAGAATAAGGAAATAATATCTTCCTGGTGGAAAGATGAGGAAGAATAAAAGATAAAGAAGAACAAACCAAAGAGCTTGGGAGATTTAGATTAGACATTGAACAAAATTCCAATATCAACAATAAGACACTGTAGCTTGGGGTAATGCAATTCTAACTTGGTTTTGGGATAGAAAGGTAGAGTTAATGACTTCTCCAGACCTCCTCCAGTGAAAGCCTGTCTCTCAGTGACTCTATGACTGTCAACATTTGTGTGGACTTGTACCAGGGGAAGTCCCCTAGAGTGGCTTCCACAGCTGAGACCCAAACACAGGAACTGAACACAGGAAGCCTATGCACATCTCCAGGTCTGAGAGGTCTTCTCCAAAATCAAAGACCATCCTCCTTTCTCCCTGCTATAAGCCTTCCCTCCTCTCCTTATCATCTCTGTAGACTTTTACTGAGCCAGCAATGTTCCAGTTTTCCATCTAATTGTCAGTTTTCAATCTAATTGCCAGTTTTCCATCTAATTACCAGTTTTCCATCTAATTACCAGTTTTCCATCTAATTACCAGTTTTCCATCTCACCCTCATAGCATCGTAACTTGCTTTCCCTTTTGAAAGCCCCTGAAAACTTGTTCATCACATCTGCCTTCCAGTCAGGCAGTTCTTCAATTACAGAAGACAACAGTTGTTTGGACAGTCCTGATGCACTCAGTTTCTGTGCTTCATGGCAGACCAGTCTGCAACCAGTAACATCCTGCTCAGTCTCGTATGAGCTCACTGTCAATGGCACTTAAGTGCAAAACCCTACCGAGTTTCTACTAAGCATGTTCAAAGTGCAATTGTCAAGAGCCAGAAGTGAACACTTTGAACCAGAATGGAGGAAAAAAGCATATCCCGGACTCCAATATAATGCTTCTCTTAGGATTCAAGTCCTGACTCCAGAGCACAGAGATACCAAAGCTCCTTCACAAAAAAAAAGAGCAGCAGTTAAAAGACCGCTGAGTCTTTAAAATGACAAAGTGAATTCTTAGCCCTGTTTTCAGCAAGTAGTCAACTATTTTTGTTGACATTGAGAACAGAGCATGAGAGCATCCACACTGAATCAAAACAAAGGTCCCTCTAGTCCAGAAGCTTGCTTCAAATAGTGTCCTAGAGCAGATGCTGATGGAATAATAAACAGAGGAAGCATGGTGATGTACTTCTCCCAAATACACACACAGACTCCAGCAATTTGTAGGGCAGGGACTGGACTCAACAACAAAATTGGCTAAAGTCAGGAGCTCAGAAAGATCAAGGCTTAAATGTTAAGTCTGCCAATACCACTAGCTGAAAACAAGATCTCATAGAACATGGACACTGTCCCATGGTCAACAGCACATGCTGGGCAGACCTCACTGTAGCCATTGCTAAGCTTTAACCTTCAGCACAAGCTAAGGGGATGATGCAGTGCGTAAGGAGTGATCCCAGGAGACCAGATTAATGCAGTGGTATAGCACAGCTATGCCATTTCCAGATGTTACATTCTTTTTGCTTAAAGTGAGAAACACTGAAAATTGTCTAATGAATCTGCTTGCCTCTGGTTTTGGTCACACTTCAAAAACTGTCTTTAAAAATGACCCAATTACAAGAAAGCCCAAAGCACATATTTTGAAATAAATATTCTTTAGTAACGTTATGCCTCAGAACTTATTTTGTCATAAAACCAGAAATAAGCCACAAAACATATATGCTGAAAAATAATATTGACTTAAGTCTTCTCATGTCTGGCTTGCAGCCATCGGAAACTGACATATTGGCACAAATCATGGCAGATACGATTTTTTTGACCCAGGGAAGAGCACTGGGATGAGTAGAATGAGATCTGAATGCTGTTCCTTTGGGAGAGATTTCCGGGGACTACGCAGAAGAGACTGTAAAGCCATGCTGTCAGCTTCAGCATGGATTGCAGTGAGAGTCAGGAAACACGCAGGAGAGGGTCTTACACAACAGTACATGCAGATAGGACTAGCCTCAGAGAGCAACATGTCGGTTTGGGATACATGCAGAGTTGTTTAGAAACCGTACATGTGCCACCATAAATTTATGAGCACACTGGCACTGACTAGTTGAGTTAAGACCTCCAAAGAACACAGAACACATACACACACTGAGGCAGGAACTACTTTCAATAACCAAATAATTCTGTCACCAGACAGCCTAAAACTATTCAAAGGCACCATTTATAGCCAAGTCCAACACTTTGAAATATTTTGTGAATCTCTAGGCAAATGAATTTTCAGGATATGACAAGCCAAAAAGTCTTTAGGAAAATCTCCAAGTAGATGATTTCATTTTTTTAATCCATCATCTCTCTTAAACACCTTGACCAGTTTCCTTCAACTCTTCCAAAAAATCTGTCCCAGAATAAGATTATGCCTGTGAAGTTGTGGGTGTATAGGGCTAATTTTGGCAAAGTGAGGAACAGGAATAAAATCAAGATTATAATGGAAACTGAAGGACATCTGCCGTTTTCTGAATACTGTTCAGTATGATCTATATAATGAATGATCTTTCCATTGTAGCAAAAAACCAAAAGTGCTTTTATTATCACCAAGGAAAAGGACCACTTCCATATGAAGTCCTACCTATGAGACAAAAAGACCTGACGGGTCATGCAAGTAGTTTTGCTTCCTCCCACTAAAATATTTATAGGATCCAGATCCATTTCCTATGGTCTGGCTTGAGGATGTGTGTGGAGCACTACACCGTGCTGGCAGTGCAGAATGATGACAATTGCTGACTGCAGATGTGTTTCTACTGCAGACCTTATTAAAATTGCAGCATGGCATTGACATACCCAACTAGCTTTAGATTAGCCAGCTAAGGTACAGCTAACACTGTGGCAATGCCATGACAGAATGCAGCACAACTGCAAAGCCCACTATAAAAGTAGAGTACAGTAAATGGTCAGATGTTTTTTGCAGGCCATCCTGAACACTGTCTTCCTGGGATAATGTTACTAATTGGACCCAAGCTGTCTAGTTTAATGGGAATTCAGGTTTGTCAGAGCTCTAAATCATCTGAAGGTCCAATAGTGTGGGCAGTTAAATGAAAATATTCTGGGTGGTTATAAAATCTGCCTCCCAGGCAATAGCTCCTACAATTCACATTGATGCTCAGATTGGGAAAACGTAGCACACACAGAGCTGTCACTAAGATCTGGAAATTCTCTGTGTTGAGCAATGGTTAGGGAAAAACTCCTCTAGGGACCTTACACAAGCCTTCTCAGATTCCTGTGGCAGTTAGAGGTCCTTTCTAGGGGGTTGTAAAGCTTCACTGTAATAAAAATATCTGTAGGGAAAGGGTTATAGAGGCTGCAGATCAGGGAGCACATTTCCACCCAATGTGCAATTGAGCTGTCATCTCTGTGTACTACTTCCAGAAATAGCGTGTCACCCTCAGAGTTACTTTATGTCTGCTAAACCCCATCCCAGTCCTGGCCCACACCCATGTTACTTATTTCTGGTCACCAAATGGCCTCCCAACACAACCACCTTACCTGGGGACAACTCAAATAAGCCTGAAAGCTCTTCCTCTTGACCCCTCTAGTATTGTTTGTAGAGAATAAATAATTGATTCAGTGGACCAATTTAAAGTCATTCTAAAAGCTGTTGAACTAACTCATCTCCAGGAACTAGCAACTTCAGCCTGGTAACTCAGACCAGCAAAGAGATATGGAAAACTGGTCCTGAACCTATCTGACAGAGAATGCTAGTCAGAAATATGACAAGTGGAGAGCAATCAAGAAGGTAAAGGGGTGGGCAGAAGAGAGCTTATAAAGCCACCATACATACCCAAACCTGACATGTGCTGAAACTTACACCATTAGATGCTATCTTCCCAAATTGTGCTCCCTGGTAGCGTAATCTTAATCTGTTTACAACTTCTGCCAACAACATAGGCTATCGTATGGGACTAAATATGTCAGTGAAACAATGTATAGCCTCAAAAGACATTGGTCATTTTGGAAAAGGTTAAAACTGTGAAGAATGCCTACCAAGTCGAGAGCTTTGGACAGGAAACCTCTTGCACTCAGGCTGTTTAGCTGTGACTCCAGCTTCATCCTGAGGGCCGACCACTGGGGAGCATCTAACTCCAGATGTTTTTCCTGCTCCCTCAAGAAAGGATAAATATACAGTAAGTCTTTGAAAATTTGTGTTCAAGCAAGTGACTTTTCAGTGATACGTGAGCTTGGAAATGCCATGATTATTCATCTAGGCCCTTCCACACACAAACCTTTAGTTTATGGTGCCATATGGCATGGGAAATTTCATCTCAAGCAGCTGAAACCTGGCAAAATTATGAACAATTAGAAACAAGGCCTTCTAATGGAAACAGTTAGACAGCATTAGCTATTGGACCACTGTCATCTTCGCAGCCAGAGAGTGATTTAATCTGTCAGTTATGTGAGCACTGGGAGTGATGAATAGGTCCTTGTATTCATTCACAGCAAATACATACACAGAATGACATACCATGTGGGGTCTTTTTTGTCTGATAGTGCACTGGATCTATAAAGAGCCAGGATTTTTCACAACACAGCTATCCAAAGCAGTGCCACAAAAGATACCATCCATGTTCAGAAAGAGAGATTCCCAAGGTGGCTGCCAAGTGTCCTTCCTCCCCAACTTAACTTGTCATTACCTATGCATATAGGTAATGGTCCATATCAACAAAGTTGCCCACTTTTTCCCTCAGTTTTAGACATCCATGGTGGCCACACTTCTAATCGAGGTGGTACAGGGGCAGGAATACAGCTTGTCCATGGCTGCCAACGACAAGATTCCTCCACTGCACCATGCAACTGAGACTTGCCAGGGCCAAGCTACCACAATCCCAGAGGTGCTTGGCTGTGCTGGCAGCATAGGGAGCAGAGGAGGGGCACAGGGCTGCCCGAACCAAGTCACTCCGTTCCAAAATTACTTCTCCATGCTTTATCAATGAGTGCAGTTTTCTGACTCTTTTTGTTGCTGCAGCAGCACAAAAGGACTGGAACAGGGCCAGAAACTCATATCATGTTTTCACCTGGTATAATTGAGAGCAGAGTTTGCTCTGTGTATGTTTAAAAAAAAAAAAAAAAAAAAGCCTTTAAATAAAGCTGGTTAAGCTGGTTACAGCTCTGCCAAGCTCTGGTGGGCATAGTGGTCCACTCTTTCCCCAGCAGCTGCCTGGGCTGGAATATAATCCCCTGTAGAATAGAACCACAGGGGGACAGGAGTAAGGTTTGCTATCTGGACACAGTCATTTATTAGCCTGGTCTTTCTAAATCCTTGGGAAACCAGTGACAATTATTCCTAAACCAAACTCCTTCTTCATTGCCATAGATACAAATGCTAATGTACACCAGTTCGAGCAAAATTAAATGATTGTAAAGCTTCCAAGGATATTTCCAAATGCCAGCCAAAAACTCTGAAGAGTCTCAGTTTGGGATAGATTATTATATGCTATCCTACAACCTCTCCTCCCAGAACAGGTACAGCTTCTGAACTCATCCAGTAACTGGTTATAATAATGGGATACTATCACCGGTCACCCTCAAACACGTCCCATTTAATTTTGGCACCACCCTCAAAGATAATTTCTACTGTCCAGGTGAATATGGCCTTTTTTTTTTTTATTTTTATTTCTCTTATTCTTGTGATCAATTATTTATTAGTACTTAATCCCAGTGTGGACAAGGTGCTTCGACTTTCTTAGTTCAGTCAGAACCTAAACAACTTCTCTCTCTTTTCCCTTCCTGAGCTGCCCTTGAACATACATACTCTTGGCTCTTAAGGGTAAGATGACCCTGGGAAGAGACAAGGCAGAGAACAGATCTGTGTGGGTGACTGGGGATAGTGGTATAGGATTTGAAAGGCATAGGGAACAGATGCCTCCACAAGATCTGTGCTGGGGAATTGAGATATTATGGCCACAACATGAAGGCTTGGTTCCCTGCTGTGCTACTGGGTTGTCCGGACCCAGCAGAGCATGGTGCTGCCAGTGGCCACAACCAGAGAAAGTGGAAGAGTCTTCCCCTTTCCCATTGTCCTGCAGGTCAGACCCAGGTTTCTGGAGACCACCTTTCCTCCATCCTCAGTGAGCAGCTGGACCTAGGTTCCCAGTCAAAATGATGTTGCCCATCACTCCCAGAAAGCAAACCCTCCCCCCTAGGCACAAGACTGTCAGAGTTGCCTCCTAACTTTTATCTTATCCGGCCACTGCAAAAGAAACTGTTGAAGTACTGGCAAGCCACAAAGTGTGATTAGGCACTTAAATCCACCCCTTTTCAATGAAATGACTGGAATGATGCGCTTAAAGCTAAGTATGTGCTTAAGTGCTTCACTGAAAGGCCTGAACCTTGAGAGGCAGTTGTCAGAAGACAGAAGATAAGGGGAGGAGGGTATGTTCACCTACAGCCATGGCTTCATTACATTTACTTACAGCACAGGAAAGGGTCTACTGTCCAATGTGAGTGAAGCCAGCTGTATTTGGGAACCATTAGACCAGAAGTAAAGTTAGACTGGGACACTACACAGAGTTAGCATTTGCCATTTCAACATCATAGAGAAAGACCATGCAGAAGGGTACCTGTAAAGATGCAAGTCACTTCCTGCGGTTAATAGGTTCATTGAACTACCATCAACCTGGATAATTAGAGAGAAGGTACCAGCTTCTCAGTGTGTTCTCTCCTTTTGATAGACAGCTCCCAGAAGTCGCACATTATTTTCATAAGGCAAGATAATAAGCTGTCAGTCATAGGAATCCTAGAGTGAACCACACAGAAAATCAACATGGTCTGAAAACAAGAAACATGTCAAACAGCAGAAACAGTTTCTTTCTTTAAAAATTAAATAAGGGATTGATTTGAATAAGCAAGCTTTGACTTACAGGTAATATTCCAGTCATCAACAAAATAGGAGGAAAGTATCGGTATGTGTGATTCCAGCTCAGTGTCATCTCTTGCTTTCCAGGCTGCATGACTTCATCCTCAGCTCCTCTTCTTCCCCGTAGACATCAAGTAAGAGAGAACAGGGAGGAGAAACGGAGATAGCAGGACAGTGAGGTGGGAGGCAACCACAGAGGAGCAGTACATAATACTTCTGTATATTATATCCCATATATTGTACACATTTTGACTCTCAATAAAGATGCCTATTTACATATATACTTATATACATATATGTAAGTGACAAAGAATACTTAGATGGTCATCTAGTCCTGTGACGACAAGACATCGTCTCAAACAGGAGATGTGAGAAAACTTATGTACCTCATGGCCATTGACACCGTGTGGACAAGATGGAATGTGGGCCTGTGGGTACACCCATCTCAGCAGGGACCATGGTGAGGCAGGACTGTGGGACCTGGAGTAGAGCCCTGCTGTGGCATCACTGGGGCAGGGGCTGATGGGCCTAAGGAGCTGAAGCAGGTGGGACGGGAACATTATGCCAGGTTCCTTAGTGCCCCCAGGAACCTGGCAGCCATGGCGCAAAAGCCAAAGATATCCCAGGACAATGTAAAAATGCATCTAGCTGTTTGAGAGAAAATCCAGCAGTGCTAGTAAAGGGAAGATGTAAACTCCAATATCCTGATCCACATGGCGGGGCTGTCGCAAGCAGGGCAGACACTTAGCCATGAAGAGCTCCAGCATCTCCATTCCTGGTAGTGGGGAAGAACGGGTGTTTCATGGACAAGAAAGGGCCAACTTGAATCAAGCACTGTCATCCTCCCAGCGCTGTTGTGATCCCACACTGGGACTGCCCATGACAGTGCTTCCCAAGATGGAGAGAGGAGGAGGTTGGAAAAACTGAGGCTATTGCCACCTTCTCAACATGTTATTTGCTTTGCAGAAGTCCAGACACCTGGGTTTACTCAGGTGAAATTGAAATACTCTGCATGAGGCCTTCATTTAATACTACTTTCTTTTTTTTTTTTTTAGGTAGAGAGAGTCAAAAATTGTCAGCAAGTGACAGTTTGGGTTGCTGGGCTTTAATGGGTTTTATTTTTCTCCCCTCATAGATTTCTGCCAACTGTTACTTCATGCATATGAAACACAATTTCCAGCCCTTCCCCACTGGTGTGAAGTAAGAGTTTGGCACATGTTGAAAACAACAAGCACAAATTAACTTGCTACCTCCCATCTTTAATGTCAATATCCAACAGTAATTATTTGGAGAATTACACACGTAGCCATCTTGCTGTCACCTTAATTTGCCACATTAAAAAGGGATTATATAACAAATTAGCCTGATTTATTCTATCTTCCAGGGACTTACCCAGTAGTCCACTATTCTCTATTAAATTACCAGCCAAAGAAGCTTTTAGCTTTCAGGCATGTTATGAAATCCTTCCCAAATTCAGACCACCGGTGCTAGGAATAGCTGAAGCAGACTTACTAGTCTGGAACCACCTCTTTGGTATTTGGAGAGCCTGAACTCCAGCTGACCCACCACCCAGTGAAACACAAGGGTAGCCACTTGTAATCTCATCTTCCAGTATTCAACTTCCAGGTTAGGAAAACCGACACACCAACTCACCAGGATCATGGAGTCTTCAGACTCTTTTCTGTGCTTGTTTAAATATAACCCAGGGTTCAGATTTGGGGTATGTGACAATGGGGTCTCAGGTAATTCTCCCTCTGGTAATGGCATACCGGGAAGCAGCAGTTGTAAAGCACAACTAGATACCTTTCCAACAGTTGTGCAAGAATATCTCCTCTCCATTGCCTTCAGTGATGGGGATGTCTGATGTCCAGAAGGGTAACTTGCAAAAACACAGAGTGTCTTATTCCTCCTCAGCTGACTGTACATGGGAGAACTATCACTTCTTTCATACAGAATTACACAGAATGAAGTCTGCTGATTGCTAGTCATCTGAAGGCCTGACGCAATTCCCACTGAAGCCAAAGGCTAGTTTAATTCTGCCTTTACAGGCTTTGGACCATAGCCTTTCTCAAAACACTAAATCTTTGAGTATTTCAAGCTTTAGGATCAACCTCTGTTACTGTCTGCATTCTTTGCCGTTAGCTGTAACAAGTCTATGCCACCCTACAGTGCTAGATTTGGTGGCAAACAGATCTGTGAATCAGTACAGAAACAATCACCTACCCTTTTTCCCTTTCCTTTTTTCAAGTTCTCCCTTGAGGGTCCAAAGCCAACTACCCAACTGTGATAGACCACTCTCACTGGAATGCTCATTGGAATTGCAACTCCAACTTTTTACTGTGCTAGTATTGAGATAGCTGTATTAAAATGGTCAAGAGACAACTTCTACTGAGACTTACAAATATTAAATATTATCACTTGATTTTAACCAATAATTCCCAGGTTTCTGACCAAAAAAAAGTTTCTCATTATTTTAAAGAAAAAAGCCTGATGAAAACAACAAGAAAAAAACACGAAAATTAAAGTCTGTTTCAAAGACTAGTCAGTAATTCTGACCTCCTACACACATCTTCTCATTAGTCTGGGCTGCATGCCTCTGCAGCTGATCCTGAATTGCTTGTGAAAGGTGTTGGCCTGAAATATAAGGTAACCGAGCTCACCCATGTATCTGCATTGCTTTTACAGCATAGGCAGGGAAAGGGTGCCTGTCCTCACTGCACTTGCAGCACTTGCCTGAAGAAGTCCTAAAGGATTGATTGCTGATGACAGCTCTGAGTGCTGCCCTTTGTCAGGGTTTTCACATGCACTCATGTGAAAGGGTAGCTCATGAGGGACTTCAGAGGGTGGTTGGGTGATCCCAGCCTTTGGTCACTGCCGGTGGAGACCACAGGTAAGCCAGAGGTGGAAGTACCAGTGTGCCGCTAATAATCTATTCCCCATTCAGCAGGCAAAATAGAATCTGAAGAAAGAATATAATAAATAAATAAAGAATATAAAGAATATAAATAAGAAATAAATAAAGAATATAAAATATAATTCCTTGTTTTCAGAGTTGCTGATGCTTACAGCTACTGATTGCAACAAATAAGTGTTCTGGTTAAATCCGGCCTATACTACTGCAAACAGTTCTTGACTGGCAAGGTTTGCAAATGACCACAGCGTCTCTAGAAAACCCCACCCTTCTTAGTTTTGATTTTTGTCATTCTCTACTATATATACTTTTTGCCCATTCAGTCATCTCCTGACCTTGTAACCCACATTGCTTTGAGACAGCTCAGTTAAGGAAAATTCAATATATAGCCACGTGTTTTTCCAAGCACCCTCATGCTCTGCCTACAACAGTTGTAATGGAATGGTGTTTATCCAGTGGCACAAATGATCAGTAACATTCAGCTGGCATTGAAGTTGCTATTTAGAAAGTATTTAGGAGCAGTGCCTTTTTTTTTTATTATGAAAACCTGATTGTGTCAGATGCTTTGTTTTATTCCCAACAGCCTCTGACTTAAGAACAGTTAAACATTCTCATGGGAGGAATATATTGTACTGTGCCTTAATATTAATCAAAATAATTAAAGTAATCCAAAGAGGAATTAATTGGCCCTAAAATTGCGTACAATTATTGAACAATTAAGTCATATTTCATCTGAATTTGTTCATAGTAAGTGAAATCTATGTGCAAACATGCAATCTGAGGTTGAAACTGTGTTCTTGCCTAAGGAATGATGGCTTAGAGCAGATAGACTAGATGAATAAATTAAAAACCCCCAACCCTCAAGTGACAAACATGGGTAGCAATAATGGTTCCTGCTGCCTTTGGGGATCTTCACACCCAGAAATGGAAGAATTTGCAGTAATTGTTCTTCCAACCAGTCTCATATGTGCAGTGCAAAATCAATTTTTTCAAAACCCCTCCCACCAAAACATAAAAGCCTCTACCCACTCAGAGTGGATGTATAAAATAAAGAGGATACCTTACAGAAATGGACAGGGAAAAAGAATCTACTTCTGTACAAAGGATTTCTACATGTATCAAATTGCCAACTCAATATATTTTTATAGTATATTTTTTCCCCTCAATTTTATGCTTTTTCAGGATTTTACAATACTGGTTTGAAGATCTCCAGCTCTGCAACCCAGATTAACGTGATCTATACGAACATGTCCCATTGGTGATGTGAACTTCATGCTCCCCCACACCAACACGCTCAGCTTTAGTTGAAATTGTGCAGCTTGTACTTTTCCATCTAGTACTTCTACTTTGGTCCCCAGTGTCAGGCAATATTGTAATAATGAAATGTAAGACTCCAAATATTACATTAAAAATGTCTCCTATTCTATAAAATGTGCAAGTCCAGTAAAAATGAAACCCTTTTGGAATCCTGATACCTCATCATAATGCAAACCAACCAGACAACAACAGTTTCTGGAGAATATTTCTGACCTTCATTTTTAGTCCAGCAGCATGGACAGGGTGGAATTGCATTGGCAAGCCCACACATTTGTCAAATAAATTTCAGCCGCTACTCCCCCCACCTTAGTGCAGTTACATGGGATTCAAAACTTCTGACCTCTTTAAGCAGCAATCTCCCTCAATTGTGGTATTCTGCAAACTAGAAAAAATAAACAAAGAAACCCAAACTAAAGAAAACTTTTTTTTTTCACAAAACAACAGACAAATAAACCAAAAATGTTTCAAAGGGAAAGACTGACCTAAGCAACTATGCGTTAGTTTATCTGCCTCAGAGAGATTTTCCAACTCCCCTCAAAAAACCCTCAAGGACACCATGTTTGACAATTATCCACTTGAATGTCTTTTCTGCAAATGTTTTGCTTTAAAAAATCAGAGGAGAGGAGTTAGAGATTAAGAAAAAAGAAAGGGGAAAATCCATCCTAAACTGTTGAGGGACATATTGTTGCTGAGGGATGTATTCAGAGAGGTTTTATGGAAGTTCCTTACATGTTGCAGGGCTTCTGGGCGTGGGTCCAGAGGATTGCGACAAAACACCAGAGCAATGCCGGTAGCAAGAGCAGAGAAACAACTCTAGAGCACATAGGGTACTAAAGGGAATGAAAAGTCAGTTTTAAGAGCAATATATTGGGAAGACAACATGGACAGTGAAAAAAATGGAAGTGGGAAGCCCGTTCAAAACCATAAAGCTAAAAGATTCATTCAGAAGGGTCTTCTCCAAGGTAAAATATTCCTGAAGCCTTACTTCATTGACAATGCTATTTCTCTATGGTCTGGAATCTGATCTGGCACATCTAATTTACGGAAGCTTATAAATTTTATTTACTATAATGGTACATGAATAATGATGTACTACAGATTTTACATTAATATTTTGTTTTCCACAGAAGTCAATAAAGTTGTGCCAGCAGAAAACTTGGCTTTACATTCACATTAAATATTTTGTCCCAAACAACAATAGAAACTCTAATCAGACTGCATCACTTTATATTGTTACAAACTGCAATTAATCTGCTCAGACTGAAAAGCCATACTAGTTTTTGACTGAAAGGCATGTCATTAAGCTTCTGAGTTGTTTACATGTAATGTAACATGACAGGCATTTGTGCAGAGATGAGAGAAAATGAGCCATTTGAAATTAACTGTTTGGAATCTTATCTATGGTTGTTTACAGTCTGAAGTGGATTGGCGGGGCTAATGACATGGGTTTGTGTGGGATTTGTGGGAGAATTTCTCATATTGAATTGTTCTTTAAGGAACACTTGGTGAAAACTCACTGTGCCTTCAGACAGAAGTCTAAATTAACATCCTCAGTTTCTAGCAAGAGTAAATAATAAATCTAAAAAAATTGAAATATGTGAATTATATTAAGCAGGACAGGTAAAAAGCAACATGATTCATACCTCTAATGTGAAGCACAGCAGTGGCTTCCCCCAGTCCTTTTACCATGGGATGCCAAGACAAACGATGGACCCCTGCAGAACAGCTGGGCAAAAAAGCAGCAGCCAGGCACAAACGTGTGGTCACAGGAGAAGCTGTGCAAAAAGAAAGGGAGGAGAAGATTTGCATTGGGCAAGCACAGAAGATGATTTGCCAATGTGCCTGTACAGTGACTTCTTGGTGTTAGCTTGGATGTAGAGAGTCAAGGTGTGTATAGGGTCTAGGCTCTGTGCTCAGGTCCAGGCTGTAGGCAGATATAGCCTATTTAGGAAAGTTCCTCCAGTTGTGCAATATTTTTTTTTAACTCCTTAGACTAGCTCGTTACTTAGTTAGAAAGCAGGGCAGGAAGGAAATCTTTCTCCAAAAGCCAGGAAGATTTACACTATAAACTTGAACCATGGAAGTTCAGATAACAGGAAGCAATTTAGAAGATCCAAGTATTTATTTATCTGTTTTAAACTTCTTACTTGCCAGCTTTCAGCCAACCTTCTGATCTGGGGCAGAAGCAGAAATTTGGGAATGAAATTTTTGAATGTCTGAGACACGTTTTGGGCCAAAAATGAGTGGTGATTTTGTATGCCAATTTAGGATACCTCAAATAAATAGCATCAGGGATCAAAGGGCAGGTACCCAGCATTTGCTGTCATTTTAGCATGTTTCAAACTTAGCACTTGAAATCCTGGGAATCCTTAAATCACCACGCGCTTCTTAAATCTTCGTTTAAAACTTTTTCTGGGTCAAAGAATCTTTTTTCCTCTGGAGAAGAACCTGCCCATCATTTGGGAAAGTGCATTAGATGATGTCAAGAGAAGGAGGAAAAATCATTAGACTACTCAAGAAGGCAACTGGAAAAACTGAGTTAATTCTGAAAAAATTAACTTGCTCATGGAAAACCAGCTGAAAGTTAGGGCTTCAGGTCAATCCATTTTGGAAGAGGAAGCAATTATATTGCTGGTATTAAAAAGACAAGGCTTGAGACAGATGTCATCATTTCTTCCACTGGCAAAGAGCTGGTGCTGAGCAGTGATGAGTCCAGTCACCTTTGGTGAGTCCCACTCCCCTGGCAAGTGTTGTGATTGCTGTCTGGCACAGCAGGATGCTGCAGTGCGTCTACCTCCCCCAGCACCCTGGCTACTTTTCACACAGGTGCTGTGCTGACCTCTGAGTTTCTGGTGGCCTGTATCCCCTTGCTTTGCTGTGAGACTGGAACAGCCACTGGCATGCTCAGGGATTTGCTAAAGGCACAAATGTTACCTGCCTTCACCTGAGCACCCTTCTGGTGCAGGGGCTGAAAGGTGACATGTTTTGCCTTATATACTTCCATTGGGTGTTTTTTGAGAACGGCATTAGCTACTGGATTTTTCTCATGGATTTGCTTTTATTTACAACTATGAGCACACAGCAGCTACTGCTCATCGTCCTCAGCAAGTGCACCCCAAAGCGCACAGGTGCCTTTCAATGGAGATGGATTCCCCCATACAGGAAAAATATGGAAATCTGAGAGGGAACCACAGACAGAAAGGCAAACCACAGAGAAAAAGTCCTGTGCATCTCTAAACTAGCTATCCCTAAATTAGGAAGAGAAGTCTACAGGGAGACCTTATAACAGCCTTCCAGTGCCTAAAGGGAGCCTACAGGAGAGATGGAAGGACCCTTTATCAGGGAATGTAGCGACAGAACAAGGGATAATGGTTTTAAACTCAAAGAGGGGAAATTTAATTAGGTATTAGGAAGAAATTATTACTGTGAGACACTGGAACAAGTTGTCCAGGGAAGCTGTGGATGCCCTGTCACTGGAGGTGTTCAAGACCAGGGTGGATGGAGCTTTGAGCAACCTGTCTAGCAAGAGGTGTCCCTGCCCATGGCAGGGGAGTTGGAACTCGATGATCTTTAAAGTTCCTTCTGACCTAACCATTCTATGATCTGTAAGAGACTGAAAATGCTCTACAAAAATAGTGAGATAACTCACTTCACCATGTTTGAGACACTGAAGGAAGATGGGTTCAGTAAAGCCAGTGGAAAATTCTTAATAAAGAGGTGTTTAATGTGCTACTCTTGTTTCTCTCTCTAGCTCATTCTTGCTGTTTGACTAATCTGGGTTACAGCAACTGGATCTGTAAGTATAAATATTGCATTTCTAGCTTTCATGCTTGCTTTGAAGCCTAGGTCCAGTAAGTGAAGAGGAGTGAATTTATAAGGCATATTCAAGCTAGTCCAAAGAGACAGTTTTATGAGATTCTGAACCTCTAGCAAGCATATGCATCTGTTTTATTTAGTCAGATAACATGAGAGAGGCCACACTAATAAAGCACAGCATAAATGAGTTAATAAATCAAGGGCATTCATCCCCAGCATTAAGACTGGTAGTGATTATATATTGGTTTATTTTATTAATGTAGGTGGTTACCTGTTTAATGGGGCTCAGATGAGGATGTTCCTGCTGGTAATGGAAAAAATAATCATCTTTTTTAGGGCTTACTGTCTCCTCCTTTCTCACTATGTATCTGAAGTGGCTAAAACCCAATGGATTCTGAAAATGTAACCTCTAAAACAGTGCCTTCTTAAAAACAAATAAAAAGCAAAACAAAAAAAATCCCCTGGACAACTGAAAAAAACTTGGACCATACACAATAATGTGAAAAACCTTCTCTCTAAATGGTTCCTCTAGTGAATACAATAATAGAAGGAAACAGGGTACATTGAACAAAATCTACCCCATGTTAATTATGTTGCTTTTGTCCCCTAGGAAAGAGTGTGGGGAACATGGCAAAATACGAACTGCTGAAAGTTAAAATGTGTTGCAGAACTGGAATCTTGTTAGTCTCTGCTTAATGTCCTTTCACTCATGAGCTGGGGGGAGAAAGCAGTTTATGTAGGAAATACCATGTCTCTGCAAGGCTACCCGTGACAGGAGTGATCAAAGAGTCTGCATGCAGGGCACACACATGCACGTGTTCATGCCAAGACAAGAAAATGGTTTTGGCATGAGCAGCTGCTGCAGCAATCTGAGGTACTGTTGTTACTGCCTCCAACCTCCTTTCTACGCTGAGGAAATGCAAAGGAAAACACACCTCCACAAATTTCTGTATTTTGAATATAACTTAAATAAAGTGCTGTTGTTAGTGTCACTTGTCCAGCTAGATAACGAGAAGTCCACTTCTTATTCCTCAGTTATAAAACTGTAACAAAACACATCTACAGCTCACCTTAATACTTGAAATTGTCACTCAACCTTGAAATTCTGTGTGACATGCCAGAGCCCCAGTCATACCACAGAATGAATTATGGGCATCAGTGACCATGTTCCCACATAAAGCAGATAAAATACCAGACTTGTCCCTTGAATATTGCTTTCCAGCAGAGAATATTGATGTAAACAGCAATCCATCAATTACCATTGCAATGAAGAATCAACAGACAGCTTTGTTCCCAGAGCATCCCTCCATACCAGGGTGTAGACCAGAGCACTCACTTTGATCCATCCAGCCACCATTTGCTTGAAGCTTTTTTCCCTGAAGACCAAGTTACAGCTGGGAACTGAAGGCTTTGAATGTTTGGTCAGAGCATGCATGGAAAAGGCATTTTCAAGGAACGTAATTTCCTGCCGTGGTCCAAAACGTTATGAAGAGTTCAAAGGGATCAGCTGCCAGTGCTGGACAGGATAAATATCAGCTTTTATTAGTGATATGAGTCAACAAATAATTTCTTGCCTTGCAGAATCAAAAAGTTTGTAGCTGTCAGGCTCCCCATAAAATGTGACATACTGTCATGAAATGCACTGAAGTAATCATTGACGCCAGCTTAGTCATAAGTCAGAGACTCACACTGCTCCATGCTCAAGAATGATATCCAAGGCTCTTCCATTGCCAGCTGTAGAATCTGACTCAAAATCACAGCATAATTCAGGCTGGAAGAGATCTCTGTAAGCTATTTGGGCCAGCCACTTGCCCAGAGTAGGGCCTCCTGAGGTCATGTTTATTCAGGGCCTCATCCAGTCAAGATTTGGGTACCTCAAAAATTGGAGATCCCAAAGACTCTCTGGGCACCAATTCCAGTGCTACACCACCCTCCTAGCCAAAAAAAAAAATATCTAATAATGAACGAGAATTTCCCACATTGCAAGCGGTGCATGGTGTCTCTTGTGCTGTCACTGTGTTCTCTCAGGAGAATCTGGATTCAATTTTACACATGAGCTAGCTTCTCTTACTGTCTCCAAGTCTCCTCACATTCTCCATCCTCAAACTACTTTCTCTCTAAAATACTAAGTGAAGGCAACCGTATTCCTCCTTGCTACCATCTTCATCCATGATTTGTAGCCTTCCTTCACCCCCTCATTGGAGCCAGAGTCCCCTCTCTACCTTGACCAGACAATGAGTTCAGTGCCTTTGCCCTTTTTTCCAAAGATGCCAAGCAATCAGTAGAGCTCTGCAACTAGGCAAGCTTTTCCGAAAAAAATGCACACGGGTGCAGGATCCAAAGTTCCCTGAGCCAGAGGCTCAGGCCAAACTTGATTAAGCCTTCAGCAGAAGAGGGCATATTGTTTTCTTGCTATTGTTTCCCCCAGGCATTTAGAACTCACTCTTTTATCTCTTGTTCTCTCTGTAAACTTGTCTTCAGCCTGTGTTTCCTAGGCAGCTCATGCCAGTGGGAATCATTTCTGCAATGCCAATTTTCCTTTATTGAGTGCTTCGGCACAAGGAGAAAAACTAAGGCTTCATTCAAGACCGAGAGGTTATTCTGTGCCACATTACAGCAAAAAGTACAAATAGTCTCATGTCTTCTTGTCTTTCTGCATAATGAGACTCTTACCTATTTCCTCCTCTTGTAAAAGAGTATATAAATGGGGGGAAAGAAAAGCATGCCCAGCAGTGTGGAAGAATTACAAAACATTCTCTTGTTCTGCTTATTGACACTCCAGTCATAGAATGATCAGGTTTTGATGTACACAATAGGGAATTCATATATATCATGAAAATTTATCTAAGGTGAAGTTAGGAGGATGGAGTTTGTATGTCCTGAGGTAAAAAGCTACTGCAGAAATCTACTCTGAGATTGAAGTGTTGTGTCTAACAAGTTCAGACCTAGTGGAGAAATCAATATACTGTGAGATAAGCAATATCTACCCAAAGGGCTGCTGCTAGTCACTATATCACAGGCTTGTTCTGTATCTCTGAGCCACTGAGATTATGTTCACATACTCTATTAAATTTTATACAGTGACTTCATATTTTTCTAAATAATTTTTCAGTATCTGAAAGTAGAGTTTTCCACTATCTAGTTTTCAGGACTAGCCTAACCCATATTTTGGTCCCAGCATGGCAGGGCTTATTTATTTTCTATCCTGTTAGAAGAATAATTGAAATATTTTTCTTTGTCATTTTCAGCAGCCAGGAATTGATGGCAGTAATCAGTCAGCTCATTATTATTGGAAATAACAATTTTGGCTATAAGCCAAAGCTTGCATTACAGCCTTAAGGATGCTTCCATGCAGCAAAAGCTCTGAAAAACATTTGGGTGGCTTAGCAAGATTTCCACATGGCTCCAGGGAGTAGGTATTAAGGAAACTCTGCAAACTTTTGAAAGAACATTGCATGTTCTCCTTTCTCCTCACAGTTCCAGTCCTCTGAGATTTCATGATCAAAGTCTCAACTC
>VZTM01011772.1:37184-67028 GCA_013400555.1 Jacana jacana | reverse complement strand
AAGCCAACAACAACAAAAAAAACCCAAATGAAAAAATGGTTGCATTTTATAAAAGTGCTACCTTTACAAGTGTTCATTCATGTTGACATACAGGCCCCAATTCAGCTGCCAAACCTTTTGCTTTCTTTTTTGTTTACAACTATGTCCTTGTTGGCTCCTTTTTGTGCTGGTAAGAGGAAACACAAAGCAATTCCAGCTGATTTTTGCTGAAGAGATCAAATACAGATTGTGTTCTATTTCCACATACTAGGAAATGGTTTACTTTAAAACCAAACTAAGCAAAACAAATCAGCAACTCCAGTACAAAAGTACATATCAAAGAACCAGGACCTGACATTTGAAGCAATGCTAGCGATTGATTTTGGTATCTGATGACAAATTGCTTTCCAAAGGGGCTGTAAATCATAGGTGGCACTCTCAGCCTCTGCCAGTGCCAAACTCAACAGTGATGCCTCTGGCTCCTCATGGTCCCCCTTGCTGACAATATAGTAAAATTTACTCAGCTGAAGACCATTCTGCAAATACCTGAGCATGTACGGCACAGGGAATTCTCCTCTGCCTGTGGTGTCAAGGGCATCCACCACTCTGTTGAACTCTCTGTGAAATGTGGCACACTGATCAAGGGAATCTTCTTTAGTCTGTCTGAAAATCTATGTGGGACACACAAGCAAAGTTATTCTAAGCAGATTCCAATTAGTGTTCAGCAGGAAATAATTTCTTAAAATTCAGGGTGATGGGATTGATTTTAATGTCCCTCTGTTGACTGTTGAAAGGCACCCCTTGTAAATAGCATTCACCGTTTTACTTGTATACCCACAGAGCTCTTGAAAAAACAACATGACTTTCAGCGTGGACAGGAGGAATTTTTATGCCACTGGAATGAAAACCTTTGTGTTGTTTTTTGTAAGCAGCCACTCCAAAAGTAAGCCTGTATTGCCAGCAACAGGGAAAGGGATGACACCTGGAAGTCAGACATTCGAATGTGAATTAAGAGCAAGAAAAAGAGCAGCAAAGAGCCTTCACAGTTGCTGGAGAGAGTGAGCAAAGGTTTATGGGAGGAAAATTATCAAATCTGAGTGCCTGTGTGGATGCTGTAAACATATTCTCAGCTGACAAAAAAAAAAAAAAAAAAAAAAAAAAAAACAGATTATGGAGAANNNNAAATCAGCTTATGGAGGACAGGACTCCTGCTCTATAGCAGTCTCTATAGCAATGAACCAAAGACCTGGAAGGGCAGAGCTGCACTAGCCAGTGTAGATAAATAAATCTGAGGTGATTGCATGCAGACTAATGCCTGACTTGTTTTTTCTGATTTCCAAGTTACCCATTTAGTGCTTGACAATATCAAATAAGAATAAATATCTTCATAAACCAAGGCACGTATTAGTCAGGAAAACCTAAAAAAACCCCAATTTTCTTCTATTTTAGTAAAATGAATTTTGCTTAGTTAAGTCAAACCTCATGATGAGAGAAAAGCAGTGGGATGGGCAGGAAATGTAAAATCTCGTCACTGGGGAAATTTGCCTTAAGGTCGTGATTTTTTCACTGCTCATGAATAGGGTTTTACACCTTTCTCTGCCAAACATTTAGCAGGGAATCTGGCACAACTACAATAGACACAGTATCTCCATCTGAACCCTCAAGAAACACTTGATGATAGAGTATATGAAAAAAAAAAAGTGCAAGTCCATAAATAAGACACAGACTCTCTCACTCCCTCCTATACACACACACACTTTGTTTAATAATTATGAAAATAATCAGTTATCCTTTTTATCACAAAACTAAGACTATTTCTGGATCAAAAAAAAAGGATTGTTTTGATGGGAAAGACTGGTAAATGAAAAATAAGAGAAAGAGAATAAAAAGATTTAGTTAATTAGAAAAGAAAACTAGTAAAGATCTGGATCAGGAAATAGCAGTTTTTATCAATCCATTTAACTGATTAATAATAAGCTCCAGAGGGAGGAATTAAACTAGTTGTATGAGCCTTCAAGTCTCAGAAGAGAATAAAAAAGCATAATGTCTCGTCTTGGTAAGATTGAACCTTTCATTTGGTTTAGACAAAATAAAATTTATAGTTTTGTTTGGCAGCAATAAGCATTTTTTAAAAGACCAAAATACATATTTACTTTTCATATTTGTAGTTTTCATAAAAGCTGACTTTGTTTGGCTTGCCTTCAGCTGATGGGAATACTTCAAGAAATAATATTGCTCTTCATCCTACAGGTATACAGACAAACATACAACTGCAAGATCAGCAGCTGCCCATTTTTCTCAGACTTCTGAGACCACAGCCATTGAAGCTGCCCCACAGAACCACATAATTGAGAAACTTAGTAGTGGTAGTAAACAAATTTTGCTGTTAATTTAAGGTCTCTTCTAGCAGAACAGTGTGAAGCAGACTTGGTTCAAATGAGAAGGCCAGTGAAATCAGACACATTTTGCTCCTCCTGAGCCAAATCACTGCTGAGAATTCATCAACAATTCATAATATGCGAAGAATGATGGAAGTGATTCTATACTGTCTATGATGCACAGGTGTCTTTAATTATATTCTCCAAGCATGGGAAACAGCACTCACTGGCTAGAGACCATTAAAAGCGAGTAAGAAAGAAAAGGCTAGAACACAAGACCAACTGAAGTTTGGCAACAAAGAACTCCTGTGTTCCCCCCAAAAAAGGCACTTTTCTTCTTAGTCAGTACTGCCTGGAGAAGTATGTCCTCTTCCATTTAGGGTAGGGTGGGAGGGAGAACACATTGCTCTTGTGCACAAGCTTTTCCAGATGCCCCTGATTATCCCCCCAGATGTGAGGAATGCATCTATCTGATGTGGAGAAGGACAAAAATCAGGAGGTTTTGTAAAACCTCTCTGAACTCTGCCACCGGATGAACAGATTTGTGCCTAAGTTTATGATCTGTAAAAAAATGATCTTGATATTTACTTTTTAGGAAGTATCTGGAGAGAAAATAATAAACAAGATGCTATTAATAAACAAACACTGTCTACAACATTTTCCAGCAGTAAGCCCCAAAATTTAACATGCAGTTTACAGAAGAACCAAACATTTTTTGCTGATAAGGGAAAGCAGATTTCTCCTTCAGTGACTTGAATATACTCCAGCTACAGAAATCAATAGCTTCAGAGGTCAACAATGCAGAGGTGCTGAGGCTGAATCCTGAAGTGAAAAGGCAGCTAATACGGGAAAAACGCCAAAGCTACTTTGAAATTATTAGTGGCACCCTGACCTGACACAGCAAACAGAAGAGGAGATGTTGGTTAAGCTTTCAGTAAAAACCTCCGCAGTACCGGAAAAATGCAGAGCGGTAGCAGGAAAAGCAAGATATTATTAGCATTTTCAGTCAAGATGGGTTCTGTCAGGGCAACACAACTGTGACAGAAAGTGAGGATTGCTTTTCCTGACTGATCAAATCTGTGACGAGCACAACGAAAACATACCAGGTAGTAGTTAAAAATGTTTAGCTACAAAACTTACTAAAAAAACAGATGGGTCAAAGAGCAGACAAGCAAACTCCACTTGAAAGGGTATGTTTACTCAGGAAAACTACAGACCAGGGGACTGTAGCAAGATGGACAGCTGAGAATGGGGAATGGAAGCTATATAAATTAACAGAATTAGAGGCAAAAAAAGCTCTTCCTTTGTCTTGGGACTTCTTGACTAAGTAGACAGCAATGTGTGTCAGAGTGTGGCTGTGCCACTTTGTTTTTACAGTGCTGTGCAGAAGGGACACCACTGTACTACTCATTTGGACCAACTCTCCTGCTAGAAGGTTCTCTCATCAACATAATTCCCATGGCTAATTGTCATGCCAAAACAATCTATACCTGTAGGATGATAGTACCAATCTAGTTAATTCTAGGCAGGACCCTTACTTCCACTGAGAACATGGAGAAGGACAGTGCCACAGCCTTTTTCGCATGCCATGGCAAAAAAACCTTGCACATGCCTGTAGTGGCTTTTCTGAACATCTACCCAGGTCACTAGCCTTTGTTGGAAAACCCAACAAGCATGTGCATGCTGAAACTGCAGGGCAGCCAGCTCCTTATCCAGCGGTTGCCCAAGAACAAGGGAAAGGACTCAGCTGCTGCAAGCAAAAGAGCAATTCATGCTGCTTCTTTTAGACACCACCTTTGCAGTTGCTCCTGAGACCTATGTGGGGAACATGAATTACCTCCCTTCAGCTGGTACCTCTCCTAAACTCATTTCACCCCAGCACAACTGGCTGAATGTCCCTCAAGCATTGAGGAAAGCAATCCCCAGGCGGAGGATAGTGGTTAGAGGAAGGTGCTCGCTTTCACTGAAATAACTCATTTAATCAGACTATGGAAAGAACGGGAGGAATAAGTTACCCTACTAGGCCAGGGCAATCATGTAAGACACAAACTGGGTAATCCTGCTGTAGAAGACACCTTCAGTTAAGAATGAAATTCAGGGAAAGATGCTTTTGCCATCTTAGTTAAACTGAGCAACACCTTTGACTTCACCAGCATTTCCACTAACACTTAGCATCAGGAAGACAGAAAGAGTGGACTAGGACATCCCAGCCATGTGGGCTGCAGCAATATTTATGGATGCCTCACAGATCAAAGCCACATTCTACCAGATATTGAGCAAACAAACCACAAAGCTCACCCAATGAGCTGCTACTTGCACATTTGCAGAAACATTAGTAAATACAGATGTCTGGGGAGAGCATTGGTAGTAACCAATCTGCAGAATAAGCAGCAGCCACAACTTGCAATTGTTAGATCATGATCAATTTTTTTTGCATTTTTCTTCATAGAGAAAAAAAGAATTAATCATCCCTAATTGCCTATAAGTACATAGCAATACAACTCTATTGCCTTCAGTTTTCCATTTTTAGCCAGTGCCTAATGCTCCCCAACACATCTTCTCTACCTTGAACCCTCTCTTTTCCTGCTCCCTTACCCTACCCCTCCATATCCCCCCCACCCCAATAAAAACATACTCTTTATTTTTAAAATATTGTGATAATATTTATTTTTTTCTTTCTGGTTCCCTCCACTAATGTGCACAAAGATATCCTGAGAGTGCAGCTCCAGATTAGAATCTGACATTACCCCCTACCAAAGCAGTCACAATAACTTGGTATTTATTTCATTACTAAAAATACAAAATCTGTCCTGTATGACAAAAGGTTTGCTCTGTTAATAAAAGACACACTGTTGCTACTGAATTAGCAAAGGCTTATTTTCTGACTTTAAAACTCAGTATAATTAAACAAAGAGGTTAACATCGGATTCCTAAGTAATATAGGCTCTGTTAATATCAATTATTCTTTGCAAACAGAGTATGAGTTTTGATTAATGAAACAAATCAGTTCAACCTGCACCAGTGCATAAGCCCATTGTACTTTAAATGACCTTGAGGTGACTGACTGTGTGTTCCTTTCCAGAAAGGGTATTTTCATTTTTTTACTTTCTTGTTTAGCCTTTTCGTAACCATGGGCAGCAGAGAGTCAGTTGGAACAGTAACACCCAAAAAGAAAAAATAAAAAAAGCACACAGATGGCTTTTAGGTCATGCATCAGGACTCAGACTTCACTAAAAAAAAAAACAAAAACAAAAACCAAAGGTCTTCCTGGAGCAAAAGACCTGAATGTCAAAGCAGAAAATAATGAAATAATGTATCCTCCAGACTAAGATGCAAAGTGGGAGGCAACACAGCACAGACAACACCTGTTTGTCCTCCTGCAGCCTTCAGACTCTCTGATTATCTTCTCTGATCCTTCTTCTGCTTTCCCTGGGGAAGTCAGTGCTTCATGTGTATTAAATTCATCCCAGAGCTTTTACTGCACAAATGGGCCTTGGTGCTAAAGTGCCTCTAGCAATAGTTGGAGGTAGGTGGCTGCATCCTGGCAACATTTTCAGCATTACTCTACTGGATAGGAAAGGGCAACATCCATTCCTTTTTTCAGAGGCTGTCAGCAGACTATAGCACTATGCTACAGAAATTCTATGTATCTTAGATATATGGCACATTAAAGAGATGCTTTTACTGGGGACATTAGCATTTTCTACATCAAGCTCCCATCAAAGCGATGTTATAAGGAGGTGGAAGAGGTCCTTAATTTGATTTTTTTTCTTTTTAAAAAGCCCAAGTAAAGTTGAAAAGCCTTAAAAAACAGAATCCACCAAACAGTCATACTTAATTTGTAGAAAAGAAGCTCACTTGTATGACTAAGTTTCCTTAGCACGAGTTTTTAAAATAAGCCGAGTGCCATACCACCCATTGGCTAATCATGGCTGCCTGAAGAGCAATGTATATTCTGGCACTGACTTGCTATGAAGGACACAGGGCTGACAGGATTACCTGGCTCTTTTCAAATCTATGTAACCTTTCTGAACTTTTCAATGTTTCATAAAACTGAATTTATTTGAGTTGTCCAGCCAAAACAGTTCAGCAATCTTTGGAAACATGCTAAGGAAAACCATTCCAGCCTTGCTGCCTTCCCATTTCTCCAGGAGAACACTGGTACTGCACAGCCAGTGCACTGCCTGACAAAGTTAATTCAGCAATACAAATTTTATTCAGTTGAAGAACGGTTCCAAGATCATATTTCCATTTGATTAGCCAAAGCATACGGAGTTTATGCTTGCTGCAGGAAGACAGACAACAACTCAATCTGATAGTAAGGCAAGCAGTTGAAATACTAACCCCTCAATTTTTTGGAACAGATTTGAAGTGCTAGTGTGAGTTCATACCATGTCAGCACTCTGCATTGCGTGGCTGAGGCATTTTTGATCTAGAGACTGTGAAATCAGACTCACTGCCAAAGCACAGACCCATATTGCAGCCCTACTGCTATTGCTCTTAACCATCTCTTATCAATTTCTGGCTTGGAAAGCTGGGAAAGGAAGGCTTAGAAAGCTTTTGTTCAGACGTTGTTGTCTATCAGCATGTTCTCAATCTGGGTGCCCAAACACCCTAGCAATTTAGTCAGAGAACTCCTCTCAACCTCAAGAGCTCCTTGCTCAACTGGAACTACATTTGATAGTGTCCTAAGGACTTCATTTGGAGGGGAAAAAATGATTGCGCACATTCACAGTGCAAGTTGCACACATGAATTACCTCTGTTTTCTGCACAAAATCCCAGGCAAAAACGTTTTCTAGAGCACAGAGAGAACCAAAATCACCTACAGGTGAATTTGGCTGACAGACTCCACAGACAAACATGGCTCAGTCTGCTGTTCTCTCCTCCCCTCTCCAGGTTCCAATACAGTGCAGCTGGGCTCAGAATGCTACAATGATATTTTCATGGCAAGGTGCTTTATAACATGTTTAAGAAAACTAATTATTAGAAACACAGCCCACCTGCTGCATATGCTCTTCCTCACTCCAAAATTATTTGAGGTATCAGACAGAAGGGAAATAACAGTAGGATAAACTTTTGACCTGCAGGTAATAACAGCCTCATCAAAACAAAGGCAAATAACACTCTCATGGATAATTATATGAACTCAGCATACACCAGTAAAAATCACAAGAGCACGTGAGCTGTGACCTTCCTAAAAATTTGTTTCCCATTGAAATAAAAGCAGTAGACTTCTAAATACTGGTTTAAAATAAAGGTAATAATTTGTTTCCAGCTTGTACAATTGTTTAATAAAATGCCTGCTGCGTATCCAGGAGTAATATTCTTCTTTCCTTGGCAATAAACATAATTACCCTCAGTTTGGACCACCAGTTAAGTCTGTCCCCAAAGTGTTCTCACTCTAAGTACAAGATATTCAAAAAGGATAATTTGCCATATGGAAGACAAGAAATTTAAAAATGCATCTCAAAGTGTGCAAATGGTTTGAGGGAAAACAATCTAGCAGAAGGTTGTAGTCACTTAACTATTATAATTATTCATCTAATGTTTTAATAATAAGGAAAAAAGCAGTCTTTCCCTCTTCTCAACCAAATCCAAACTCCATACTTTGCAGGTGTTAAAATTAGCACCTTCAAGCTGCAAGGAGGTAAAGAGAAGAGACAGCTTCCAAACAGCAATAGATTGGATGCAAATACTACCTGGAGCTGTAGTTAATTATCTTGCGGATGTTAATTGGCTTTGTTTGTCAACAGCCAAAGAAGAATGAGGTGCTAGGTGTTGCTGAAGGGTTAATGTAGCCCTGTATGTAAGGGTGTTTTCTTTAAAGATATAATTTACATAACATAAAATAACTATTTGTCTTCTCTGGGCTGCAGAATAAATATTTGAGTAATAAAAATAAAAGTGATTATATTGTTACTTTGGGTTTTTTACCTAAAGCACAAGTAAGACAAGAGAGAGGAATAAAACTGTCTATGGCAGAACCATCCCAGTAGTACAATACATTTTTCAACATTTTGATGAAGCAGTTTGTTTGGACATAATAGCTGTGTGTTTATGAAACAACGTTATTTAGCACTTTAAGCCTGGAGCTGATGTGCATTGTTCCCAAGCAGTGTAATCAAATGTGTGTAGTAAAAAGAACACATTCTGGTTTTCTTCTCCCTGTGTACTTTAAAAAATGAAATGTAATGGATCCATCCAATGGCATTTCTTGGAGAATCAGTCAACAGCAGCTTCAAAATAGCCAGCATGTAGCAAGGTAATCATAACTTAAGCACACATTCCTAACAAAGGGATTAAGCAAGTATGAGAAGGATGGGAATAGCTGTAGGTACTGCAATTCAATGACCCGAGAATCTCATAAGGTTCAACATGGCCAAGTATAGGTTCCTGCACCTGGGCTGGGGCAAGCTCCAGTATCGGTGCAGGGTAGGAGATGAAGGGATTGAGAGCAGCCCTGTGGAAGAGGACTTTGGGTTACCAGTGGATGAAAATCTGGACATGAGCTGACAATGTGTAGTCACAGCCCAGAAAGCCAACTGTATCCTGGGCTGCATCGAAAGAGTGACCAGCCGGTTGAAGGAGGCAATACTGCTCCTCTACTCTGCTCTGGTGAGACCTCACCTCAAGTACTGCATCCAGCTGTGAAGTCTTCAAGCACAGGAAGGACATGGACCTATTGGAGCAGGTCCAGAGGAGGGCCACAAAAATGATCAGAGGGATGGAACACCTCTGCTATAAAGACAGGCTAAGAGAGTTAGGGTTTTTCAGTCTGGAGAAGAGAAGGCTCTGGGGATACCTTACAGTGGCCTTCCAGTACTTAAAGGGAGCTTGTAAGAAAGATGGGGACAAACTTTTTAGCAGGGCCTGTTGTGACAGGACAAGGGGTAACTGTTTTCAACTAAAAGAGGGTAGATTCAGGCTAAATATAAGGAAGAAATTTTTTACAAAGGGGGCAGCGAAACTGACACAGGTTGCCCAGAGAGGTGGTAGGTGCCCCAATCCTTGGAAACATTCAAGGTCAGGGGCTCTGAGCAACCGGCCTAGTTGAAGATGTCCCTGCTCGTTGCAAGGAGGTTGGACTAGATGACCTTTTAAGATCCCTTCCAATCCAAACAATTGGTTCTGTGAAGAAATTCATAGTCCTCAGCAAAAGCATTCCTCACTCTGGAAGGAATGTAGCAGCAATGTAAAAGTGGTGGTAAATAAATACTTCAGGAAATTTTGTTGAGCAACAAAGAACTGTACTGTAAAGAGGTATGTATATAACACCACAAAAATATATTCAAACCCCAGCTATTTATTACTGACTACAGCTTTAGCAGGGAAAAAAAAAAAAGAAATGTTGTCCTGCTGACTGTCAACAGTAAAGCCTTTGATTAAATAATTGGTCTGACTTTTCATAATCCTAGCAATCTGAGAACAGTAACAACTTAAAAATTTGCATACATTTCCCCAAACGAGTAACACCTAGGTTGTCTCACTAGCCCCATTAGAGACATTTGCCTTTGCCAAAGAGTGCTTATTCTCACAGTGTGTCAACACTGCAGAAAACAAAGGTCCTCGGGCTGTTCCAACTCAAGACTCACTGAAGAAAGCTAGTGGTGCTTTCTTGCAGCACTCTAGCCCTCAAGTGGTTGCATTGGAACTGCCCTTGCCACCTTTTTAAAGGTTAGTTACAGGAACACAGAATAGACCTACCTGAGGTGTCCCGTGCTTCCTTTAGCTGATCCACAGCAATGCTTGCAAACCACAGCTGAGAATGGTAGTACCCAAGGGCTGTGGCACCTTGGAGCTCCAGGTACATCTGTCCAGCCAAGACACTGACAGGAGGCTACTCACGCTACTTGAGCTTCTGCACTGAAAGCAATTTGCAGTAAAGAAATTCCCTCAAAACCCTGGGCAAACTCATTACGATCTCAGCTGAAGATATATTTTCCATAGCATAACCTTTATGCTACAATCTCTCCCACTCCTTTTCAAAATGAACTTGTCACAGGCCAATGCCACTTCCTTGCCTTTTAACAATGACCCATACGTACGCTACCTTTTCCTATGCTACTTAAATTCACTCCTCCTTACAGTGAATAGTATGTAGAAACTCCAACAGATGTAACATGGAATTCCTTTCATTTAAGATAGAAAGGTCAGTAAGAAACATCAGACCCACAGTTTTTTTTATTCCCATGGACTTTGTTCTCACCAAGTCTCTTTAGAGTAAGACTGGCCAAAAGGAAAATACTAATTTGGGCACAATTACAGTATTTCATGGGAATAGATCAATTTTGTCTAAATTCAGAGGAAATTATATAAAAATGATTATTTGTATAAAGGTCAGAATGTTTCCTTTTGACATTTAAACTCTTTAGAATAAGTTACGTATGATTTTGGAGGAATCACAATCAATTGTACTTTATACATATGAAGGGGTCATTCTTTTCCAGGGAGCTCCAAGTCTAAATGGACAAGAAAAATAAATCTAACATCCAAACTGAGGACTAGATTGTAATATTTTCACTCACATTAACAAATAATTTTTTATAAAAAGAATCTCCCTGATGTCAGGACTACTGATGATATAAAGGAACTTATTTGACAAAAAAAGAGATGATGGTCTGGCTTAACCCAATCAAGCTTAGGAAGGGAAAATATCCTGTGCAACCTGCGATTTGAATATATTTGATGGCTTTACTTGTTTGCTTCTTTTAGCATCATTGTAACCCCTAAAGATTCCAGTTCGTATTTACTTTGGCCAACTTCAGCCAAAAGCCTGAGGTTTCATCCCTTCCTAATCTTTCACACAGTGATGAGGTACAGCTGTTTAGATCTCTTTTCCAGAGTTTTGCTCATCCTCCCTCTACAAAGTCTCTTCTGAATGTGATTGAGGAGAAAGAACTGGAATTAAATAACTTCAGAGAAACAAACTCTTCTGGATAGCTACAACTCATGATCACCTTAGAGAAGGCACAATAATAAAACAATCACTTAGTGAGAGAATATTCAGATTTAGCATTTGCAAGTAGCTTCTCAGAGACTCTGGCATCCACGAAGCCTCTAATTCATTATAGGTTTAGAGCTGGTCTGTAGCTTTTCACATTTACAGATTTATATGTTCTGCCTCTGGCAGGGTTTTCCAGTTCAAGCCAGTGTCCTATTGGAAAATGACTGATCTCTTTCAGCAGCCTTTTTCTCTTACACTTGTATGGATTTGATGCTTGTGACAGTACCAGACTTACAGTTCTTGAGACCAAGCCTCCTGTCCTTATGCACTAAACAGACATCGCTAGCTCCAGGCTGTTCACCTGCCTGGCCTGTAGCAGGGAGAAATCCGTAACAGTGCGTAACAGTGATAATGTAGTTCTTTAAAGCATTCTTTACACTTGCACATAGAAAGAAGAAACACAAGGCCACCATGTCAATGTGACAACTCAAATACTTGGCTCTGCTGGTGAGTTACCAACCGATTTCTAAATGCTTGGTAAAGACTTCTCTTCAGTGGGAAGCAAGTATATACACCATCCTTCTATTTCACAGATACTAACAGTTCAAACATGGCAAACAAGCTACTATAGCTGACATCCATCAAATTCTAACCTGGAACACACAGACTCTTTCACATCTAAATTGGCTCTGTTGGCCATGAGTTAACAGCAATCAGCACTCTTTCAGGATAAGATTCTAGCATCACTGACATTAGGAATGAAGGGAGCAGAGATTAAATTTTACTTTTGGTGCACCAAATCACAGAATTACTGAACACTTGGGTTTGTGGGGGCTTCCCAAGGTCAGCAAGCTCCTGCTCAGACAGGGGCCAGTTTTGAAATAAGAGCTTGGTTAGTGTAAAACCTTGGCTGTACTAGAAGAAGAAACAAAATGTATTGATTTGCCAAATTAAGGCAACCATTCATTTAGTAGTTGGTTAGTTACTCTGTTATCTCCTCTTAGGAATCAAGAAACTTTCAACTCCAAAAATCACTCATCCTCTCATTGCAGTACAGCCACCTCCTGAAACAAAATTTCCACAGCTGGTTTCTTGCACACCCTCCTGCCCCCAACACTCCTGCAGAAGTTGCTATTTGCCTCCAGCCCTCAGCAACTGAGATCCTGCCTCTTCTGCTGGGCCCACGGCCGTTTCCTTTTCGATCCCTCAGGCCCAACACCCAGCTTCTGCCCTTCCTCCCACCGGGTGCAGCAGTGCCACCGCAGAGCCTGAACTAACAGCAGATTTGTTAGGCTGGCTTCTGCCCTGATCCAAACTCCACTTTTAGAATTAGTGTGTCTCATTAGCATGGTCAGCTGAGAACCAAAGGAAGCGCAGAAATCACTCAGCAATCCCACTAAGAGACATTTCAAGATTTGGCTTTGAGTATAGACATGAGGGGGAGGCTAAGGTATTTTATCCGTACCTAAAGAAATCAGTGGCAAAATTTGCCAACTCTAATCTATGCAGCATACAGGTCTGTTATCTACTGCAAAATGCAAGATAAAACAAACAGCCCCCAGCAGAAATGCTGTGTAGAAACCCTCCAGTCAAATGTGTCATGAGAAATACAGCAAGAAAAGGTTTTCCCCAGATGAGGGGAAGGACATAAGTGTAGAAAACAGAGGTTAAACTTCCTTTTTTGGGAATGGCTCATTGTGGTTTTAAAGAACAAAAAATGTGGTGTGTCAGCCACTGGCAGGGGAAAATGGTAAGCTGTGCTATTTTCAGCTATAGATGTAAACCTCTGTTTAATTTGGCTTCTTCCCCAAACAGGTTACTCCTTTACCTCCTGTCCTCAGCAATTCTACTCCCTCCTCCTGCACTGCTAGACAGCAAGGCACCCACAGCAGAAGACATCCTGGGAG
This sequence comes from Jacana jacana, assembly GCA_013400555.1. Classification (NCBI taxonomy): domain Eukaryota; kingdom Metazoa; phylum Chordata; class Aves; order Charadriiformes; family Jacanidae; genus Jacana; species Jacana jacana. Next base: position 53,819 of record VZTM01011772.1, on the reverse strand, counting down.
GGTGTCACGTATTATGGCTCAGAAACAGCAGTTCATTTAAAAGACACCTAAAGCTCAGGTTGAGTCCCACCTCCTGCCTCCACTTGAGGAATTTCTTCTGATAATGTTAGGCTGCCTGTACATACAACATGAAATCCAGGGGTTTTCTCATAAGGGTGGCAGGGTGACACCTACTCTAAATCAAATTTTGAATACTAAGTCCACTTACACTATCTTTACAAATCCCAGAAATTAGCACCTCTGAATTCTTGCATTCACACGCCTGGCAAGCATATTTTGGGGAAAATATTACTGCTCGTCCCACACATGCAAAATCTGCTGTCCCTGGAAATTTCAGCCAATTTCAGCCTCAAGGCTAAACAAACCAACCTCTTTGTAGGGAAATAAAAGGGGAAAAGTCAACATAGGAAACATTACAGAAAATCACCATTATCGTGTGCTTTTTTCCCTGTCAGACACACTCTCCTCTGGTTTTAACCATGTGCTTAGATTTTGATGACACAAAAGGGAAGAATTCCTGCTGCTTCTTCCTGCATGTCAGTAGCATTAGTAACATCAGTCTCGTCACTGTCTATAATCTTGTCTCGTTGATGACTCCAGATGCCAGTTTTATAGAAGCATTCAATTAACACTTTATATACCATGAAGCCTGTAGGTCATTTTTTTAATGCAATATACACACATAATTCTCTGTAAATTATTTGATCTGCTTTTATGGTTGCTTTGGAGCTATCTCTATGTCACAAGGAAGACGCAGTGCTACAAATGTGCCATGTGTAAACACAGTGAAACCCACAGAAGGACTTTAACATTAAAAATGCTTCTATTGCCTCATTTAACTCCTGGTGTTTAGCTTTCCTGTGGAGCCCGTCTCCTCTCCAATTTTCATGCCCTGCTTCAGGCCTCGGCTTTGAAGACAAGCCTCCAACCTTCTGGGAGTAAGCCTAAAACCCTCAGAGTACTGGGTAACTGGAGATCACCACCTCCACTATTCCTGCAGGAACCTCCTTTGAGAGTTTTAGTGATACCGAAGAGGCAGTTCAGTTCTGCACAGCAGGTTTAGCTCTTCCAGTAACAGACCGTAGGGGTCTATGGGTCCTAAAGCAGGGGTCCCACTTCCCCAGCCTAATACTCCAGCCTCCTGTTCTTGGCACTGAGCAAACTTCTGAAGAGACACAGACCTTCAAATGGCGAGTCCTTTCCTGACAGTGTAACTAACTCCCTGCACTGGTTCACTGCATAAGCAAAGGCAGGTAGCAAGGTAGTAGCCTCTTTGAAGGCACTAAGCCTTTCAACAGGTTTAACATTATCTGTAAAGTGCACCCTTGACCCTTCGTGGACTTCCGTTTCCTCCAGTAAAAGTCTCTGGCCCAGGAGCTTTCTATGAGCCCAGTCCTCCACTTCAAAGTCAACTGCTTGGAGGTGGGCAGTCCTAGCACAGGAGGAGTTTTATGCTTCTTTTTCCTGCAGTGTAATACTAGGTTTTAAAACAGGGAATACATATATTCTTCACACCCAGGCAGAATAAAAGACAATAAAAGGAAGGGTACAGTACAGTTTGTTTGCTTTCTTTTTTGTTTTTTTAAAATAACCAATGGACAACAGACTTATTTAGGCAGATGCTTACCACTCAGTACCTGTGACCCTTCTCTTTGGTCATTCACTTCATCCACTCAGTTCAGCATCTAGACCTCAGGTTGGAGGCTTTGCACATTGACCATTTGCTCCAATCTCTTCTCAATCTGTTGCTACTCTTTTTCTTTACCTTAAGCTTCTCCTGTGCCATTCCTCTTGCTAGGGCTATTTTCCTCAACTGCCTCTGCAGCATGCTCTGGCGGCATCCAGGAGATACAACAATGCCATCTGCCCACTGTGACAAAGACATGAAGGGGCCTCCACTGCTCCATCAACAGATTAAACCCCAGGAACGTCCTGTCCCCCCGTGGGACCTCCAGGAAGGCTCCACATAACTGACATTCCAGACACACATTTGAGACTGCCTCCCACAAAGCCTGCTGTGAGTCAGCTTTGTGTGGTGAATGCTAGAAATGGGGCAAGTCCTGCGTTCTGTGTGCACAGGTCTGCAGTTTCAGATAGGCAACTTACAATGGCCATGTCTACGTACCCATCTGAAAAAATCCCATCTGGTTCTAGTTTGGCAGAACTAGGATTGCTTTGGGAGGGAAAAGCTGTCAAAAGAATACATACAGGCTGGATTCCAATGACAAATAACATAAAATAGCTTTTACAAGACTAGGACTGGTAATCTCCAAGCTGAAGTGATCCTGCCTTCAGAACAAGATGTCTCACATTGTCTTTGGGAAAGAAGCCACAATGCTATCATTGAAAAGCGTGGGGACACAACCTCATCACCAGCTGAATGAGGAGAAGAATGTCTTGAACATCAGGAAGGATGGAGTGAAAACCACCATAAATACCACTACTATCATTATGGACCACAACCTTAAGCCACCACAGTTGAGCCTTGCACATCCTTTACCTTCTTTCACTATCCTTTACCATAAACACATCTTGAATAAACTAAGGACATGGTTGAACTTTGTGAAGTCACCAGAGTATGGCTGCATCCACAATGGGGTAACAGGGAATACATCTGTTGATGAGACAGATTCCTGCACCTGTGGTGTAGCAGGGGGTGTTGCATGGGAAAAAGGATGCCAGCCAGAAAAGTAGATGCTGGAGGGCTGATGACACAGAGCTGGTGCAACCAGCACTAGAGAGTATAAATAATCCATGATGATCAGGAAGACTTTAGAGTCTGGCAGAAAAGAGTCATAATGGTTATTAATAATTGAGGCCATTCTCAAAGTGCCCTGGAGCACTATGTGTATTCCCTCAAGGACCACGACAAAGTGTGGCAGTGATCCTGTCCTACACATCTGAAGCCGTGACTTGTTGATAATCTGCAAGAGACCGGTGCTGGCGCCAGGGTTATCAAGTCAAGTCCCAAAGATAAGGTGGCCGACTGGCCCTGCAGCAACCACAGAGAGGCTGCCACTCACTGTGGTGTGTTTGCCTTTCTGCCTGTCTCCTGCTTCTGCCTTTTGCCTAGAGCTGCCTCAGCATGCTGGCACAGCTGAAGAGTGTCAGGCAGGATGTGGTGTGCAGGTGGTGCAGGCACAGTACCAGGGAGTGCTAGCATCACTGCCGAGTGCCAGGGGCACCCTGTGCAGCGTACAGCGTGGGTGGCCCCAGGTGCAGCTGGGGTGCCTTGGTATCTCCTTGAATGGACCTACGCGGTACGTGGGGCAAAATACAGGGGGTAACTGTCATGGTATGGCCTAAAGGGGTAGGGGAGCCATGTCCACATGCTTCCCACAGCCACGCACCTCTGTTTGGCTTGGTTGAGGAGGAAACCCTCTTTTCCTCATTCGCTCAGCTGGTCTCACTGCTCAGCCCAGCTCTCTAAATATGCCTATTCCGTAATCACTCACTGACATATTGCAGTGGGAAGAGCCCATTCCAGCCTGTCACAACTAACAGGTAGCACATTACACAAATAAAGTCTGAAGTCCAGTCTCAGTTGAAATCCACAGGAAAACTCACATCTTCATATTACCCCTAAGTTTTTCTCTTTTCTGCCACCTGTTATTAATTTTTCTCTGGTTTCGCTGCTTTACTTGTACATTTTTCTCAGGACAGACACAGAACACTTTCACCAGAATGGGCCACTGCTATTTTAACAATCAGTTTTTCCCCATGTGCCCTAACACTCTCTCACAGCACTGTCATCATCACAACTGCAGCAGCATCTCAGGACCTGTGTGCAGACATTGTATACTAAAAGATTCAATGGTCTAAACTACCAGAAAGACAAAGGTTTACCCACTCACCCACCTATTTTTACTATTTGTTCCATTTTGTCTGCAAAATGATTGTTGAACCAATGATTACGGTGTGGCATAATTCCTTTGAGTGACAGTGCCCGCACAATGACTTTTCTCCAACATACTCAGCAGTCAGCATTAAATATTCTTGGCACGTAGCCTGAATAACAACACACATACTGAGACCTGCCAGCACTGGAAAGTCCCTAAGTCCCAGGAGCCAGCTAAATTGCCAGCTATTCTTAACATTTTCTCGCCACTCCACCCAGTTTCTTGGGTCTTCCCACCCACTACAACCTTACAACTGCCTTTGTGGGGTTTCATATAACTTCCCGAGACAGTTTTGGATGAGTGGAGAGCACTTAAACTCCCCCTTGATTCGACTGACTTCACACATCAGCAGTGCTTTCCTGGACTTTACAGAGGGAGGCTCGACCGGACACAGTTTTGCCTCTCTTTATTATGACCCAGGAATCTTCCCAAATTAGTTTGCATCTGAGGCAGGGGGATGGAAAATACGACGTTTAAGACAAAGACAGCAGAAAGCACTCCTTTAGCCTACTTAACCCCTCTTTTAAACCAGGGTATGAAGGCAAGTCCTGTGAGTTGCTGAGCATTGTTAACTTTAAGTATAGATGAGAGGAGGGCACTTGCACAGAGGGCTACAGCCTCAGTACCTCCCACTGCTATGCCCAAATCTATGCAAGTGGTGGAAAAACACAGGAGGAATAATAATATCACCTATTTTTTAGCACAGACCACCCTTTTGCTCAGGTAACATTGCTCTCTGAACAACAAAGATTTCACAATCATGAACCACAATCCCCTTTTCACTAAGGACTCTAAGTATGATGAGAAACAGGGGAAACAACCACATGGGAAATGAGAAAGCCCCTTTTCTGGCATTTCCAACTAAAAGGAAAGCAGGAGGTATGAAACACCTTCACATACTTTTTACTTTGGCTTTCCACCCACAGTGGTTAGGATCACCTTTGAAGAACCACCAAAGTTTTTGATCAAAGTTTTCTGGATAAGACAACTTGGCCCATTAATGTTGAATGGCTTTTTTTTTTTTAATTTAATGAAAGGTGTGGGTTTTCCTTAAACAGATGCCTGTAAAGGCATCTAACTCCTGAAGGCTTGAGCATCCTTGTTTAACCAGTTTTAGTCACTGAGTCAGTTCCCTGATAGAGCTTACCAAGAAAAATGCAGCTCATTTGCTCTTTCTCTCACAAGTTTCTCTCCACTGTTTCCTAGCTCACCGGCTATTGTATCTAGGACTGATCCGAGTTAGGAACCCTAACAGAGGCTTTATGTTAATCACCAAGAAAAACTGCTATTCTGCCCATTTCTATTTTAGACCTTTGGCTGCAACCCCAGGCTTTCAGCTTTTACAGTGAGCCATGCCAGACTTTGGTTTTTCTTTTAGCTTTTTTTTTTTCCCTGTAAGTGCCTAAGAAGCATTTGGAAAACATTTCAAGCAGCTGCCCGTGCAAAACATATTCCCTAGCAACTCTGTGTGTATAACTGCAATGCTTATAACTGCATCTATACCTGTACATAACTTGAGCATTTACACCTGAACAAAACTCTCAAAATCAAACAAGTAACCAGACCATCATCAGGCTCCACGTAGCTTTCCAGCACAGTTTCCAGAATGGCCTATGTATGCAAGCAGATGTAGATATTTATTGTTTTACTATCTGATTGAAATGCAATGCTTTTTAAAAATGACTGCTCACAGGTAAAGAGACGTAGCCACCTAAACTCAGTCCTGGTTTAGACTGTGGTGTTTTGAGTACACCATCAAAAGTACCAGATCTACTTTCATCCTCCAACACTTCCAGTTAATGGATTATTAATCACGCTTATCTAAAAGGAGTTCCAGTCACAAGATGTTACTTCAGCAAAAATATTGAAGCAACTGGGTGTTGATTAACGTATTTCTTTTAAGGTTAAGTTAAGGAAGCAGATTTCTTCGCGTGATCTTCATAAATATGACGGAAAACTACCTATGGAGCAGCAGTAAGAATCATTAACAAAACAGTCAGGGCTTGGAAAGGAATCAGGTTGAAACACAGCAATCAGGTTGAAAAAAATAAATTGTCAAAAGCCAACAGAGACATCATCTCAAATCTCAAATAGTAGCAAACTGATGAAGTCATGGTGCCATACTGATCCAAACTACTGGGCATATTTTGGAAGTGGAATGCATTTTTGTAGCAAACTGATCAAACTGACATTGTATTACCAGGACTAAAAACTCGCATTTTGCAGAGTGTACTCCCATTAGCTACCTGCTGGTTGGCATGACGTGTTTCAACAGCTTCTGATAATTTGGAATTGCCATCTCTGCTCCCTGCAGCAATTTCGGTTATAAGAGGCCTATTCCCTCTCCTCTGCTACCCACTTCAAGATTTCCACGAAAAAGCAGCAGTACCTTTTTCAGTCACAGGAACCCTCTGGCAGGGGTTAATACCATGGAACACAGGAAGTTTACAGTACACCCCTTCCCTGTATCACTCCCCTGACAGTATATACCAACAACCGGTAGCTGGCACCATGCTTCTAAATTCGTATCTCGCACTTCCTTAAGGTGGAAATTCCCTCATTGCTGCCTTGCTGCTCCTCATCTGGTGAAAAGAGCATCTGAGCCCAGCAGCTCATCTAGGAGGGCACTGCATGTGGGTGCTGACTACCCCCAGGCCACTTGCAAGCAGTGCTCCAGGGGGCAGTGGGCGCCTTGGGGACCATTCCAAAGTACCTGCCCGCTGCTTACCCTCTATCACTGCACTTGCATTATCTGCACAACACTCCGTCATCTTGCCCACTTAGGCAAGATTGTCCAAAGCTATTGAATAAAACCAAACCCACTTAAAAACCCTCTCAAATCTATTTCCATGCTAGTGCAAGCAATCGATTTTAAAATGCAATATTCTTAAGCTAAGCCAATTAACATATCACTTCTACAGTGGCATTTTTCTGGGCGAGGTCTCTCTCTGGGGTAGACCTGAACAGGTTTGGTCAAGTGGACTTATTTTCTCTTTGGACTCTTTTAAACATCTGGCCCTCCAAAATCAGGAGAGGTTTTTTTGGAGCCAGGGCACTGCAGGCTCTGTTTTCCCACTGACATGGGAAAACAGACCTCATGGCAGTTCATGCAGGAGAAATGGTTATTGATATGCATCGATGCATTTCAATTCAGTCTTTTGAAAAATAAAAGAGCAGAAATGTTCTTTTTTGCCATTTTCAGTTTAGTGGCCATTACTCTCCCTTTAATAATCACATCACAGATGCTTTCAAACCCAAAGTAGATCAGGGTAGGACACACAAACAGTGTCACAAAGTGTGCAACACTAACTTCTTCTGAAATAACACTATTAGTGTAGTGAGACATGAATTCAGGAAACTTGATCACCATTTCTGCAGTGGAAGATAGACACAATCTTCCTTACAGAAGGATCCAAATCTAAAGCAACTCAATACCCATAACTCTACGAGTATGTGAAGGACAAAAGATTCTTGCTCACATTAAATAAAAAATAAGGAATGTTACAACTACAAGCAAGGTCACCTTCTCCGTGTTCAAGTTCTTTCTAAGTAATACAACGTGAAAAGAAAGCATGAGACCTTAGAGTCACTTATCCTCTGGCTCTGTTTTTCCCTAATTAATTAGATGGGTGAAAAGCAGGAGATCGGGGCCCACAGATCAGCATTAGCACAATGCATTTTGTAACTGCTCTGTGAGGACAATTCCAAAAGCCAATCACAGGATACTTATTAAAGAGGCCTTCTAATGTAGCCCCTTATAGCAAAAACCTGCTGGATGCCCCAAATTACTCAGTTACACCTCATTAAATTACATCAGTTGTTTGTTGCCAGCATATCCGCCATGTAGCCCAATGGCTTTGTAACCAAAGCTGCTGGAAATCTGTTTAATTGCTCAAATTCTTTTTTTAAACTTCTTAGGCAATGGGTGGAATACTGTAATTTGTTAGAAAAGGCACAGAGGATATATTAAAACTGAAGAGGAAAAAGAAGAAAATGAAACAACAAACCAAAACAAAAACACAAATCAAAAAATCAATGCTGTTACATTAAGGATTTTACTAGGTTTCTTTCAGCTACGTTTGCTTTCATGTTCTTGACCAAAGAGCTCTCGGGTAAGGAAACGTTCATAAGTTGCTTCCTGAACAAGTCTCCTCAATTACTTTGCTGCCTCTGCAATTCAAACACTTACAGATTTTTTTCTAAGGGCAGCAGCAGCATTAGCAGAGCAACTGGGGTGGTCTTGTTACTTTAAACCTCTTTGAAAATTCACAGGCCTGCAATCATCTCACATGCCAGTGTCCACTCTGGCTTGGAGGCAGAGGAAAAAAAACAAAAACCCTTGGAGAAGCCTATTAAATAAACCCTGTTTTCACAACAGTAAAATCCTTAATAGTTTTGATTCACTGAAGCAGTGCTCCCAAACAACTCCCTTTGTTTTCAATCACTTTTATAACTGTCTCAAACTAAAAAGCCAGACCAGAATACCTGTCTGTGTGTGTACACACATATAAATTACTTCAACAGATTGACTTTTAAGGACTTCTTGTCTGCATGCAGCAATTTTTTACTTTTTATGATTCAAGATGTATTTGACTCCAAAACCAGACTTGAATCTGTTTGCTCCTCCACACTTAACAGCACTCCTTTGTTGGTATTTCTATATTACTGGGAAGACATACATCATTTAATGAAAAACACAGACAACAAGGGTCTTGGAGTGGTGTTGCTGAAGATCCATTATCAGCCAGACACTCCTTCCTTATTTATTCCAGTTGAGAGAGGGAAAAATAATCTCTAGTTCCTCTTCACTATATATAAAAAAAATCAAGTTTAGGGCCAAAAGGAAAATTATTTAAAATGGATGGCCACCAAACACAATGCATTCCATTCAGGTTCTGTTCTCATGCTTACCAATCTCCAGCTGAAACATTAAACACTTAACCCACAAGATGCAAAGCGATTTTGAAATACCCCTCTTTAGAGATGGAAATAATTATCTCCCAAGCTTTAAGTTCCAAGGGCTTACAAGTGGGACTGTACAAAGAACTAATTAAATTAGAAATGGCACCAGAGCACATTCTCCCGAAAAGGTGAATTTGTGGGCTGCAGTGCATTGCTAGGAAAGAACATGTACTGCTTGTGCAAAAATAAAAAAGATCGTGCTGGAAAGTGAAAGATTTATGTTCTCAGCCCTCAAAAAACCCCAGTTTTGGACACATGCTTGCTGGACACATAGAAGAAAAATGCTACTATGAGAAAGCCTAATTTTATGGGGTCATGTAATCCTGAGGAAGGGATAAAGAGGAAACACCAGGGAGACAGCCTTCCCCAAAGGTTACACAAAGCAGCTGGACGACAGGCGATCTTGCTCTGCTGGGTTACAGCTAGCTCTTCTGAATCTCTTTGCCACTTTCCAGGGTCCCAACTGATAAGAGCAGCACTAATGAGACATTCAGGTAGGTAGGAAAACATTGTTACAAAACTAAAAATACATTTTAAACAGGAAAAACAATGAAAACATTTTAAAAAGGAAAAATTAGAGATGTTCAATGGACATCTTTTTACGCCTTCTTTCAAGACCAGGTAGTACTCAGTAAAAATTATGATGTAAAAGAAGCTTCTTTTATATCCTTACATGTATATACACGTGCAACGTATGTGCTTTCCTGCAGCATCTATGTAATGAAGTAATAAGCAAACAAATTTAATTCTAGTTCACAAAATGGGCCAGATCCTTACCTGAGACAGCACAGGATTGTTTCCACAGGGTTCAGTATCAATTCTCTGTCTCTGCCACATTCTTTAGAATCACTGCTTTTGTTAAGCATGACAGGCAAGAGGAAAGAAGCTTCTGCTTCCTTTATCAGCACAATTAATCATCATGCTGCTTAAGTCCGTGAAAGCTAACTTTCTTCTGGTCAGGAACTGTTGGCCATAAACTCACTAAAGATCACTCAGATGTCCTTCGTAAATATCTAATAGGAGGAAGTAGGGAAGGAAATGGAAATTGGAAAGGGACTGGACACTCCTGTGGACTTCTGTGGCAAATTACAGGGGTGTATTGCTTAACCATTGTTTCAAAGAAAGTTTGAACATTTGTGTACAGTTAGACTTCCAACTATAAGCCATGTCAAAATTTACAGCGTCTAAGCAGAAAGCAACATCAAATTTGCTTGAAAATTCTAAGGGGGAAAAACATTGCACAGTGTTAGACATCTATAAAGTGAATTATATGTTCATGTGCTATTTATGCAATATTTCTAGTTAAAAATAAAGAAAGAATAAGAGAAAGAGCGTTTTCGTGCTGGAGATGAAAGTATTTAAAGTATGAATCTGCATGGAGACAGAGGTTAGAAGAAAAGGAGTGTCAACATCAATCAATTTACCTTCCAGTTAGGTGAAGTCCCAAAGTCAAATTTAACTAGAAGTCAATAAATTTCACTTCCATCAAAACAGTACGGGCCACAGCAGTTGTGTAAAATCACACACTGGGCACACAACCATAACAGATGCAAATAGCAATTTGCTATCAGCTGGAGAGAAGCCATGAATTACAAAACATGAAAAACAATTTTATCTTCAAGGTTTCACAGAAAGGCATAGTACAGCAGGAAAAGCAACTAACAAGAACAGGGAGCTAAAGTTATGCAATTTTGTATATCCTTTTGCATTGTGGCTCTACTTTTTTTTTCTCTACGGCAGAGCCTTGCCACAGGTCGAATTATTGAAATAACATTATTGAAATAAATGGTGCTCATCACGGGAACTCGATTTATTCTCTGTACTGTACCAAAAAAGCCCACTGTCTGAAGATGAAGTGGTGTCTGTCGTTCGTCTGTACACACCTGCTTTCTGACTAATTTACAGCGAATGACATTTATACAGTTATTTACCTCATTATCAAAACAGACTTCCAGAATCTCAAGGGTCATCAAAAGTTTGCAGGAAGTGAGTAAGTAAAATTGTTTGACTGAACCAGACTGCCAGCTCTCCACCCAGTCAAGGTCAAATAGCTGGGGGCTTGTATGTATGTGGTGCNCCCCTCTTTTTTCTTTTCTGGAAGAAAACCCACAAACAACATATCAACATATTCTGTCTCTTTTACCTGACTTGATGTTAAAAAAATTTAAGTAAGTGCAGGTATGTACAAAGGACGGGTGCAAGATCCTGGACACATAACAAGGATTTGACAAGGTACCACTATTAGTTCATGATGAGACAGAATTATAACTCTGACCTTTTAGCTGAAACAAAAGGCGAAAGAATCTTTAGGGCAGCACAACCGCTGACGACTCTGAAAATGAGAAGCACTGATTATTATCCTAGCCTAGGGGGGAAAACGGCAATTCAAATATTGCTTGTTCTTGTCACGGTAAATCTTGAATGCTCTTAATGAAAGTTTCTTTCCCTCATGAAGTATTTCTTGCTAAAAAACAAGATAGCACGTTAATACAGGGCTTTAGATATCTTTAAAGTCTGGTTTAATTGGGGCAATTCCCTCCAGTGAATCAAAAGGTGACATTTGTCTTCACTGCCTGGTTGGAATGCTAAACTGAAAGCAGGGCTGAAATGTCAAGGTAAAATAATGCTAATAATTATTCTGAATGTTACATTCCCCTTGACCTTGAAATTTAAGAGGCTGAGATGAAGGCCTTTTGTCAAAAGTCAGGAAGTCATCTAGAGACTTCATTGACATTTATGCTTAACACAATCTGGCAACATTAGGGGAGGAGATACAAAATACATTGTTTCCAGCGCAAGGGTAATTTCATCTTATATTGTTGTGGGATCTACAGATAAAGATTACAAAACAACACATCATCTGTAATATTATTGCTAATGCTTTTAGGTAAGAACATGAACACGCTTAATGGAATAACCATACTCTCTATAAAATAAAATTCATACCGCTGCCACAAAAGAGAAGAAAATAGCCTCCATTTCATACAAGTAATGATTTCTCATAGGACACAAAAAATAGGGCACAAAGCCCCCAGTCCAATTGCTTCACTATTATGTCTTGTTATCATAGAAGATTTTCCACTTCATTTGCAACTTAACACTAGAATGATAACTCTGTGGGGTGAAGATTTAATATATTAGTGACCTGAAGTCACTCTTACAGCTTTTATTTGCACCTCACATGACAGAAAATGCCTCTCCACTGATGGCAAATGCAAGGCAGGGGAAGCCTGGAGTCTTTTACTGTCAATGTCAGAGGAGACTCAGTACACTCAGCTTCTATAAAAAACAGTGGAAGGGGACAGCGCTCCCTTGTACTCTTTCTTTGATCCGCTCATACTTCAGGCAACTGAAATGCTTCAAATCATGGACAAAAGGAAGAATGAAGGCAATTATTTGTTAACATCCTTGGCTGGCATCTGCAGAGTTAACCCTTGGCACAAGTTCAGTTTCCTAAGATTCCAAGAGGAAGACAATTTACTGACACCCCAGGCTTCACAAGTTACTCTCTTTTTAAAATCTCTCATGAAATTTGGCCATTCAAAGTTGATACACATAGGTATATTTGAAGATATAATTCCATTGAAGACGCTGGCAAAAAAACAAAGGTCTCAGACGAATGTGCCCTAAAAATGACATGCAATAGTCAAAGCATGTTTCATTCTCCATCCTGATTCAATGGTAGACCTTAAGTGTTAGGCTTGGAAATACAAAAGGCACAGTAAGGGAATACAAGCATTCATAGGGAAAATCCAATTTTCTCAAGTTCGTTTGTCACCAAAATAATTTGAAGTAGTGGAGTTACTTCACTTTGGAGCCTGTCTACTGGGCATGTGAAAAACAACACATTTTCTCCAGCTATGTTTTTAATTGTGGTCCATACAACTCTTAAATAGGTATTTGCATAATGAACTCCTACGGCTCATAAAGCCCATTATAGACTATTGAATAAATGGCACAACTTTTAAAGATGGTCCAAATAATTATTCCAGTCCCTACATGGAATTTCTATAGATTTTAGCTTATTAAAAGCTCTGTGTGAGTATTCTAAGCCACATCTGAAAAATCCCATTAATAAATTTTATTAAAAGGACTTTGTAATTATTCCAGTATATTGAGGACTTTTCCATCTGATGTATCCTCTTTCTGGTAGACATCTTTATGAACTTATTTTGTGAAATGCTTTTATCTCTAAAAATTTATATTCAACTTGTGAATTTTCTATTAAATGCAAACAAGATGAGACCACAGAAATGGTAAGTGTGCTTCCATTTGTGAAAACTGAATTTTTATTTTGACTTATGAATTCAGTAAATATTGTACAAACGTTCCAAAAAGAATAGTAATACATTGTCTAAACGAAGCAGGCCAGATTTTTTAAAATGAGGGAAAACATAGAGCTACATGACTGTTCAATTTTACTATTCAGTTACTGTTACTCATATGTACATGAGGAGCTATCTGCGTATGCCAATACAGCAGTAGACACTACACCAGCCATCTGTATATTCTGTATTCTATTTACATAAGAAATACAGTAATTACCTATTTACTCTTTAGTAATATTTGCATAGTTTTCCACATTCTTGTCTAAAAAATCCTGCATAAATCCAGCACATAACTGGATGAGTGTTTTAATATATACGGACCATCCAGAATTTATAATTTAAAATTTGCATTGAAATACCAACACTATTAGGATTTCTCCAATGGAAGATTGATCCCTCCAAGGAGAGATATGTCTCCAGTCATGGAACCGCTCATGAATTAGGCATAAGTGGTAGTGCTACCATGTGCTTCCCTTTCCAGCACTGGCAGCCTGAGGGTTTGGAGTACAGAAGAGGCCAACTGCACCTTCACACTTCATTCTCCAGGAAACTGAGTGAGATCACAGGAGGATGAAAAGATGAGATTAACTGGAGCTGCCCAGAATGTGCTGCAAAAGTCATTAAGCATAGAAAAAAAGTTGGCTTGCCAAAACATATGAACTCCCGAGTGAAACGGTCCACCTGGCCCAGTCTGTTGGACATGAAAGATTCCTGGAAGCTGCTGCCAGAGTGTTTCCTAGACTCTCTCTGTTGGAAAATAGCCAAAGCAATGCTTTACAAGAGATGGCTCTGCCCACAAGATACTAAAAGCCACAGAACTGCACGTTTTTTCCCTGTGACAGTTCCTACAGCAGCAGAGACCACCGCAGGGAAGGAAGCTTTGATCTCTTCTCCAGCCAGGTAGCATTTTGAACACACTTGTGTGCCATGAGCAGCCAGCTTGGAAACCAGAGCTTGGAAACACTTGGAGTTTCCACCAAGACTAAAAGGCAGACACTTGAGTCAATAACCAGTGCACTAACTCAGTCCTTGCCCAGATTAGAAACGCTCTGGGGAGGTGAAGGGGAAGCTGGGTGAGGAGGGAAGTGCAGGTTTAATGACAAGTGCTCAGCCAAGGCTCCCGAGTCCTCCTTCCTCAATTACTGCCCAGAGCAGTGGCTAACGACCCCCATCATCTCTAATTCAAATGTTTTGCAATACTCACCATGCATCCTACATGTAAATAGCTGCCATACCAAGAGAACAGCATCATGACTACAGACTTTTACCAAGCATCTGCAAGTATGTTTCGACACAAAGTGAATATGGGTTTCATCCGTTTTTCTACCAAAATGTCTTAGTGAAGGGATGTGACAGTGACAGTTTAGACAGACAGGAGAGGTAGATGAGGGTATGAGGTTAAGGTCCCATTATTCATGTGGGGCAAACACACTGGCTGGGATCCAATTCTGAGAGGGTGAGGTTATGTGACAGAAGAGGGTGCGGGACATCTCCTCATGAACGTGCAATAAGAGCAGGAGTCCCTGGGCCAGTCAAGCAACGTAGTCTGTGGCTGCTGCCGCCAGTGGATGCTATGGGTACATTTGGCCACTAAGGCTTGCAGCAACTGAAGAAATTATGATTGAAGGCTCCAGGCCTGAATTTACAAAGGCAGATGCTTCAACAGCTCCCTAAGGAACCTCTTCATGGGGCCCAAAACAGAGGCAGGAGAAAGGGGAACAAAAGGCATTGGTAGATCACTTCAGAGTGCAGCAAAAGCTGGGCATCACCTCCTCCACAGATGATAATGACTTCTCCACAGCATGTTAAGAAATAGTTCATGGATTTAGGTGGATTCCATTGGGTGGGAGACAATCTAGATAGCATTTCCTATAGTAACTCCATTGAGAAATCTTTAAGCACTAATTTTACTACTAAAGGTGTCATTCAGAAATTTCTTTCATGGATTAATCTGAATTTCCAAATAGCACACTGGGCCACACTGTTGTAAGAAATTAATGGACTTGTTTCATGGAAGCTAAAACCACCCCATATCCTCAGCAAAGAACACTTAAGTCAGTGAGATACCCAGGAAGTGGAGCTTGAATTTTCCAATCACAATCCTGTGCTCTAATAGATGATAGGATATTTCTACAGCCACAAACAAAACCCTTGGGATCCACAGTTAAACATCTGCAAATTTGATACTGACACCAGCCTGAATATTAGGAGACGCTAGCATTGAAAAGTACCTGCAGCTAGTCAGCCACATCTTGCTTTAATACCTCTGGCTAAAACAGAAAATAGCACTTATACGCAAAAAAACAGGATTACAGAAATGGAAGTTTCTTTGCTGCAATCACTGCCAGAGCATGCAGACAAGTAAAACCCCAAAATATAATCTAACAAGAAAAATCAAAGACAACAAAGGTATTAGACTCTAAGGAAATGTAGGCTGGGGTTTCTGAAAGATGCTGCATGCTTCTAGGAGTTCCCTAAACCATAGCTATCCTGGAGGCAAAAACCTGAAACCATTAAAAATATATGAAGAGGAAAACAATGCCTGGAGGGCCTCCCAAACACCCATGCTCTCCATGGTGTCCTCAATGCATCTCCTCAACTGACAAAACCTGAATCTTCACCGGTTCTCCTGGGAACTTCCAACTCTGCTTTGACTCTGGAGTGGGTTACAACACCCTAGATGACAAGAGGACTTACCCATGTGGGTCTGACAGGCTCCAGTACTTCTGTTTCTTCTCTCTGTTCTCCCAACAAAGAGCAAGCACCACAGTATTCTCTGTCTGAATTGTAAGAACCGGAGAAAACCTCAAAGAAAAAGCTTTTTAGAGCTATAAATGGTGTCTCTACACAACTCTTCTACCTATTCCCTATGAAAAGAGTTCAGGAGGTTCAGGCTTCTCAGACCTTTCAGTAAAGTTTGTACATGAGGAAATAGCTTTTTAGCAACTCCGGTTTCTCTGATCTGAAAGACATTTTAAATTCTTTATAGTCCTTCTGCTTTCCAGTAAAAACAAAACAAGCTGTTTAACTTCATTGCAGCTTGACAGTTAATAGCTCCTGTATTGTCTCTTAATCACACTGAAATGTCTGTTGAAGGATGTATCATTGTTTTAACTTCCTGCTAGTTTTTTTCTTACACAGTCTTCCATTAAACTAAATTAACTGTATTCATACTGTAAGCATAATTTACAACTTTTTAAAGAGACATGACACAGATATTTAAAATTGTAAGTGGCCCACAAAGAAGGTGAAAGAAAGAAGAGTTATTCTATGTCTTTCAAAAAAAAAAAAAAAAAAGAACTAGGGGAGGATCAATGGAGAAGGCAGATCAGAGCTTCAAAGCCAAGAGAAGGGGATGTTTCTTCCCACAGTGTGTCAAGATGTGGCTGCACTCTCCTTGCTGCAGAATGTTAAAATTTTCCTGCCTCAGGAAAAAAAAAAAAAAA
>VZTM01011772.1:0-37157 GCA_013400555.1 Jacana jacana | reverse complement strand
AAAAAAGGAATAGATTTTACACAAAGACCCGCTTTGTCTCAGAAAATCCTTGAACCCCAGGTCAGTGTAGGCTAGGAAAATATTGTTGTGAAATATTGCTGCATGTGTGTCTTGCTTATACATGTTTCTTCCAGCACTTGCTAGTGCCCACCCCCCCTTCTGTCATCTAGTCTTGTTCCCTGGAGCACTGCATCACTGGGTCAAGGCATAGAGCAAGCTCCAAGTACACCTCCTGCTTCCCACACTCATTTAACATCATGTCCTCATATTGAAGATATGTGTAGCATAAAATTGATAAGATTGGATACTATACTTGATTTTAGCTAAAAGGCCGAGGAGGGATGTGCAGGCAAGACAGAAAGTTAGAGTGAACCAGGATGGCAGTTCCTACAGTCTCATCATGGTGCTATTCCATGCCCTATCTCTGTCTCTGTGGAGAAAAGCAATGATTTCACAACACAAACAAGCCACCATTCTATACTAACATCATTACCAGTGCAAGATATGAATGAGTCAAAGAAATATGTGTCATCATTTCTCCCCCATATTTTAAAGTGTGCAAGATTGTATTTTATCTTTTGATAATTCCTTTCTTGATTTGCTAAATTTTGTTTTCATCCTAACTACTAATCTATTCTGCTTCTTTTCCTTATTTTTCATCAGTTTTACAACATTGCAACACATCCTCCCCATTCCTTCAATGAATCTCTTGACTGTAATAAATACATTTCCCAGAGCTCCTGCAATCTTAGACTCTCCTCAGATCAAGATATGTATATACTGGCCCTTTGACATCTGCATGAGATTTGTACTGTATCAACCTGATTTTATAACTAAGAAGCTTTAATCAAAGTGCCTCTTCCAAAGTCTGTGATATTTGTGGAGGAAAGGAAAAGCAGGCCTTAAACTGCTTGTGCCATGCTCTATCTATAATATATTGCTGCATCTTTCAAACTGGAACCCAAAGAAAAATCCTTCTGACATATTTAGTCCATAGGCAGGTTCCTTCATCCCCTTTCCTTACTGAGTGATGCTAAATCCAGCCATTTGAGGTTCCTGAACAAAGTGAAGAGGCTCAACCAACACATCACATCCTTCTGGGAAAAATGATTAAAAAAAACTACTGTAACTGATTGGTGAAATATTATACATAACCTAATACCATGGGTCCAAGCAGTAAAATGCAGGAACTCTTTCATTCATATACTCACAAATGCTCCTACATTCAGGGTTGAAAGAAACGTTCAGCAAAGGTAGGATGCAGAAGAGACCTGGGGCGTCTTTACCGCACACCAGTGATGCTGTGAGCCACAAGCAGCTGAACCTGCAAACCCCATACACCACAATCCCCCTTCTGGAAATTACACCATTTAGCTCCATACCCCATGAAACTCGTGATGCCAAAAACGTACTAATAATATGAGTTCACTTCATCTTTTTGGCATCAGACAGTACACACAGCATCAACTTCGTACCAGATTTGCCTGTAAATATTCCCTTGACATTCCTTTTCTGAGATTCTTCTCTACCAGACTGAGTTGAAACAATCTGCAGATAGTGATTACCCTTAGATAAATCTTGATAGGGACTAGATATCTCCAACCACTGTGCTATTTTCATTAAATGAGAGAAGACAAACATCCAATTTAAAAGAAAACTAATAACTTTTGAGAAAAAAGGACAGGCTTGATGAGATGATACCATACTATAAGCTTTTGTTGTGGGCAAACAGAATCCTATAGTTCAAAGTAATTATCTCATCAAGTTCCACCTCATTAGGATTGAAACTAGAAATCATAATGAACAGTGGACTAATAATTCCCCAATGAGAATTTGGTTTTGGTCCAGCTTGCTACCTTTTTGTAATAGATTTGTTGATTTCAGCTCATTGCCCCCACCTTTACTGGACAAGATGACACACCTCTTCATTTTCTATTCATCATAAGCCTATGGGTGAATTAGTAAATTAGGTAAAAATTTCCTCTCCCAGTGCCAGAGGGGCACTGGGAAATTTGCATGAACTCTCTTCCCAGGACATGGCGCGTGGAGAAAAGGGAGAAGCAGGAATTGTCAGAGCAAGTTCAGGTTTGCCCTCTGGACCTTTTGCATTTTTGTGGAGGAGGGCAGAATGTATCAACACACCCTCTCTTCCAATCCAAAAAGATAGTGTTATGATGATAAGCGGGAGATCACTTCATAAATTAAAGGTGGCTACCAAATATTTTGGGACAGTAAGTACTATCTGCAGCAGGACAACTCTGTTGTAGATGAGTAGAGTAGAGATTATGGAGACATTACTCATGATATCGTGCAGAGGATTAAATTTTCTTATCCTTCTCCCCACTGTGATTTTTATTTTTACCCCTGCACCTGCCCTCTAGATATTAGATAACCTGTACATGAAAGAGAAGAACCTTTTTGACATTAAAGCTGAAATTCTCCTGTTTTGTCATGCATTCAAATGGGAATCTCGACCAACTGAATCCTGACCTACTTATCAGGCTGAAACTCCTGCTGGGAAGTATCAATAAAAAGGCCCAATGGGAGGTTATTCAGACTGGTCATGGTTATTATGGGAATTGTGAAAGAGAAGGTAGCTATCTTAACAAAAATTCATTTTTATGTAGTCTACTTCTTCAGCATTTACCTATCCAAAGTGTGGAAACTTTTAATTGTAGTTTTCCTATAAAATAAGCTTCCAGGTCAACTTCCAGTTACAATAAATAAGCCTGTTTCATCAATCAGACTTGAGTGCTTACTGGACTACTTAACAGAAACTGTTTCTCTGAGGGCAGACAAGGGTCTCACTGGCAGAAAACAGAAAACACAAATCCGTTGAAGTTCTGCACGGTATCCTATCTTTTTATCATATTCTTTAGACTAGGTACAGTGATTACAGACTTTGGTAAAGTAGATTTTTAGCCACATAAGGTACAGTAAAAAAATCTCAATGGAGCTTCCACTAAAACCCTTTCGAAGGAAAAGACAACCCTCGCTGCTTCAACCCAGCACAGATGCAACGGTCAGCAAAGCAGGTGGCTCCACACTCTCTCCTTAGCATGCAGGCTTCTACCCAGTCTTTTCCCACAGTAGGCATCAGGAAGGAGTTTTCAACTTCCCTGCAAAGGGCTGAGCACCTGGCCTCCTTCTGCCTTTTTAAAATGAGCCCCTGCTGAGAAGTCTCTGTCCTACATTACATTTTTGGCAATTTCTTCAGGGTGAGGCAAGTTGTTCCTCCCTGCAGGCCTCTAATCCCTCCCTGTGCTGACTTAATATGAAGTATAAACACTTCACCAGAGAGGCCCGTGATGAGTTGCATGTGAAGGTCATGCTACCTTCTGCCATCCTTTCCCTCTCCCAATTTTCCTATGAGTCTATGTATCCTTTTAAATCTGAGGTCATCTCTATGGTGGTGCCAACTATTATTACAAAAGCAAACCATTTTAAATATGTGTCTGCACTCACACCTATGTGGGTTTTTTATATATCTATACATTCTGAAAACAAAACATAAATTAAAACTACAATCTTAATTTTAACAAAGCCAGATTCAGGCAGTTGAACAGACTGAAGGTTNTTTACAGTGCAGCTTCCACCCTAGCAATTTGTTCCACCATCCTCCAACAGTAACCGGTTGGTGCAGAATTTTCCAACACCTCTGGCAGGCACTATGCCTGTGAGAAGGACTTAACTCACTTGTCCTCCTGGCATGAAGAGGCAAGGCATGCAAATTCATTTTGTAGACCAACGGCATCAGACTATAATTTTTTTATTTCTCTCCAGATTATGATCTAAGGAAACAGGGGAGAAAGTAAGGCTACCCTTTCCTCCACATGTAATGGAAGAACTTGGATAACACCATGCTGAGACACAGAGGAAAAAATCATGGTCTGTTTCGCTCTCTTGAGAAGAAGACTACAAAATCAAGTCACCTTTCTTACAACATCTTTCAGACGTCAGAAGAACAGGGAATCTCTGGAGGATCAAATACACCTTAACTAACTTTTCTTGGGGAAACCCAACCAGGAGTACAGCCATAACCACTTCCTTGGTGCCATACCACTGAGGTAAATAGCTGAAGAACAGTTCTCTGTAGGAAACATCAGCATTACCATCATGAGGCCTCCGTTTCATAAGGGAGCTGAATGAAATGCAGGAATGATGATCAGAAAGGCCATTATAGCCCAGGGAAGTCATCTCCACAATGCCATTCAATAAGTTTTACTGACTACAATATAAGAATGATTATGAAAAAAATATAAAAGTAAATCTTAAGGAAAAAAAAGAAGGCAGCTTTTCTTAACCATTTTGTTCAGAAACCTGAAATTGAACTACAAACCACTGTTTCAAGCCAGCTAACAGACTGGAGGGATAGATGTGGAAAGCAGAAAATACTGAACCCAGTTTCACAGTCAGAGAAAGTCTCAGCTTTCACTGACAAGAAACTTATACCAAATCTAGTGCCAGATATGAGGAGAAAGAAATTCAAAGCACAAATCTTAAATAATCCATACCCTAATAATGACAAATCAAAATAAAAAATATTTATCTTTGAAGCTATTTTCTTATGATTATCTCAAAATAGCATCATATCCAAGCAAGTTATGTTTGAATATTGAGCACTAGCCATAAGGTTGATTTAAAAAAATAAAGAAAAAGGAACAAAGGTAAGTTTTTCATAAGATGGCACGTTGTGTTTCTCCTGTATTCAAGACTGCATCTGTTTCACAGATCAAAATGGGTGTTTGACCTCCACATTAGCTGAAACACTGATTTGTAAAATGTGAAAGAAACCTTGGTGAGGACCAAATGGGTTCCTGCTGGCATCTACTTGAACACTGCTGAAAAGCAGTGGAGACACTGCTGAATCCTTGTGTCCCCAATGCAGCGATGCCCCACATGTGAGCACCACACACAGCTGGCCAGGGACAGACTCCACAGTCACTTCAACATGGTAGTCAATGGTAAATGTTCCTGTTAGATGTTATTACTGTCCTTCTATTTGTTAATTTGATTTGGCCTCACTTCCAGAGTGTAAATGAAGGGCTTTGGCTGAATAAATCCCAGTTTTTTTGCCTGTTCCCCACGCCCTCTTCCTCCCTGCTTTTAGTTTTTTGATATTTATAACTGCAACACCCATTTACATTTGCATAAGTGTAAAGCAGGGTGTCTTTCTAGGTCTTCATGCATCTGTTCACATGAAATGACCACATTAGTAATTACCTCATTGTTTAAGTCAAAACACAGTTGTTTTTTTTTTAACAAGGTTTTGTTAAACCTTTTAGCAAGGTTTTGCAACCTTGTTACTTCAGAGCGCCTTAAGACAGTATAAAAAGGAGCACAGCGGTAAAACATGTTTTCCAGAAAAGGAAACTCTTTTCCTTGCATGTTCCTTGCAAGAGCTTTACCTCCCCCTCCATTT
This sequence comes from Jacana jacana, assembly GCA_013400555.1. NCBI lineage: Eukaryota > Metazoa > Chordata > Aves > Charadriiformes > Jacanidae > Jacana > Jacana jacana. The sequence continues at coordinate 31,735 of VZTM01011772.1, read as the reverse complement.
AGCAAAACTTACTACAAGATAAGCACTTTGTCACTTACTGTTTCATCTTACATTGAAATATTGCGTGGTTCTCACCTTGAGAATAAAAATAATTTTTGTCAGATTAAAAAAAAAAAAAGTGTATGTGTTTTATTTCTTAGAGGATTTTTAAAGATACTAAGAAGCCTAACCTTTTGCTCTCACATCTCTGCCTAGTACGGCTGCAAAGAACAGCCCGCCTCTGATTTCTAACTTGTTTATACATATTTAACAGAGAAGAAAACGGAGGAGGCAGAAGTAAAAAAAAATGATTTTCCATGGTCACAAAAGCTGGTCACAGAAGCACAGCTGGGTGTCAGATCAGGATCTCTTGGCAGCCAACCACAGAAGATGCTCAATGGAGAAAAAAACCATTTCCTGTAAGGAAGCATTTGATTTTCAAAGTTGCGTGAAATCTTCACAAGAAAACCACGTAAATGCCCACTGGACTAGGGGAGGGGCTAGGACTTCATTAGAAACTGGAAGCCCTCTCTTGTTTCACCAAAAGATTTGCTCGTCACAAGCATTGCCAGCTAGCCTGAGGTGATTTTCATGTTTTGTATCAAAACCAAGGAAAAATTAAGTCTCTAGCAGTTTCGATGTGATCTGGCTTTGAAGTTCATTTCAATGTGACACCAGCCAAAGTCCACAGATAACGAAAGATTTCAGTTCATACAGAATGAAGGCAAGATTTCCCTGAGTCTCTGCAACAGGAAAGTATTACTTTTTTCTGAAGCACTAGCGAGTACTGGTGTGCCCCCCAGTCTGCAACCAAGCACACCCAGCCCAGACAGTTTAAGCAACCAATAAAGCAGTTTGAGAGGATCTGATGAATCTGCTCTGAAATAGAGGAAGGAGTGCTCCACCACCCTTTCCATCGGCATAGTGGTAGGACCAGCTGCCAGGTCCTTAACCGCCCTACGTATATTTGGAAGTGCTGTGTGCTCACAGGCATCTCTCTCAATACTGCTACAGATGTCCTTCAGGCGATGTCACTAAAACACACAGCCTCAGGTTTCCGCATAAGCTACATCAGGTAGGAGCAGAAAGAGGTGTAATCTCTTTGGAGTCTAGATGAGCTGAGTGAGGGTGTAAGNGTAAATAGCTGAAGAACAGTTCTCTGTAGGAAACATCAGCATTACCATCATGAGGCCTCCGTTTCATAAGGGAGCTGAATGAAATGCAGGAATGATGATCAGAAAGGCCATTATAGCCCAGGGAAGTCATCTCCACAATGCCATTCAATAAGTTTTACTGACTACAATATAAGAATGATTATGAAAAAAATATAAAAGTAAATCTTAAGGAAAAAAAAGAAGGCAGCTTTTCTTAACCATTTTGTTCAGAAACCTGAAATTGAACTACAAACCACTGTTTCAAGCCAGCTAACAGACTGGAGGGATAGATGTGGAAAGCAGAAAATACTGAACCCAGTTTCACAGTCAGAGAAAGTCTCAGCTTTCACTGACAAGAAACTTATACCAAATCTAGTGCCAGATATGAGGAGAAAGAAATTCAAAGCACAAATCTTAAATAATCCATACCCTAATAATGACAAATCAAAATAAAAAATATTTATCTTTGAAGCTATTTTCTTATGATTATCTCAAAATAGCATCATATCCAAGCAAGTTATGTTTGAATATTGAGCACTAGCCATAAGGTTGATTTAAAAAAATAAAGAAAAAGGAACAAAGGTAAGTTTTTCATAAGATGGCACGTTGTGTTTCTCCTGTATTCAAGACTGCATCTGTTTCACAGATCAAAATGGGTGTTTGACCTCCACATTAGCTGAAACACTGATTTGTAAAATGTGAAAGAAACCTTGGTGAGGACCAAATGGGTTCCTGCTGGCATCTACTTGAACACTGCTGAAAAGCAGTGGAGACACTGCTGAATCCTTGTGTCCCCAATGCAGCGATGCCCCACATGTGAGCACCACACACAGCTGGCCAGGGACAGACTCCACAGTCACTTCAACATGGTAGTCAATGGTAAATGTTCCTGTTAGATGTTATTACTGTCCTTCTATTTGTTAATTTGATTTGGCCTCACTTCCAGAGTGTAAATGAAGGGCTTTGGCTGAATAAATCCCAGTTTTTTTGCCTGTTCCCCACGCCCTCTTCCTCCCTGCTTTTAGTTTTTTGATATTTATAACTGCAACACCCATTTACATTTGCATAAGTGTAAAGCAGGGTGTCTTTCTAGGTCTTCATGCATCTGTTCACATGAAATGACCACATTAGTAATTACCTCATTGTTTAAGTCAAAACACAGTTGTTTTTTTTTTAACAAGGTTTTGTTAAACCTTTTAGCAAGGTTTTGCAACCTTGTTACTTCAGAGCGCCTTAAGACAGTATAAAAAGGAGCACAGCGGTAAAACATGTTTTCCAGAAAAGGAAACTCTTTTCCTTGCATGTTCCTTGCAAGAGCTTTACCTCCCCCTCCATTTAGCAAAACTTACTACAAGATAAGCACTTTGTCACTTACTGTTTCATCTTACATTGAAATATTGCGTGGTTCTCACCTTGAGAATAAAAATAATTTTTGTCAGATTAAAAAAAAAAAAAGTGTATGTGTTTTATTTCTTAGAGGATTTTTAAAGATACTAAGAAGCCTAACCTTTTGCTCTCACATCTCTGCCTAGTACGGCTGCAAAGAACAGCCCGCCTCTGATTTCTAACTTGTTTATACATATTTAACAGAGAAGAAAACGGAGGAGGCAGAAGTAAAAAAAAATGATTTTCCATGGTCACAAAAGCTGGTCACAGAAGCACAGCTGGGTGTCAGATCAGGATCTCTTGGCAGCCAACCACAGAAGATGCTCAATGGAGAAAAAAACCATTTCCTGTAAGGAAGCATTTGATTTTCAAAGTTGCGTGAAATCTTCACAAGAAAACCACGTAAATGCCCACTGGACTAGGGGAGGGGCTAGGACTTCATTAGAAACTGGAAGCCCTCTCTTGTTTCACCAAAAGATTTGCTCGTCACAAGCATTGCCAGCTAGCCTGAGGTGATTTTCATGTTTTGTATCAAAACCAAGGAAAAATTAAGTCTCTAGCAGTTTCGATGTGATCTGGCTTTGAAGTTCATTTCAATGTGACACCAGCCAAAGTCCACAGATAACGAAAGATTTCAGTTCATACAGAATGAAGGCAAGATTTCCCTGAGTCTCTGCAACAGGAAAGTATTACTTTTTTCTGAAGCACTAGCGAGTACTGGTGTGCCCCCCAGTCTGCAACCAAGCACACCCAGCCCAGACAGTTTAAGCAACCAATAAAGCAGTTTGAGAGGATCTGATGAATCTGCTCTGAAATAGAGGAAGGAGTGCTCCACCACCCTTTCCATCGGCATAGTGGTAGGACCAGCTGCCAGGTCCTTAACCGCCCTACGTATATTTGGAAGTGCTGTGTGCTCACAGGCATCTCTCTCAATACTGCTACAGATGTCCTTCAGGCGATGTCACTAAAACACACAGCCTCAGGTTTCCGCATAAGCTACATCAGGTAGGAGCAGAAAGAGGTGTAATCTCTTTGGAGTCTAGATGAGCTGAGTGAGGGTGTAAGAACACCAGCCACTCTGCTCTTCTTTTGGGTTGTTTATTTCATCAGGAGGAGGGTGAAAATTTTACCAAACTACTACCACGCCACTATGCGTTTACAGGTGCACTTCTGCTGCATAAGCATTTCTTACTTAAGCATGTAGAAGCCCTTTGCACAGACCACATCCCCCATGTGCTATGTGCTGTATCTGGGCAGAACAGTGTGACAATCCCAATCCTAAAGCATTCATTAATAGTATGAACTTCAACAAGGCCAAGTTCCAGGTCCTGCATTCAGGCCACAACAACCCCATTCATTGCTACCCATCATCATGGGGAAGTGTGGCTGGAGAGTTGCCTGGCAGAAAAGGACCTGGGGGTTCTAATTGACAAGTGGCTGAATATGAGCCAGCAGTGTGCCCAGGTGGCCAAGAAGGCCAATGACATCCTGGCTTGTATTAGAAAACGTGTGACCAGCAGAAGTAGGGAGGGGATTGTCCCTGGTACTCAGCACCAGTGAGGCCACACCTTGAGTGTTGTGTCCAGCTCTGGGCACCTCAACAGAAGAGAGATCTCAAGGTGCTGGAGTGAGTGCAGAGGAGGGCAATGAAGCTGGTGAAAGGCCTGGAGAATAAATCTTATGAATAGCAATTGAGGGAGCTGGGACTGTTTAATTTGAGGAAGATGAGGCTGAGGGGAGACCTCATCACTCTCTACAACCGCTTGAAAGGGCATTGTAGAGAGGTTGGTGTTGGTCTCTTCTCACAGGTAATTAGCAATAGAACGAATAGAGCGAATGGCTTCAACCTGCAACAGGGTAGGTTTAGACTAGACATTAGGAAAAAGTTCTTCACAGAAAGAATGGTCAGACACTGGAACAGGCTGCTCAGGGAAGTGGTTGAGTCATCCATGAATGTGCTTAAGAGTCATTTAGATGTGGTGTTGGGGAATATGGTGCAGGGGAGACTAGAGTGGGGTTGATGGTTGGACTTGATGATCTATAGGGTCATTTCCAACCTGAATGACTCTATGATTCTATGACATGAGCATAAAATGGTGGCACAGTGTGGCCGGAGAAGGGAATAAAACAATGTCAGCAGGCATATTAGCCATACACAGAGTCTTCTAAGGGGCAATGAGGAAAGGCAGAGTCTTGGCACCTTGAATGGATGCTAACGGCCAAATGAAGCTGCTCTGCAGAGCTTCACAGGATGCTTCTTGCAAGTATGAAGAATGTTTAAAAATGGAACGAGTTCTCAGAGAAGGCTGGGAATGTGTGTTACTAGAAGCGGAAGCTAACTTTTCAACACTGAGGAGGTGTTGATAGGTAGGGAGAAGACAAGCCATGATAAGCCTTGAAGTAAAAACAAGTAGCTTAAGTTTCTCGAGCAAGGCAATGGGAAATCACAAAGAACAGATAACATGGCTAAATGTAAGCGTTGGGAAAGTTATCTTTGCAGAAGCACTGGGGATGTGTAGGGTACATCTGTCAGATTTATGACAAGATGAGTACAGTGATTGATCCATAAGATAACAAGAGCCGAAGTTATAATAGCAAAGTTGTAGTTGTCTGGGTAGAGAGAAAAGGACGTATTACATAGATGGTATGCAGAGTGAACTTCTGAGACTGGGTTATAAACAGAAGGGGATGTCAAAAAGAGTGAGTCTAAAAGAGGAAGAGGTATTTCAGATTCACATCTTTCCCAGTGAGGAAGGTACATGGTACTCTTCATATAAAAAGGACAACATGCCTTAGTCACACAGAAGTTGCTGTGGCTGGCCCACTCAAACACCAGTGAGCCAGGGCCAAAGGAGTTCTGTGGTTCTTGGGCTGAACAGCATTCTGTGGCTTCAGTCCCCACAGGGATGAAAGAAGGATAAGGGCAGGGAATATAAAGAAATACAGGAGTAGAGTCAGTGGTACATAGAGAGGCCACGAAGAGCAGGTCAATAACCCTGTTACGGCCAGTATGAGTACAGAGCTGAAAAGGAGAGGTGCGGAGCACAAGCAAAGGAAGGAAGATGGCACATCTGCTCACTTGGCCTTATGAGAAATTTGCAGTCACTGCACATGACAACCGTACACAGTCAAAGGGGCCAGGATCTAGAAGACTCTCAGTAGCAATAAAAATGCTTTGCCTATATAATGTGATTTCAGTCCTACACCTGTAGAGTGCTCCTAATGTAAGCTTACTGTTAACCTCTCTGTTTAAGACTGTATCTATCCCAGCACACCTTTCCTGACACAGAAATACCAATAGACAGCACAGGGCACTGCAGGATGAATGCTACAATAAAGGCAAAGCTGCATCTCCTCTCAACTCAGTACCACCCCTTGCCTTGCCAGTCTACCTTATATACAACCAACACACACCCTGGTAAAAATGGACTGCTCCTTAAAGATTTTTTCCACTTTCTGGGTATGATTGGTACAGCAGCAGCACTCAGAAATGGTACCATCACAGCCCAGTTCACACCAGATCACTAACAGCATTGCTCTGTCACGGGTTTTGCTGTGGCTTACCTCAGTTGCACTGACACCCTTGCCTCCCCACACCTCCCCTCCCACGGCCGTGCAGCTAGGCTATGGACTGAGAGGGGAAACGCAGGCCCTGACAGCTCTCGTTGCCTTCACAGACATCCTTGGCCCTGGATCTTTGATCACCAGCTCCATTGTAGACGTTCCAGCCAAGCGGCTCCGTGCCTGGAGCACAAGAGCACAACCTTGTAGGCCCCTGTGGGCACTAGGTACCTCAGGAGTTCATTAGTGCTGTGATTAATCAGGACGTTATGCACCTGGTAGTCAGTCACATCAATATTAAGCTGAATTCTGGGCACTTGGTTCTCTGCTTTAAGAAAGAGGGTTTCCAGCAATTTCCCCTCCTCTGCTCCAACACCGTTCCATTCTCCAAAGCTCCCTGCCCCATGCTTACTTCAGCACGATCCCAGTGAGAGAAAACAGAAAAGGGAAAACAGAACTTCAGTGACTAAGGAGGTTGAATGCAAAATAAAGAGGTTGCACAAAATTTTACTTATCTCTTGGTTAAAAATAAAGAATAAATAAAAAGGATCAGGAGAAAAAAAAAGGGTCTGAAAATGGAAAATTTTTACCTCTTAGGAGAGTTATCTCTTGATATACCTGAATCCACACTACTCTTGGATAGAGCACAGGAATACCTGAGTTATCTGCCCCTTGGCCCCTGTTTCCCTAACAGCCCGAACCCTACTCCCTCAAGTTCTCCTGCTACCTCCTGCAGCAAAATGGCAACAGACGACACCTGGTTATGCCCAAACTCCAACTTCTGCCATGAGGATGGGAATTCAGTACAGTGCCAAAGGCACTGTGCTTATGTAGGACAAGAGATCTTTCTTTTGATTGCCTTGTATTTTTGCTGGGGTGTGAAACAGAAATCTGCCCATGCCTGTTCTGCTTCCTGCTGTTAGGAGGCTGCTCAATAATTCAGTTATCTCGCCCCGAAGGAAGCTCTGCTGGTCCGCTGCTTGCTCCAGCCAGTTACTGCTGCTCAGCAATGAAGTCTGAAGTGCCACAGACTTCCAGGGGCCCCTTTGGCACCAGCTCTTTTGTATTCCAGTGGCCAGCAGCAGGCTCCTTAACTCTTTGGCAGCCAAAGCTCATTATCATTTTTATATAATTAAACAGTGCCACTCGTTCTCCTCATTAGATTATCACAGCAAATTGATGGTTATTTGAAGGAACTGCCGCAATAGGAGACAAAACACTGGCAACAGATAAAACAAAAGGATGCACACAAAGCTCTTTAATTAAACTCCATGAAGGGATATGAATTCTAGCAGAGATTTTAGTTACCCTGCTGAGCCTCTTTCTGATTAGCTACAATGCATCTGCTGGCTTTCCTCGGATCCATCTGTACCGCTAAAGAGAAATTTATTCTGGCTGTGGAAGACGACCTCAAAGACATCAGTTGTGGATAGTCTAATAGCTTATGTATGTTGACAAAGTGGTTCTGAGTTCTTTTTGATGTGTTGACAGGAAGAACCAACCTCTTTCCATGTAACACTGTGCTTAATATGCGCACGCACACACATACACGTATGTATGCACACACAAATAACAGTGAGAGGCTAAAATTAAAGCCAAAAGAGGCTGGAAAATTGTGAGGGAAAGGATTCTTTCTCCAAGTTGCTAAAACTCCTTATCACCATACTGTCTTTTACTTTTGGCATGCATCATCTGTTCTCCCCATCCTTCTTCCCTTCAGCATCCCAGTGCAGAAGCTACAGTGAAAACTAAGGGATGGGACAAGAAAAAAAGGGCCATAGGATCTGCATGGTAAGGTATATTAAATGTAAGTTAGGCTGTTACTTTGAAGTTCAATTTTCTAAAAAGAAAAAAGAAAAAAGAGAGAAAGAATAAGAATTGAGAACAGATCTGTCATGGAGCATTTGTAAGAGGCAGTGCCACAAAATCCTTGGGGCTTTCCATGCAGGTCATAAGGGATCTGGTTTAAATCACATTGGTCCTTAATCCACAGGTAATTGACAGCACAGCTCTCACTAACTCCGTATGGTGTACTGCCGCAGTGCTCATTACTACTGCAGACTAATCAGAATATTTTTAGTCACGTGTACCCTGTTGGCTCTGTGCAGCCTATGGAGACAATACACAATTTGCACGTTTATCATAATTAATTACCTGCTGACATACTAAAAGCCATTACCATCTAGTGTCCAATTCAGAGGAATGTATTTGATGGAATGAGGCCAGACTATATGATGCACCCATACAGCCTCAAAACGCTCATGAAAAACAGTTGTTGCCTGTGCTAAATGCTCCATGGTGCAGGGTTTTTTTTTTCCTCAGAGCCCCAGGAACTTGGGTGGATGAAAGACCTCTTCCTCATCCCTTATGAAGCTCTGAAAATCCCCCAAGTTCTGCCTAATTTATACAGGCCAGTCCTCAGGGTCTTCCTCGGTTGCCAGTGTCCTACTGAGAAGGCTCCATTAAATCTTTTATTTATTTGTCCGTAGAGGCCACTGAAGAATGTCACAAGGTATTTCCTTTTCCAAAGTAGATTAAACTAAACATGAATGAGGCCCTAGCATTATTCTGGGTAAGGGCGTGCACTCATATTTTGCCAGACTACTGACAGTCTGCAAGGAGTAATTATTCCCGGCCCTGATTTCTGACCACCTTGCACACAAGTGGGTGCAGACTTGTTACACTCATGACTTGGCAGTATTTTACATTCATGCTTTGTAATGTTAGATGCAAATGAGCATAAAGTTCAAAACACTGGGGAAAAAAGTATCAGACCCATTGCCCCTGCATGTACCTCAGCCTCTGCTGTCCCACTGACAAGCTGAAGTCTAAGACCAGATAGTATTTTGGTTTTTTTAATTGTAATTGAATAGGAATTTAAAAAAATGAGAGTTCCAGCACAGTGCTGGCAGCATGATTTCATTTTAGTATTAAACAGTAGGCTTACTGGTAACTCAGACAACTGTCCACCTATGAAAGCTTTCTTTTGCTCAGTCATCCCCAAGGATGTCTGTCCCGAGCTATGTCCAAAATAAAAGCCGAACAAAAGATTCTGGCCAGTAACAAGTACCACCAGCAAGGACTGAATATTTTCCCCTATGAAAATACAACTTAAGAGGATCTCTGTTTTGGGGTTGTTTTTTTTTAATAATCACATGCAATTCTTATTACAAAACTGAAGCTGGTTTTGCGTTTGACTCAGCCTGGGTAGAAAATGCAGTCGTCAGCTGTAAAGCTGATAATGCTCTGCTGACTCAAAAACTAACAATTCGGTTCAGGTATTCTACACAGCCAACAACTCCACCTCACCCCCAAATGTCTTAAGTGCATTTGAGGTATGTTTTAAAAGCTTATCTCCTTTGTGGTTCCTGTCTCCAACTTCTTTCTTACCCGTTAAGTTAGTTTTTGACACCTCCTGTCTCATTAGCTATAGAAGTCCAATGTCGGAAGAAGGGATTTCGGCTCTATTACTGAAAATAGGTGGAAGCTAGTAGGATGACCAGTTATTTGTATTTACTTAAAAGTGTTACTGTGTAGCATCCAAAATCTGTTGACGCAGATCTGCCTTGCATTTTGCAAAATGCTGTAAAAGCAAGCAGAGAGAAAGTTTCAGTTGCTGGCAGCTATTTCTCTTAAACTTGGAAACTGATAAGCTGAGCGGTACATCTCCAGGTCACAGTAACCTTCTATAACAGCAGGAAACATGAGGATAATTTTCTCACATTGAGTAGTTTGAGGAAAATGAATCTGCTTCTTTATCTATTTTCAGCATTATGAAACCATCATATAGAAATAAGCCAGTAAATGTACATAGCTCACAAACATGCTTGTTGTCTGGAGCAGCTGAAGTACTTGATAAAAGCACCTGATAACTTATGCATAATGTAAGTAATACACTTTCCATTATAAGCTTTCAAAATCAACACATATTGCTGAAAACAGACAATGCTATAGATGAAGTACATGACCACTGGCCTGAGCCTTCTCAGACAGATCTCCTGCTGCTGTTGAGTATTACAAAATCCCATGAGCTGTGAAGGACATGAATTGTCCCTTGGACCTGAGATTCCATGGGATGCTGTTAACAAGCTAAATAGGCTAGGTTTTGCAAACTCTGAAAAGCAGGATTGCGATGTATTAGCCCGAGAGGATTTTCCAGAAGGAGGTCTGTGTGTTGCACTGCAAGGGGGGGTCTGAAGAAAGGGTTGACCCCGTTGTCCTGCTAGGTTATGTATCTTTTCAAGAGTAAAAGGGAAGGGAAAATGAGTTCAGAAATTATATGATATGATATGCTTAGCTTCTTCCAGCTGCAGCATGTCAGGTCTGAGTACTTCAGCTAGGTGAAAGACTGTCTGAAAGAGCACTTTTGGGAAGCTTGTGCAGTAAATTGTTTTTCCTTGTCTTTCTGAAGAATAGTTTCTAGTACTTCCTAAAAGTTGGCATGAGAGTCCCCAGGTATGTTGATACATTCAGTATGTACAGTTAAAAGACCTATGGAAGGATTTTTTCTATAGAAATTTGAGTACCTGAGGCAACAATTCCTCTCGAGTTTGGAAACTAAGCAGACACTTTTGTCTGTGTTTACTCCTAAGGGAAAGTAATGTGACCATCACAAGGCTATGAGTTACATCAGTTTTAAAAGATATTGCTTTGAATTAACAGAATAGTGAGTAGGAAAATTCTCCTTTCTGGAATTCTAGTTCTCAGCTGATTATTTATGTGTTGACATTCATTCTTTCCAAGTAAACAAAGCAATAAGCTCTTCTTATGAGCCAAGTGAATCAACAGTAGTGGAATGAAAATCAGCCTCTTACATAATAGCTTTTCCCATACCTCCAAGCCCTTAAAAAAAGGCCAGAAAACCCCCCTTAGAAAAAAATCTGTTTGCAGCGACCTTATAAATTAAAACAAAAGGAGTGTTACAATGACAGGGAGAGTAAGATTTACTCCAATGAATACTTGCAAATAAATATTATCAAAACATTCCCTAACTGTCTAGTGGTCAAAAGAAATATGAAATCAACACATGTACCATGTCAAAAAATATAGATAAATTAGTATTTTTAAAAAAAAATTATTTTGCATGCAGTTCTGGTACACCTTAGTACTCCAGGAATGTAGTCAGTATAGGAATCCTTGAGTCAGATAAATCCAACTTCAAAATTAGAGGGAAGCAGGCTGTTAAATCACTTTGCTATATGGGAAAATTAAATGAACCTGTTCAGTCCTGCCTTCAAGATCATCTCATTCTAACACCCATCTCCAGCAGCAACTGCTGTCTGTAGAGTCTTACGCAAAGCACACACATCGACAAGTCGCTAAAACTCAACCAACTGAAAGCAGACACCAAACACCACCACAACAAAGTCTGTTTGTGAGTCATTTCTCATTGCCTGCAATACAAAAATCAATAATGGTCCCATGTATTGGTAAAGTGCCGTTTCTAGTAGACACAACCAAAGGGGGATTCACACCAGGAGATGTGAGACAACAGCGAGAAGTGTTCCTCCTCCTCAGCCTAAGGGGGGAGGGCAACTGTCCTTCCAAAATGTTATTAAATTAGACGGCATCTTAAGATGCCAAACTTTTTAGTGTACTTCTAGTCCAATTCTATGACAGCTAATTATGAAGGACACCACACAGGGGAAGCCATCTGTGTAATTCAGGAACAGCACAAGACTTTTTATTTCCTGTATATGGTCAGAGAGATGGGCAGTGATATAACATACACCAGGAAGAATTTTTCTCTTTTATTAGGAAGGTGAGTGATTTAGGAGTTAGGCAAAACTCCACAATCACTGGTCTCCCGTGAAGAACTGTTTCAGCCTCAGGCATTAACATTGCCAATGACAGCCAAAGCAAAGAGCACCAGCTCAGGAGCACTATTGTGTTCTTCTGTAATACCTGATCAGCCTGCTGGCTACTATATATATACCTAAGGCAACTCCTGGTTTTAAAAGAGAAGTAAAAATAACCATCTTTATAGCACTAAAAAAAAATCTGAATGCCACCCCACAGCTTACCTTCAGCCCCATGTTATGCCCAAATTCTCCCAAGCTCCAGCAGAGTTGTGGAGTCCCCTGGAAAGCCTTCGCAGCCCAGCTTCACCCAGTCCCACCCCAAGCCTCAGATGTTTGCAGTCTCCTAGCTCACTACTTCCACACCCACACGACACCAGGTCACCTACAACACACGTGCACTGTGGCAGGTGTAGGTACGTAACTGCATTTCTGCAGAATTTGCTCAAGTAAAAGACAGAAAGCTCATGGAAGCGCTAGGATTGTAGGCTGGCTGTGGAGGGAAACCTTAACCTGGCATAAAGCCTACTGGTAGAAAGTTAACTGCTTGACATATTTTCAACTAGCAGAATGAGTAAATTTACACAAGCTCAGTGCTTTGTGTTTTTACTGTACCACCAAAACATGTTCAGAGAGTACACAGGCCGTATCACTACTGACTCCTTATCTTCAAAATCTTCTACATGTATTTGATCCAAGTTTTTTAAGCACCCACTCAGTGTGCACAAACCTGACCTCCCAGGACCAGTGATATTTACACACCATGGGAACAATGGAGCCATTTGTCTCACCAGCAGGTCTGGGCGCAGAGGAGACAGCTCTCTCCTGCCCTGGCCCCAGCTGGGGCATTTGTTTCCAGAAACTGAAATGACTGAATTTTGGAGCCTTACAGCACAACAGAGTATCGCTTCTTTAACTTTGTTTTCCTCTGTAAACTCACACAAGATTTCTCAAGCCACTGACTACAGAATGAACAGGAGAAAGGCAAAAATATACCAGAATACATATGCAAATACATATACTCTTAAATGCCTGTAAGCTAACCCATGGAAAAGATTTATAAAACATGTACTCTTAGGAATAGCAGGATGCCCATAATATTTCATTGAGGATACTGATGATAAACAGCTTTTTTTTCTTGGTGTTGCACAATTTAAATGGCTAGTCACTTGCTTTCTACATACTTGGCAAGCTGTAGACAGAAGGCCAAGCAAAGACCATTTTTATTCTCACCCATTTCCATTAAGCTCTTAATAAAAGTCACTGTTTTCCTAAATTGCTCCCAGAAATCAAATTTGCATTTAATATCAGTCTGGTACCAGTACAGTGTTTCCTCCTTTACACTAATTGTTTTTTAAAATATGTTTTCATCAAATGCATGATAGAAACTTTTGAAATGTACCCCTTGAAATGTCCTGCTGAGTTTTTGCTAACATTTGGTAACAAATCTCATGAGAGCCTTTAATGGAGGTTAACATCTTTTGCATGTGTCATACTGCAAGTCTTCAAAGCAGAAGTTTATAACAAAGTCTTAGTGTGACTTTAAAGCACCAAGTCCTCTTCTAGATATCTGCTTTATGTTTGCTGACATTGCTGACTGCCCAGAATTTGGCTGGCTCTGACCAGATCTAAGCACAAAGGCAAACTGAAATGACGCAGAACTTACTTTTTCCTCCTTTGTACTTCCTTAACAAATAGAAATTTAGCAGCATGTGCATCAGGAAAGTAATGCAACAAAAGAAAAGAATCTCCAAAACCACAACCAACCCAAACCACCCACTCACATGCCAGATCGTTTTGAAAGTAATTTCTACAACTAACAAAAGGGACAGATTGGAAGTCCTGAAACATGAAGTCTGTTCTGCCCACATCAACAGTCCTTCCTGGGAGGCAACCAGCACATTTTAATTCCATTAGAAAAAAAAAAGAAAAAGAAAGTCTAATTATATTATGTACGTACCTCTAGAGATCAAAAGGAGACTTACTAACCTAAAGGAAAGGACAAGTTGACAGTAAGTTTATAATGGCCTTTATGATCTACTAATCCTAAGGCGATCACAACAGATCACACAAGTACTATGAAACCCTATAGTTCAGCAACATCCTGCCTGCCCTGTGGACCGTGACCTTACCTCTGCAGTTCCTGAGCACACCTTACCTCTGAAGCTGTGTTGAGGTTTCAAACATCAACTTCATGGCTCTGCTCTACAGGGCTTGCACAACAGTACTATGTTTTCAGTCACACATTTGCATGGCCACAGCATGCTACTGCAACTCTGTAATTGAAATAAAGTGGCAGAATAAGAACCTTTCCAAAACTGAACAGCAAAAAGCAGCAGTTTGGCCTCTAAGCCTCATACAATCCTTGTCTTTGGCCCAGAGTGTGGTTTTCTGGCAGCTGAAGGCAATGTAGAGCAGCCCTTGCATTGAAGCAATGCTTATGGAACAGCACAGTGAGCCAGTTAGCAATGTCAGCCAGCTCAAAATAAACCCTCTCAAAAACCCATTTCAGTTAGATGAGCTACCTAAACTTCTCCTCAGGCAGTCTCACAGCACTTCTGGTGCAAGCAAGAGCTGTTGATAGAAGGAGGTGGGCCCTTACTTTCAATCTGTTTGGGCTGCTGTAGCCACTTCCCGAGGCTGCCACATTTGATCCTCATTTCTGGGAAATTAGCTTCAGCCTATAGAAACTACCGTGACTCAAAATTTGGTTTCTGTAAGAGGACCATATCAGCTATTGTATTTTAAATTAAAATGCTTAATCTGCCACCAACTGAGGGGTAACATAAGACTGAAAAAAAAAAGAAAAATAGTGAGCAAAATACAATAATGGACCTTTTCATGGATATAACTCTTAAAATTCAGCTTACTTTAAAAAGATACTGCAGAACAGAATATGGTTGTTCCTTTAAAATTCTTCCTTTGCTTAGGTCTTTCTATCATTTAAAGCTTGTCCCATATTGACAATTACAAGGTATGGAAAGAACCATGTATACCATTCCTTCTCCATAAGGACAAAAGATTTGCTTTCCAACTAACTCTGAAGTGCTTAAGAAAAGAGAGGAAAAGTTCTATGCTTGTCTTTGGCCATCACACCAGCTTGCTTCTACTGCCTGAAACATCAATAGCACGCCTAGATAAACTGATCTCTGACAATTGGAAAATCAGACTAGTTAGTACACTGTCATGTTTTTTAAGCAAGAAGACCTTGTCAATTCTACCTGACAAGTGAGTTTGGGCCAGATTGTTAAACATTTCAACAAAACAGAAAAAAACATATTCCCTCCTTGGAACAGACTTCCATTTACTTTCCTTGCTCACAAGCACAGCATTAGAGACCACAGTGCAAAACCATCCGCGGGAGTAGACTTTATTACTGAAAATATTCCAGGTCTTTTCATCAAGCTACTGCTATGAACTGGAATCACTAGAATTTCAGTTTCATGGATTTCCTGGCACATAAGATAGTACTTATGGATTGCCTCAGCTTTCCTACATTTGCACCAATATGAAGTATGACTGGCAGTGACCCAATTTCATTATTCTTAGTTAGATGAGTCAATAAGTGTGGAAAGAGAAATCAAATGGGCAGTTAATCAACACAAAAAAAATCAGATATTCTGAGGCCAAGAAAGTATTTATATACTGATGACTCAACTTCTGCAGCTCTGTATGCAGCAAGAACAGGAAATACACTATTGAACCCTCTTACGACAACAACTTTGATGTGAAAGGCCGAAACAGCTTCTTCTCCCTGCTGTGAAACAGAAAGCTGGAACTGTAATCCTGGACTTCAGCAGAATATATTTACAAGAGCTTCTGAGCTCATTAAGGAACATCTGTGAATACACAGTTTCTGCAGGACACACGGTAAGTAAAGGTCTTTCAATGACTATGGACAGAAAAACAGGTGACAAAAAGCTGGCCCTGGAAGCTCTGCAGTTTTTGACATACCACACATCTAAGGCTCCTCCAACTCTACACTGGCAAGTCACTGCTGCTAAGAGGTAGGGAAAGAGGAGATGTTCTCCATCTTTCTATAATAGCATGAAAAAATTATTATGTTTCATAGTGAATTTACATCTTGTTTTAAACCTGTTAACTGAAACACAGAGCTTACACTGGAATATAGCTGATAGCTATTTTACAACAAACTGTGAACTCAGAAGCTACAATTTACTATATCCTTTCATGAATTTTTTACAGAGGCTTCTTGACAAAGTTTAAGAACTTCATCTTATCTGATGTGTCTTCTTCATTTTTCTTCTTGCATAGAAGGAGCTGGTGAGAGCAATGTATAACGCTACTGTCCTGCAGCAGTAATTCTTACTGCAGATATATGTTGGGGCGAGGCTGTGAAATTATCTGTGTGCCTGATTTTAATCACTATAAATTGGAAGAAATTGAATATTTGTCAGTGGATTTACATTATTTAGCTTCAACAGTTTCCAGCATGAAATCCTGGTAAATCTGTAGACAGAGACAGTAAATATAGCAAATTGACCGCCAGCTAGGCTTTATTTTTTGATCCCCTTAGTAGCGCTCCACAGGCCAAGTGAAAACTTTCCGTGTCAGTTCAAATAAATATAAAAATCAATCCTGTCCCCCTACAAGTAAGGTGTTGGTTGATTCAGGCTCACAGATGATGCAAAAAAATACAAATAAGCTTAATCTTAAAAATAAAAGCAAAAGTGAATGATTTTGCTGAGTATTATTTCAAAGCAAAATAAAATAGGTTTTTGGAACAAAAACATGTGTTTGCAGAAAAAAAATCCCAAATAAAACCAAACCAAACCAAACCAAACCAAACCAAGGAGGTCTCTCATTTTAGAGCTGCACGGGGAGGAGACAGGGAAGTGCGGGATGTTCAAATTTGTACCAAGTAACTCTTTTCTCACATAGCCAAAGCTGACCACTGCTGTTAGGCTCCACTTTATCCTTCTGCTGGAGACTCATTCAGATTGCCCTTTCTGCCTAATAAACAATCCAAGCAGGACAGAAGCAAATTAAGGCCACTGCAGCAAAACCAAGCTGCTATCTGGCTTTTTTTTTTTTTTTTTATTGCCTTAATATTACTGTAATACTTGGAGATTAAGCTGTCCCTTGAGTGGGAACATCCTTCTCTCTGTCAGTGGTTACCTGTGTGGCTGACTCAGTAACTTGCTCACTTGTTTCCTTCTGCTGTCTCACACTAATACTCCGCAGACCATGTCACACATGGCCCTTTATAATCTCTCATATAGAACTCTTGTAGTTAATGATTGCTAGATGCTGACTTATACAGCTCATAAGGCCACTAGCGGATATCAAATTTAATACGTTCGACTGACATCAATGATGTATTTTATCTCTTGCTTCAAATTACTAAATTTCTGGGGTGTGCAGGATTAAAAAAAAAACCAACATAGCACAACAGAAGAGGCTTTTTTAATACTGCTTACTAGTAAATGGGAGTTTCTGATGTAACTCAAAGGCTATGGCAAGCAGACAACTACACTGTTAAACCAACACAATAGCTTCCAAACACCGATAGGTCTGACAAATGAGCTCCACAGGAGAAGCAGCATTTGTGTTTTCAGGGAAGAAGCCACCATGCTCAGACTAATACTTACCCTTCTGAAGACACATCATGTTCCATAAAATGAAATGAGGTGTGGAGAGCACAGGCGAAGCAGCTGGAAAAAAGGATGAGAAACGTAGGCTCGCAGGAAAGGAATGGAAGTACTTCAAAAACAAATAGTCAAACTTTGCAATTATTAAATAGCACGTATTATTTACTGAATGCCATTGGACTGAGCAAGTTTCTGTGCTGGTCAGTTTACTCATTTTCCCTACCCTGCAGTAGGAAATGTAATGTTTTGCCAAAACCGGGTGATAGGTGACAACTAGTTGGAGTGCCCTCTTCCTCCATAAAACAATCCGTGCCTGGCTCGCAGCCAGAGGCCTGGGGCGCTGGGCTGCATTTCTCCCACTGCGACACTGGTGCATGGTAGCTGGTGTGGTGAGACAGGCTGCTGTAACACACACCACAGTAACCCCAAGTGCTGTGAGCAGTTGGGAAGGGGACCTGTGTGGCAAAGCCTTCCAAGCACCATAAACCAGTTTTACTCTGCAGATTACACTGTAATGAGACCATAATTATGCAAAGTCAAATTTGCCATGATGTCATGTTTTTGTCACATTGATTTCTCTCAGGCTCCCAGCTCACACTAGGTGCCAAACAATTGTGGCCCTTTTTTTGGTGTGTTCTATCATCTCCAAGCTTCTCCTGTAATCTGTAACCCATTGCCAACTAAATATTTGTATAGCAGTCCCCACAAACGCCACCCAGGAAGGGAGTAGAGACAATATTTTATGCTCTGTTGAGCACAACTAGCCTGTTCTCACACTCAGTGACAGACAGGACATTTAAAGCATGCAAGTTGTAGGCACAAATCTGTATCATACTCTGCTCAGCTGCTTCGAATTTCATTCCATTACCTAAGACCAACATTTAGCAAACCATCTAAGGCAGACTATGCTCTATAAAGCATCATGCTAACATCTCTTTTCAAGAAGAACAGCTATCGCTGCTAAACAGTTTCCAATAAAATCAACATTGTTGAAAAGATACTCAAGTATTATTCTTTCTCTATTCATGGAAACATGATTCACTCACCTTGCCTCCTACCCTCAGTGAAAAAAGTGCTAAATCACCACAATCAAAAAAGCAGACGTTCTCCCATTTGATCTGGTTGGCTTTTCCAGGGCAATCTCCATCCCTCTGGAATGTAGATGAAGTATTTAGGAAAAAGAAGCAAAGGATGCAAAGAAGAGATTTGGGATGTCATCATGTAGTATTTGCATTCCTTCTGAACTGCTGATGCATTTCTCTGGTGATGCAGCTACTAAATAACATCCACTCATACTAAAACATTAAGAGTCAAGGTCAGGCTTTTTCCTTCTTTTACCCCTCTCCTTTTCAATGGTAGCTTTCTGCATTTGGCGGGATTCTGTACCTGGAATTTGCATGTTAATAGCAGAACTCCATTAAAAAGATCATCTGTGAACACCAGAAACTTATGATGTTGCACTGGCTTCTGTTTTTCAAGGACTACATCTTAGTCTACATTACTGCTGTACTTCACCTGCCCTAGTAGATATAATTTAGTCATTCCAGATTTTTCCAGCAGTACACAAAAAGATGCTGTTTACCTGTAAGTGATAATACAAGAGGGAGCAACTAATGATTACAGGTAGACAAAGATAAGGATATACACACAAAACATCTATTTTAGATGATGATGTAGCTCTCGTACTGTAGCACAAGAGTTTCTCATGCTCTTTGATCATCACACCACCTTCATCAATGCACCACATATTTTTATCTTCCTCCTTCTTACCTTCTTTTCCTAAGAGGATCCCATGGAAACTTAAACACATTATCTAACTGTACTTTAATCTCCTGACATTGATAAAGGAGATTTGACTGAGACAAGAATGAAGACAGAGAGAAGTTCAGCACAGATGGTGAAAAGGCGTAAGAGAGGTGTGGAATAACGAAACAAAGAGATCTGAAGATCTTTTCTGCCATCAGCTTTGACTAGCTTTTAAACTGGAACACAGACACTTCCATGACTTTTCAAACACCAGCTCGTCACAACATAGCACAAGGAGATCTACAACATAAATGATCCAAATCCACAACCACAGCTTCCCAAGTGGGTTAACAGGCTTTGAGATACCAACAGGTGCAGGGAGATGATTATTTGTTACAAGCTTATTTTGTATTGGGCTTCTTTAAAATTGAAATAGAACATTCATAATTCATACCCCTCCACCTGCTACTGAAGCATCTTTATTTAAAGAAAAAAGGATTCACTTCAATGTTAAGTGCATGCATGAATGAAATACACAACTAAAAGATATTTAATGATATTTGCACAAATGCTTCCCAGCAATCATTCTAATTCTAATTATCTGGTGGAAGGACCCTGCCTCTGAAAAAGTCAAATAGTGTTTTTGTTTTGCAGACAGTCCCTCATGTGGGCTGTGTTTCCTAGTTCAAACCTGCTTTGCAGCTTTTGCACTAATGTTTTCATTTTCCATTCTCGCTTTACAGCCTCTCAATTTTTACCTCCATTTCTGATTTTTAAATGCTCTTTGTTTCTATCTCTACAATAGAGTGTGCAGCACAGTGTGCTCAAAGTAAAATGTAGGAAATTAATATGTGAAAATAAAATTCAGGAAAGCAGCAAGCAATTTTTTCAGCAAAAGATACTACCTGTTCAAAAATACATAAAGACTTTAGTAAGCCTCACACAAACAGGCACATGCCTACTTCTTCCTTCAGCTTCTCAAAGCTCTTGCATACGACATCTTTTGTATTTGTCTTAGTCCCTCAAGTTATGCACATCTTGGTAAAGTTAAAAAAGACAGACTCGTTAATAACGCACAAATGTTCATAGACATAACATCTTTACAGATATCCTCTGTGAGCAGATCAAGCCACCCTCCATATGTATTTAAACATAGTGGAAGGCTGGAGTTTTTAAGTTGTCAGATCTGCGCCTGGGTAAGAGAGGCTCTATTTTCACTCTTTGAGCAGCAAGAGATTAGCAGCTTGAAATCACTTTGACAGTTTCAGTTACTCTATTGCATACCGCAGGGAATTTTAATTCCAACCTGTGAAATTGTAATTGCTTCTCAAGAAGAGCAGAAGGATTCTGGGTAATGGACACAGCCAAGCTCAATGTCAGAGTTGCCAGTTGCTGCCACTTCAGATATTACTTGCTGTTATTCAAAAATCACTCCAGCTTTCCATATGGGAAGTTGAACTGGGGAGTGAAACTGCATTAGCAGAAGCTGTCAGATGTTCAGAGATGTGCAGGCAATGATGTGACAGAGGTGGATGAACTCTCTTGAAAAGGTACCTTCTCCTTCTTTCTTTCTCCTGCTTTATAGAACAAGCTTTACATAAACCACTTTACATCACCTCAAGATGACCTGGCAATGTCCACTCGCAGTCAAGAAAGCCAACTGCATCCTGGGCCACATCAGAAGAAGTGTGGATAACAGGTTGACGGAGGTGATTCGGCCCCTCTACTCTATTCTCATGAGACCCCACCTGGAGTACTGCATCCAGCTCTGGAGCCTGCAACATAAGGACATGGACATGTTGGAGCAAGTCCAGAGGAGGGCCATGAAGATGATCAGAGGGCTGGAGCACCTCTCCCATGAAGACAAGCTTAGAGAGTTGGGGTTATTCAGACTGGAGAAGAGAAAGCTCCAGGGAGACCTTATTGCAGCCTTCTAGTACCTGAAGGGGGCCTTACAGGAAAGTTGGGGAGGGACTCTTTATCAGGGAGTGCAGCAATAGGATGAGGGGTTTTAAGCTGGAAGAGGGGAGGATTTAGATTAGATCCTAAGAAGAAATTCTTTACTGTGAGGGTGGTGAGACACTGAAGCACGTTGCTCAGAGAAGTTGTGGATGCCCCCATCCCTGGAAATGTTCAAGACCAGGCTGGATAGGGCTTTGAGCAACCTGTTAGTGGAAAGGTGTCCCTGCCCATGGCAGAGGGGTTGGAACTCAATGATCTTTAAGATCCCTTCAAACCCAAACCATTCTATGATCCTATGATTCACCTCTTTTATTTCATATTCTTTTTCTAAACAACTATACCATTAATAGAGAGCTGCAATGAAAAGATTAAATGACAAAGTCCTCCAGCATCCAAACCCATGCACAAGCAGGACATAAAAACTGAACATTTAACATTATTCAGAAGAGATTTAAGATGTCTTTGCTTTTCAAGTCTTGTGGTTTGCAAGATTCCTCAATGCAAATAGGCAAACAGAACTCAGAGATACCACAGATATTTAAGAAAAATACTTAAGGCTTCAAGAGAGGCTTGTAAAGAGAGAATACTTGGTGGAAGCAGGCCTTGAACAAAATGCTGATGTAAAAATTAAAAACGCTGTCAGGCATGGCAGTTGGAAGTATTCAGAGAGCCAAATGGGAGCAAAAACCACAGATCAAATGTGTACAGGTGACCACGTTCCATGAAGTATATACACTTCTACAGTCCACTCTACACTCAGAGGTTTCCTAGCCATCAAGAGTAACCCCGTTTGGATTTTGCCTGAAGGTCCAGATGAGCTACTTGACCAGAATGGACTTAGTAACCCAATGTCTTTGAAAGCTTTAGTTGTAAGTAAACAGGAACAAATAACAAACACTCCACTGCTCAACAATACGAAGTGTCAAAAAGCCCACTCCAAATCTGAAGAAGCATAACAAAATACTTGATAAACAACACTTCCTACTTATCAGGTTAAAGCTCAGTTTAAGAAAATACTGCATTTGTGGTCAATGTCATTTAAAAAGTCTTCCTCACTCTCTTTCTCTATATTGTCTTATTTCTAAGAAAATAAGCTAGCCACATTAAAGCAAATGATGCACAGAATCTAAATTGCAAGCTTCGTAAGTCTTTGTAACAGCTGATGCAATGAGTCTGTAACTGCTATGATTAGATAAGCTAAAGTGGCTGACAGAGAGAGCGCTAGAGGCACAGAACATATCTGCATAGTTATTCCCATCAGATGCAAAAATTTGGCTCAGATATTATGACTTTGTCAACTCATAGTTTTCCTGAGAATCTTGTGATATGTGGTAATTTCCTGAAAATTTCAGCTTGCAGAGTCAAGTGGCACTTTTTTTTTGGAGTATTTCAGATTTGTTAAAAATGTAAATTACCGATTGTTGCATACTCATGGTTGTAAAAAAAAGCCTGAAAAAACAAGTAGAAGCAAATCAAGAGCACAAGTTTTTTAAAGTTTCATGAATTTTGAGACTTGGCTCATGACCTTCAGTGGTTGCAATAAGAAATATAACGTTCAAGTCATTACACAACTAATTTCCTCAAGAGAGCTACATTTGTTGTTATAATTTAGAGGCTGTGCTGAAAGCATCATGGTGGAACTTCCTGATTGTCTGTAACTACTAAGAATCCTCCTTTTATAAAGTACAAAGCATCCTTCCTAGGGGATTATTCATCTGCACTGTAGAGTCGCTGTATTGGCTTTGGCTGGGATGGCGTTAATTTCCTTCACCACAGCTAGGGTGGGGTTATATTTGGGATTTGTGACCAAACCAGTGCTGATAACACAGGGATGTTTCAGCTGCTGCTGAGCAGTGCTTGCACAGCGCCAAGGCCTTTTCTGTTTCTCAGGCTGCCCAGCCAGTAAGTGGGTTGAGAGTGTACAAGAGGTTGGTGGGGGACACAGCCAGGACAATTGATCCCAGCTGACCAAAGGAATATTCCAGATTATATGACATTGTGCTCACCAATAAAAGCTAAAGGGAAAGAGGAAGAAGGGGGAGACATTCGGAGTGATGGAGTTTGTCTTTCCAAGTCACTGTTAGACATGCTGGAGCCCTGCTTCCCTGGGGATGGCTGAACACCTGCCTGCCCATAGGAAGTAGAGAATGAACTCTTTGTTTCACTTTGCTTGTGTGTGCAGCTTTTACTTTACCTATTAAACTGTTTTTATCTCAGCCCACAACTTTTCTCACTTTTACCCTTCCAATTCTCACCCCTATGCCATGGCGGGGGAGTGTGCGAGTGGCTCTGTGTTGGCTGCCTACCGGGGTTACACTGCAAAGCCACGGGGACAGCTCAGCACCGTCTGTGCTGGCTACGACACAAATTACTAAAAAGAAAAATAAATATAGCTCCTGCCCTTAAGATTTTAAATACACTTTGCAATTGAAAGTTTGAATGGAGATCCATAAAGGTGGCAAGGCATGAATGAAGAGACTGCAATAACACGCAGTCAGCTGCTGGCAGAACTGGACTCAGAGTCCAGTCCCTGACTGCCCAGCACAATTTCAAGATGGGTGGAGATCCTGTCATGAGAAAAATGGCTTGAAGAAATTAGTAATTTACAGTGTGCAAAATGTAACCTCTTCTCTAACAGAGCAATATTGTCTTATAAACAGCATGACCCAACACACATCTAATACTATATTCACACTTAGTTCTCTGAGCATTAAACTAAATCCTTAAAGACTGTATTAAATCCATCTTTTAACAGAACTCTACCACCAGAACTCCATCTTCCCATTCAATAATACAAAACCAATACCTTTAAAACTATTTCTACGTAAAAAATAATTCTTGTGGTACTAACAAAATCTAGCAACATAGTGTGAAGTTGAGAAAGGCAAGATAGCTGGCCAAAAATTCTTTCAGACATAACAGCAAAATCAATAGCAACAAATTACCAACTTTAATGGCCCAGCAGTATTTGATTCTAATGTAAAAAGACACATATCAGACATCACACTGCATTAGGCAAAATCTTTAAGAAAGCTTTAAATGTTCTTCCCATAAAAGATCACCAAAATCACTCAACAGAAAAATGTCTTATAAACTTCATGAGCTTCCTGCATGCAATTTTACCTGTTACAGCATTTACAAAAAGAGAAGAAAAAAAGAAAAGCAAAGATGAAACAAATTGTTCTGCCAAACAAGGATCTCAAATTTTGGCAAGATATATCGCCCTAGAGCTTATTAACATTCTCTCTTACAAATGACAGGAAAGGCATAGGGTGAGTACAAATTATTGCTCAATTTATATTAGCTTTTTTAAAAAAAGAAACAAAACAAAAAACAACTGTAGAAAGAATTGTAGGTAGAAGTGTTTCCTTTGAAGATTTTAAACAGCAGTTTTATTGTTTTCATAAAAGCCTCATTCAGTTCAGAGCTCTGTTTTCATTCCTCCGTAGTACAACATAACCAGAACTGCCAGTAGAGCCAGGCTGACAGACAGTATCTTCAGTCCACCTCCTTCTTGTTGCCATGGGAGCTGCAAAGCCATCCCTGAGCTGAGCCGTGATTTTACTGGGATCCCAGCCGAAGGGTGTGCTTTCCAGTTTGTGCCATTCTGTGGTGCATGTCTGAACTCCTGTGAAGAAACGCACATATTAAGATTGAAAGGGTGTTATGTATTCCCAATTGTACATTCCAAATACAAAGAAAATCTTCTCTTTATATTCAGGTTCAAATTAATATCTCTTTTCAAGACAGACAACAATTCAACCTGCACTGCAGCAGGTCATCAGTTTTTCAGACAGAAATCTTACCAATGCCATATAAACTTAATCTTTCAAATGAAATTACACTCCCAAATCAATGAAGCTGTTAGCAACAGAAACAAGTCTCCAGACCTCAATGCCAAAGAGAGTTGTTTCACGATTATTTTTTTATTTGTTTGTTTTGCTGCTATCTCACTACTCTCCCATTTTTGGCGTCTTCAAAAGAAATGTCTAACCAGTGATAAAGGAGACCACAACACAACAGTCCCTTGAACAGCAGGGCTCTTCTAAAGTCAATCATTGTCTCCTGGTGTGCCAGCTCAGTGGTGCTTGAAAATCCTCCCACAGGGCTTTTCCTTTCCCCTGACCCTCAGGAAGCAGCTGTGCTAAAACACTCACCTTCTCATTCAGCATATTGGATCTGAGTTCCCTGCTGCGCCTGCCATTACCATTCTCAACCTGACTGCAAGCACCAAGATCCATCCCCCACCCCAATATGAGGACTTTCAGCTGCAGCACAAGCTACAGACGTTGAGTCACTAATTCAGCTGAAAATCCAGGTGGAACAAATAAGACTCTCTTCCCTCTTGCAATCATGTTCAGTTCAGCACACTATCATTGTAGATACTCAAAAGGAAAAACATCTATTAAAACTGTAATCTGGTGACATTTGCAAGAGGTGTAAGTGGCAAAGGTGTAATTAAACAAAGGTATACTGGTCTTACATCATAAAATTCAGTATTTCTGTTTGTCATTTATTTTTTCTGTCCTCTATCTCTTAAAGTTTCAACTGAGCTCAGATGGATTTTTAATAATTTGAAATTTTAAACCATAAAAATAAAAAACTTTAAAAAGTTTTTTGGGTAATCCATTGCACTTTTTCCCTTCACATTTTGTATAAAACAAGTGAGGGATCAGAAAGTACCGGTCTGGACAATCTTGTATTTTCAAGCAGCTGAAACATGGTCATGTGAAAATACAGACCAGATGCCCAACTCCCTCTTTTACCAAACAGATTTCTGGGCAAACTCAAAGAAATATCAAAGCTTCAACAGAGGTGCCTGCTCGTGAAAGTGTGACAGCACAATTCAAACTGTCTGGAACCACCTCCTGTTTTCCATTTTAGGTATCAGCGCCATTGCAGTAATTGTACAAGAAAAATAATGATTACTTCTGGTTAGGTAAGTAAGCATCAAAGGGGTAAATCACAGCCTGGTGTAAATGGCACTCTAACACCTGAGGTACTGTTGATTTAGATCACAATTCACACAGGCAAAGGGTTACTGAACAAGTGACCTATGAAATGAGGATGTCTTCTTATGTATATGGCATTCAGAAGACCATCAGCCAGGTAAAGAAAAGGAAACAGGAAAGCAAATCAGGGGTGTAGTTCTCTGCGCTGTGAGACACAATAACAATACCACTCCAGGACTTCAGTCTATATTGCACAGAATACATTAGCTTCATCAAAAACTATGAGACTGCTTCATATTGTTAAGCTATTAATTACAATAAATTCCTAAGGCATCTGAAATTTTAGTAACTGGCCATGGCTATTTTATTCCCCCAAATCAAAGTTGATTAACCTTTGCCTGCAAAATAAACTGGAAACCATCTAGCATTAATGATTCTTTAGATATGAATTGAAACCTTTGCAAAATTGTTCTTTCTAGACTCCTATAAAACCTTTATTTTCTTTGCAGGTCTCACAAATCTCTACCAATTTGAGCATAAACGATGGTCATGACCTGATTTTACATCTATCATTGGTATGTTAACAGCAAGGCTAAGGTGACTTAAAAAGAAAGAATATCAATACTGTAAAAAAAGACTGTAAAAATATCAATACAACTAAAGACTAGTTTCTTCTGATATTTAATATTAAACAATTCATGACTTAAATTTGCCCGACTAAAGTCAGACTCCCAACTCTTTATTAAATATTTCTACACAGTTTGATAGTCAGTAAAGTCCTGAAAACTTAGTTGTACAAGACTAAACGCTGTCTCTCAGAAAACAGGTAAAAAGGGCCAGTGCTTCATAAAGGAGTTTGTAACTTTCTCCTCAATGTTCCTCTTCCATGTGTCTCTGTGAGGCTGTGTGGAGGGGCAGAATCACCTCCCTTGACCAGCAGGCCACACTTTTGATGCAGCCCAGGATGCGGTTGGCTTTCTGAGCTGCGAGCACACATTTCTGACTCAAATTGATCTCCTTATCACCCAACACACCACATTCCTTCCTCAGGGCTGCTCTCAATTCATTCTCCACCCAGCCTCTAATTGTGCTTGGGATTGTGCCAGCCCAGATGCAGGACCTTGCACTTGATCTGGTTGAACTTCATGAGGTTTGCACAGGCCCACCTCTCCAGCCTGCCCAGGTCCCTCTGGATGGTATCCCTTTGCTCCAGCATGTCAACTGCTCAACTACTCCATACAGCTTGCTGTCATTGGCAAACTCGCTGGGGTTGCACCCAGTCCCACCCTCCATGCCTCCAACAAAGATGTTAAACAGTCCCGGTCCCAACACCAACCCCTGAGGAACACCACTCATCACTGGTCTCCAGCTGGTCATCAAGCCACTGACCTCTTTGTGTATGACCATGCAATTCCTTATGCACTAAGTGATCCATCCATCAAACACACGTCTCTCCAATTCAGAGACATGAATGCCGTGCAGGACAGTATCAAATGCTTTGCACAAAGCCATGTAAGTGATGTCAGTTACTCTTCCCTTATCCACTAATGCTGTAACCCCATAGTAGAAGGCCACCAAAGTTGTCAGATAACATTTTGCCAGCAAAACACGCCAAACAAGTTAAAACTTGTAAAAAGTTTTGAAGGACTTTTTTTCCTGTTTCACTAACAGTTAAACACATTTCTGTCATGCATTCATTCATGTTCCTCTGCAGTAATTTTCAGTAGTGATTTCACTGGCACTTTATTTCTCTTTTGCAGTTTTTCTGTTTTCCAACATAAACCTGAATAATCTCATCTTGTTGGTGTAATTTTTGTCATCAGCTTACACCATTGGTTGTTGTTTTGCTACCATATTGTTTTCTTAAATCTCTACTGCAACATAGAATGCATATGAATATGAATGCATAAGCAGTGCTGCGTACTGCTAGTAGGGCAGAATGGCAAGAGATTTTAGCAAGTTTTACAAAGTTCCAGTGGTAGGGAACTCATTGGCCCCATGGCCAATGCACTGTTGTTACAGTGCTATTTCATGTCAGTAAGGCAGTCCGTAATGTTGCAAGTCCCATTTTTTTCCTTACTTCATCATATTTCCGATAAATTAGATGATCATACTGGTACACTGAACCCATTTTTTTATGTTCCTTCTGTAGATGAAGTTTTAACTTACAGTATTTTCCTAATGCTGAAACTTAACTGGGTTGGAGGTACAAATCTCACAATTTAACTATACTTCTATTTTCCTTCTACCGTAGGTTTTGGTTTTTTTTCTGCTGGTAGCCACATTTCCTAAACTGCTCAAAACTTTCACATTTTTGCAGTGTCTCAGATCATGTAAGAGACTATCACACCCTTTACACCAGAAGCTTTTCTTTCAATAAAGACATACATGAAATACTACTACCACTTTGCTAACGTGAATCCCTTACAATTTTTCTCATGGATTAAACTGGTGATGGACAAAAAGATCACTATCTGCAAACTAAAGTGACCCTTTTCTTTAAGATGTACTTACAGCTTAGCACTTGAAACACTGCTGCATTTCTATTTGATAATGTATATTTTTTCAGATGATCCTGCCAAATGTTTTCTTTCCAGACAAGAAATGAATACGCTTATCTAATCCATGTTTCTATAACTATTCTCTAGTTTACCCCAAATTCTGCCTTGCAACACTGATGCATGGATAACACCACTGGCTTCCCTGAAAACGTCTGTCATTATTGTCACAGAAGACACTTTTGTAAAAAAGGGTACATCTGGTTCCCTGCAACTGAAAGGCTCCTTTAGAAAATGGCAGTCTTTTGTCCCCCCCTGCAATTTGTACGACAGCTTTAAAAACAGGATAATCTCCCAGAGACACCTGCAGGTAGATGCCTTTTCCTGAGTCTGCTGTGCAGCTCTGTAAGACACAGCACAAAACCCAAGGGGGAAGAGGAGGAAGAGCTCTGCTGACTCCCTTCTTGTACTCTCTCTGAGTGGCCCTCACTGCTGTCTGGACAACAGTGAAGTGCCTGGCTAGAATATAATCACTTCTAACAAACATAGAGTATCACATTACCAGCTGTGCTAGTGAAAACTGTATATATTTTTTTATTTGGGCAAAAAGTCCTTCTGTAGACTCAGAGGAACTAGTTTTAAGGTAACATATACATTGTGGTGTATACTGCACGCACAGAGAAGAAGGGGAGAGGACGAAGTTACAGAATCTAAAAATAAATCAAGCCTTTTAGGGTAGATAAGGCAAATTACAAGAGCTTCTTTGAGCTGTCACATGAGCTTCAGAGTGTGCAATACTGTGGCCCTATATTCTGAGATCCTCTCATACACATTCTCTTCCCTAAAGCTTTCCATACAATGCGCCTTAAGAGCTGTCCAAGACACCTGCAGAAAAGATCTTTTGTGTTTCATGGGGAGGGGAGTTTTCCACAGAAAACTAGGTTTATTAGAGCTTTTTCATGCATCTAGGGTGTAAAAAAACCATGTGTGGAGGCAAAGATCTCATTTGTTGAACCAGCAGTTACACTGGTCTGCTCCCTGTCCTCTTACTTCATAGAAGTGTTAATTTAGAAAGGTTTTTATTTGTATGTCCAGATAAAATATTGGCAGTGCATTAGCCTTTCAAGGAAATTTTCAAGGTGCTTCTGTAATATCCTGAACTGATATAACTGGTAATATTTACTATACACAATTACTAGTCAGAGTGCAACAGTTTCTGAAACTAAGCTCAGAAATGACAATTTTAGCTGCAAGACTCAGAAATATTAGCATAGCAATTCAGTTGAGAGGAATTTAGAACTAAATCCAAAGCTTCTTTTACCCCCAAAATACTTGGAGGAAATCCTAAGGTTTCCTCCTTTCAAGATATCTGTGTTTATACTAATATAAGTCTTGACAGGCCACAAACTCTTTGGTAGAGGTGTTAAAAAGGAACACTGTTCTCATTAAAAAGGACTGCAATGAAAGAAAAGGTAGTCTAAGATTTAAACCTATATACTATTAATCAAAATGGAGGAGGAAGGGAAATTATCAAACTGTACTACAAAGACAGACACTCTGAGCTAAGCATCTTGTATTTCCATGGAGGCAGCCTTTCATCTTGTTTTGGCAGCCACAAAGTAAACACAAGGCTTTGCTAATAAGGTATAATATAAATTATTAAACCATCTAGTGTATGATCAAATGCATTTCAGATTATTTTTTGAATAATTCTGCCTTGACGACTGCCAGGAGTAATATATTTTGTGTACTCTTGCACAGACCCATTGATTGCTGTCTTTCTGAAGCTCCAGTCCCAGACTTAAACTGCTGTGCATGAGAGAAATACATAATCACATCAAAACCTAAGCTTTGGCATCTGTCGATCTCAGCCCAGCTTTTTGTAAGATCTCACTTCATGTTAGTCAACAAAGACATGAGAGCAATTCTTCAGCTCTGAGCTGAGGTTTTAACAGATTCAAAACATTTCTTACATGCAAATTTCTGCTATGGCTCAGGGGCACTGTTAGAGCTTGAATTGTTAGCTAACTGCTGTGAAAAACTACTTGACTGAGCATATCTCAAGATAAATTAGACTTCTGAATTTTTTAGCCCAACCGAGTACATCTTACACACTTGTACTACGGGTTTAAAAATACGGACTTTTATATAATCGTGCACAACAAGTCTGTGTGACAAATTAAAAGAAAACATGTTAAAATATGCATTACATATCCTACTGCGCCATTTGAATCTCTGGGCTATTACACTTTGGAGGCAATTTTCAGATTTAAAAAACAAACAGTTACCGAATGTTACATAGATTTCACATCCAAAAAATATGTAAATTAGATTTCATTGAATAGTTCCAGAAGACACATTTAGCTCTGTAGGTATTAAGACAGCTCCTTTGATTTATTAGTGATGAAATTCTACCAGCCTTCCCCATATGCGGAATGCTGGTCTTAAAGTAGAAAATGAATGGCATACAAAATATTTTCTTCTAATGGAATTAACGTGATAATTCCCATAAGAAGCATCCCCACCACCATGTACTCCAGTGATTGCACAGCGTCTTGTTTTTAAGAGAAAATGCTGTCTACAGGCATGCTTGTGTCAGATGTTATCAGCTGTACAGTGTTCCAAGGAATTCACTGATTCCAAGTACACATGGAGTCCACTTACCCATTCTAAGAACTGGGAAACCTTGAAAAAAACAATAGAGTAGCCAAGCACTTTTGCAAAAGATTTTCACAATGTTTCTTCTTTTTGTGTGCATATATACAGACGTGTTTGTGTATGACTGTATGATTTCATATACAAATGAGGGGACAGAACTGAAGGATAAATACAGATTTATTATTAATTTCTCAGTAAATGGTCAGTCTTAGCAATAATTACGATTCTTCAGCTGTTAACCCCAATTAATTACCACTGAAGTTACAGCAAGAAAATAAATTAATCAAAGCATTTGCAAATAGCTGCAGTCACTGAGACTGTCTTGGTGTCTGTCATAGGATCCTAGGATAATTCAGACTGCATCTGGTCCATCCTCCTGCTCACAGAAAGGTCTGCTATAGCCTACTTTGCTCAGGAATTTAACTAGTC